>CM040189.1:90313357-90480857 GCA_022606455.1 Callitettix versicolor
GACCTTTTCAAACCCTTTCTACTCCACTTCTAACAAAAATTACTACTTCCACTTCTAGTAAAACGATTTTAGTAAACGTTTTTTGTTTTCCATCTACGTTTCACGCACTTTATTAAGGGCATAAAATCAGGATTGTAACTTACAAATTCTGACGTTTCCTTTTGTTTTCAAGCGACGTATCAAAGGGAACCCGAACTATTCACACCCTCAATGGCTATACACACTTTGCAGAGACTTGGTGAAACGTAATGCTGCTAATAAGTCTTGAGAATACATTTTTTGGTGCAGTGAAATCGGATTGAGTGACGGAAGAAACGGTGAAACATCTGATGAAATATTCTTCAATCATCTGATGGTTGAAACAGATGGTTATCACAGAGATACCGTTCATTGAGTAACAATTATGTATTACAAAATCTAAACGACTTGACCAGAGAATGACTACTTAGTTCGAATAAAATGACCAATAAATATTTTACCTATTTAAACAGATCATTAAATAAGTCTTCCTTTTTTGTCTTATAAAACACATAGTTTAAAAATGTAATATTTGTTTATAGTGTTGGTAAAAAAATCTCGCTGCAAATCCGTTGTCTCTTTCCATCCAACCTTGTTGACATGTTTCAGAGTAAAACAATTTTAACAAATTACTAATTTAGCCAAAGTAATGTTTGGCTTTAATCCAAAATGTGCCATCAAAGAGGAGTGAATCTGTTTATTTAAATCGGTTGTGATTTCTTGTAGACATATTCGTTTTTAGAGTCTTGAACATTAAAAAGACCTAAAATGTCTGTCTTCAGATATATTTTTGTTTACACAACTGTAGACTAAATGAATTGACCAATTTCGATTCTATAAAAACTCTTTAAAATTAACAAAAGTTTGAGTTATTAGTTACTCAAACAAAACTTCCACCTCGAGAATTCGGTTTCGTGATCAGTCGACAAATAACGATACTTTCGATCTCAAATTGTTTCTAATCTAAACAGAGTTTGGTCTCTGTTTCAAATCAACCCTTTCGGCAATTACTTTGTGTGTTTGTTACGTAAATCTGACCAAACGCATTGACTGTCTGTTTTGAAATTTGGTATAGAAGTACCTTGTTTAAAGCCCGAATGACGTATGAATGAGACATTTCCCACTAACTTTCGCTTAAAGATGGCAGCTTTTAATTTACAATAATGATTGCACTCAATTTTAGCCAAATGCATTGACCGAAGTTTGACATTTTGTACGAAGCCAGAATGACGTATGTGTAAGATTGTTCACCATTATGGTTTCAAGATGGTAGTTTCTGATTTAACGATGACGATTGTACGTTGTTTTGGTCAAATCCATTGGCCGACTATTTCGAAATTTGGTACGAAGGTATCTTGTATAAGGCCCGAAAGACGTATTAAGATTGTTTCCCATTTTTTTTTTCGTTTCAAAATTAAGGGCTACGATTTAACGTTGAGAGTGTAATTATTGGTTATTTCCTGTAATATAGGCTGAACAGCAAAACCTATCATAATTTTGATCGCTTCATGGAGAAATATCATAAATTTTACAATAAGGTTTGTCCAATAAAATTGTTTGTAGATATTATGGTTTCTGGTTAAGTTGGAGAAACAAGTAACGAGAGCTGTCGTTGAGCACTGTTCGCAGTATTAAGAATATACTGCGGATATACTGTTCTTTGAATATATCAATATATATATATATATATATATATATATATATATATATATATATATATATATATATATATACTGTATGAGACTCATATATAAAAATTAGTTCTGTTCTTACCAATAATTTTATATAATGAACGAAAATATATAACAACATCTATTGAAGTTTTTTCGATAATTCTCGAATTTTAAGTAGACTTTTTAATAAATTACAAGGTCCTACAGCCGGTATCATGAATTATTCACAAATACTAACATTTATAGTACATTTTTATATACGTTAAAAATCGTTACCTAACAAAATCCGTTTATGCGTTTCAAAATGACATTAACGAAATAGTAATTCAAAATTATGTTTTCACGCTTTTGAAAATTTTAAAGTATATTTTTTGGCAGGTGTTGAAATGACATTTGTTTTTGATATGCATCTACTGAATATGGTTAATTTTTTTATACTAATTGTAAAACAAAACTATTGAAAATGTTCGCATTTTAAAATGTACGTTTTTGTGATATTATTATTTTTTTGAAACTAGTTTTATTTCGATAAAATAACCTTGTGCCTCAATATTATAATTACGTGAATGTGAAAAAAATTGTCAATGTTTTTACACCATTAGGCCGAATATTGCCAACTTCGTTATCTAAGTTTAGCAAGTAAATGGCAGTTATAAGTACAATACGCACATCACAAGACTTTGTCGCACTAAAGTTTCTGTCACCGTTCCCAACTTAGTACTGTACCCATTAAAACTTAGGTCTCGCAGTGTCTGAGTGTGCGCGTGTGGGAGTGCGTTACACGCTAGCGAAACGGTGCCACTGTGCATTCGTCCTTAGCCTTAAATCTTACTAATTTAATTTTGAAATTTATTTTCCTCTTTTTTTATTGTTGATTTATTTAACACCGCTCAAACCGTTTCTATTTTTACTTTATCACTTCTCTATCGTGTTACCTAAGTAAAATAATGTTTTTAGTTACATATTTCATCGCCAGAGTATGTCTAAGAAATTGGTTTAGTGACTTGTTCTGATTAGATTTTAAAACAGTAATATTGTAAATTATCCATTTCTACACACTTTCGTTAAAAATACGTTTTTCAATTTAATTATTTTTTGTAAAAAGGTGCAAAATTAACAAAAGTCTGATTATCTTAACATCATCTGTCACTATTTTGATCAAATTTCTTAAAAATGCAGCCCAAAGAAAACGCTATTTTTTCCAAAAGTTTGGTTCTTGAGCTAGTGAAATACTGATAGACTAAATCGGAATGATTTAAAAATCAGGCTTCACTCAAATTTTATTGATATTTATTTTAATAACATTTTTTTTCTAAATAGTCAAAACTGATTTTGTGTAAAGCAGATTTTTAAGCATATATTTTTTTCGATTATTTGGTACAAGTATTTGGTAATAATTTTTGAAAAGTTAAAAACTGGTTGTTTTTAGATGGGAAAGTCGACTCTGGCTTCCCATTAAAAGCTCTTCCTTGGACTCGGAGGTTAGAAATCTATGAAAACAGTATCTACATCATCAGCAACTATTTTGATAACAATCTTTATACTTTCTGGAGAACAAAGTTTTTAGTTTTGATTAAATAAATTTATTTTTAGTTATCAGAGTCAAACAAGCTTTAAATTAAAATTATAACAACTGATAAAACTAAAAGAGTTTCATGCTTCTTATCGTAAACTAAAGTTGTTAACTTTACTTGAGTAGCAAAACTGTATTTGCTTGATGGCGTATACTTTTTTAATAATTATTCGTTTTGTTTACCCCAAAG
Organism: Callitettix versicolor; assembly: GCA_022606455.1. Taxonomy (NCBI): domain Eukaryota; kingdom Metazoa; phylum Arthropoda; class Insecta; order Hemiptera; family Cercopidae; genus Callitettix; species Callitettix versicolor. The sequence goes on from CM040189.1 coordinate 90,316,812, forward strand.
TTTGTTAAAACTTCATTTTATGTTTCGCAATGAGTTTATCTTATATAGAAAAAACAACTTAAATTAATTTTCGGTTTTATTTTTGTTTTAACAACCCTGTATGTTTTCGTAAAGGATTTTTTTACGGATAATAAACAAACGAAATTAATGCAAGTAAAATAACTGCAATAACTGTTGGAAGCTAATTCCCAAATGTATCACGGTGCATTCACAATTATTCCTATCAAAACTTTGTTCTGAGTGATCTCAACTACCTTCACGAGCAAAACGTCAGAGCTTTGCACCGCTTGCAACATCGAACAACGTTACTTAAACAAACAGTTTAAACGAAAAACACATTTGAGACTGCAATTAACTTTAGTAACCAAATTCGTTTATCAGTTTCCAAACGGTCGTTTTAAAAATTTAGAAAAACTACAGAATGACATTACCATTGTTATTACCGTTAAATTTTCGTAAAATTGTGATTTTTAGTTTCAAAATTCACTGAAAATGCGAACCCAATTCTGACCACAGTCGGGTTTATTTACTTACTTGCAATAATCTTCAATACGTTAAATCCAATTAACAGTAAAACAATCAGAGTTTTATAAATTATAAAATAAAGTGACTTTTTTCAAGATTGTTCATATTAGTTATTTTAAAATAGAAGGATGTACGTTTCTGGGTAATGTATTTTCCAAGCTATTGTTTTTTCTTTCAGTGCTAAAACATATATTTATTTTTACCTTGGAACTTGTTCTAGAGTTCATGATGAGAGCAGATTTCATGGCCTTGAGCCTGGGTCTTACTATGATAGCCGTTTCAAGAGATTCCAATAGAAGTTCACATATAAAAGCACTTTATGTTGTTTTACCAGGAATCGACACCAGTGAGCTAAAACGATTTAAATAAGTAATGACATCCTATGTTTGCAAACACACGTGTCTTTTAGGGCGCAATTTGAATATTCAAAACACCCAAGCGGCTCGAGTATAGGGCGGGCAGCTTAGTTTAAAGAAGAAAGTTCAATGCCTTCCTTTGTGAAGAACCGAGCAAAAATGCAAATCTGTAAATTTACATTTTATTATTCATTAATTACATGGGCGTACAATTTGTTATTACCTTACTTTACCAGAGAAAGTGAAACTACTTGTTCTGGAAAGTTTAATTAAGACTTTTCAGTTCACATTACTAAAATAAAATGATGTTTACTGGATGTATATTTGTTTGGCTGTGTCTATAAACAGTATATAAATATGAAATGTACATGTTTGCATAATTTGCCCATACCACGTGATGTTTTTTAAAAAATGAAAATGTTTAAATGAAATGTTTTGTTAAAGTAATTCACGCGTCATTGTAGTAAGTTTTAAATCAAATAAATTGTTGTTTCATGAGTAACAATAAAACAATAAATTAAAATAAATTCCAACCGCTTTCTGAGTTTTTCTTTCTAACTTTTGAGCTTTCAATTTTTTTTCACTGACTTTTGTTACGATGACTTTATGACCAAATTTATATGAACACATTTAAAGAAAAAATATGCAATAAACGTTTTGCTTGATAATTTAAAGTAAGAAACAAAAATTTGATCAAAACAGTTTTAGCGATGTTTTAGAAAAATCTGTTTTTAAGATGCCTGATAAAAATAATCACATTCTACAAAGATTTTTAATCATTATTTAATAGGTAACTTAATTTTTTAATTTAAATTTCTTAGCAATTTTCTGTCGATAGGTCTAGCTAATAAAACGATTTTTTTGAAAAATATATGAATGATAAAAAGTTTTCCTAATGTTCTTAAACATTTTTTTTCTCAAACCAAAGTTATTTTTAAAGTGAACACTTCTTTACGCCCGACATGGCAAATTTTGTGGTAGACTGAAATCGAATTGAGTAACGGAAGGAAACAGTGAAACATCTGATGGTTGAAACAGCTGGTTATCACAGAGATGCCGATCATTGAGTAACAGTAATATGTATTACAAAATCAGACGACTTGACCATAGATAGACTACTTAGTTCGAATACTGAAAGGTGAGATTAGGATAAATATTAAATAAAATAATTGTATAGTTAGAAATTTAAAATGTTAAAATTAGTAAAATAAGTAAAATATTATTATTTATAAATTTTGAAAATAATAAAAATATATATATACATAATTATATATAATTATTATCATTATATAAGTGTTGCATTACACACTTTGTTTTGTAATAAATGATGCAATGATAAATTAACAATGATAATGATTAATTTGGACTTGTTTCTGTAATTTTTAGTTATAACAGACAATTTTACTTTTAAAGAGGGTTAGTATCGATTTTAGAAAATTATAAAAATGGATAAAATTTCCAAAAATAGATCGAATGAAAGTTTAAATGATGAAAGCAATGCAAGTCGTTTCTAATGCGCAACAATTTTGTTCGAATTATGTGTAAATATTTAATTTCAATAGGTATACACTGAGTATCCTTAAGAGTTCCCAATAACATTAACACAACTTTAGATAACAAAATAAGTTACTTATTAAGTTTATCTTAAGTCTGATTAACCAAATTTTCAATAGAAATTAAGGAAATAATACATATAATATGATACAAGCAGACAAACTTCAGAAAGAGTTTTCAAAAACAATAATTATTAAGAGAGATTATTATACAATACAATGTGCGAAGATTAATTGACTATGAAATACGAAAATCAAAATTTAAGTATTTAAAAAAATTTTTATATTCGGTCCATACAATGTGCGAAGATTAATTGACTATGAAATACGAAAATCAAAATTTAAGTATTTCTAAAAAAATTGTCAAAAATATTTTCTTCGTTTTAATATTTTGTAAGAGAATATTTTGTAAAATACTGTTCTACATTATTGTTTGAAATTTAGTAAATTCTTTTTCGAAAAAATAAAATCCTTTTAAATATCTGTTCACAGTATTTGTATTTAAAATTCAACAAGCAACGCCCAATGACGTCACAGTAAACAGTTTTCCCAGTCAATAGCTTCTGCTAACCTTTAGCTTTCAGATCATTGCCCACGTAAAGCTCTTTTTTCCTTTTGATGCAAGTCCACCGAATTGCAATAAATATCTGTTTCCTTCGTTTTGTAGTCTACATAAAGTCACAACAGTAAGAAAATAACGCATTTTTTATTATTGCTCGTTAGTCTTTTCGAAAAAATGTATTATCTCTTAACTAATGCACAAAAGTCCATGTAAAAATTCCTAAACAATGTTTTAGTTATAGAGAAACATTTAAATCTATAACAATTCCAAAATTTTAACTGGGCTACAACTTAAAGGAAATATCGTTAAACAAAAAGGTATGTTTTGAGATTTGTTTAAAACATTTAACTTCGTATTAGAATTTTGAGATGTTTTTCTCGGACAAATTAAAAAGTTTTGCGAAGAATAAAAAATCACCTGAGTTCATTAATACCGACAAAATTAGAAATTGAAATGAGGAACGATAACCGTTACTTCTGCAGGAAAAGTAATGAAGAGGTCTTCAAGGACAACTCATTTCGTGGTTGAAGAAGTTGACAACATGGTTTTTATTTTGAAAAGATTTTTTCAGAGCAGTCGTCAACACAGTTCAAATTGCTATGTTGAACGCAACCATTGGGAATGGATAAGCACTACAAGAAGATATAGGGGTTAAATATCTTGTTGTTTTTATTTCGGGAACTATCAAAATTGTATGCTTTTTTAAATGACTTCTCATTCTGTAAACATTTTCAGAGTTTTAATCTCTGTTGCTACGGATTATTATATTAATAAAAGTTTATTATAATAAACTGTAGTATATTTTAATTTATCTTTTGATCACAAATAATGGAGAAAAAGAACTTAGGCAAAAAATCTAAATGACGGAGATTTTTCAGAAGACTCTCCCGGGTTGGAATACTTAAAAAACGTTTTTTGATGTACGCCAGGCTAGTTCCACGTTCCCATACTACACTTGGCAAATGTTCTTCCACTTTCTAATGTTTTGACTTCACTTTAAGCGCAGATCTTGATCTAGGTAAAATTGAATTAAAAGTGAAAGAACGTAAAAAGACTGTATAGGGGATGGCGGTTTATTAAGAACATATTTAATTTATAAATAATCAGAATTAATTATTGTTTTTTTAAATAAATTTATCTCTAATAATACCGCGCTAATACAGCAAAACAATCATCTGTGACGCATCATCCACCGTTAATTGGAGCAAGTAAGCTGACTTCTCGACCACTTCGTATCAGTGACCATCTTTTTAAGATGGTATTTTTAAGAAGTACCGTAAGTTTCACATATGTCATCACTGCAACCCTGTTTTATTCGTTATCTACATCTTGTATACCACGTAATCAGGTACACAAACTGCTGAGATACCTCTATCTCTTTCAAATCTGTGATGACCTTTCCTCTTTGATATCTTTTGCTTCTACTCGTTGTTCATAAACATATTTTCGCTTCTTAGTATAACTTCTGTGATCACCAACACCGAGAGCTCCGATACCGTTTCAAACGAGAAAACTATTCTTAGTGTTCCTTGACGCTGGACGGAGGCCATTCGCGCTCTGTACGTCCTCACATCGCCTCTGCAAACACATCTGCTCCAGACATCATTACTGACTGAGCGTCACCATCAATACCTTCTTTTATTCTGGGTTTGGATAACCAATTTTTGCCATCGATCTACCGATATTTCGAAGTTGTCTACCATATTGAACAATTGGAAGTTGTCTATAGATATAAATTGCATATCTATAGACACCTTTTTATATGCTCTCCGGACAGCTTATTATCAAGCACAACTGCAGATACCTTTCCAAAGATTTTGTCGGAATTTCCGACCTCATCGGAAAAATTGTCTTCTGGTTAACATTGCTATTTCGATCTTTTCAACCGCCAGTCTCATTCCATGGTCATTCATAAGAATGTAATATATGAAATTTCATTTTAAGTAATGTAAACAGTTCCTAAGATAGACAGACTGGAAGCTAAACACTTTAGGGCATACGTTCAAAGGATAAGTTTTTTCTTTATTTTCGCAAGTAGAATCATACTTGCGGTGTGATTTTTTTTAAACACCCTCTATATAGAAGCCTTATCGTTGTTCGAATGGGCTTTTATTAACGAATTTCTATTGGGTAAATTAGCTATTAGGTCAAGGTAAAATCATGACATGGGACCTTGAAATGAGCTCCGATCCAAACGTTTGGATCACTTTTTGATGGGTTCGTTCACATTATATCTATATTAATATCAGTATATAGCCTATATATAGGCCTCTCTCTCTATATATATATATATATATATATATATATATATATATATATATATATATATATATATATATATATATATATATATATATATATATATATATATATATATATATATATATATATATATATATATATATCTATATACATAACGTTTGTGTTTTGACATGTTCACGTTCGCAGTTTTGGTCTGATTTTATTAAAACTCGGCACAAAAATCTAATATGAAAATAGCTAGTACGAGTTGGTTAACCAGCAAAATTAGTTCAACAGTTTCAAAATGGCGACCATATTACAAATTTTTAAAAGATTATAACTTTTTTCTTATCCGTATTCATTATCGCAAAAAACGTTAAATACTGCATGAATCAGCATTTTGAATTTTTAAAATCCGTTGAAGCTAGTAGATTTAATTTGAAGGCGGCTAGGATTCATTGTCGTACCTTCAATGCAGCTTAAAATTTAAAATGTTAATATATGCAGATTTTAATACTGATTAAGATGGTAAAATCAGAATTTCAAAAAGTGTAAGTAAAAGAAAAATACTTTTAGAAATTCGCTTCCATCACGTCAGCGAGATAGCTGCTTGCCATGATTATTTCATAACTTATATCGGCCCGCCTACTACTAAATTGTTACAGAAATGATTACCTATTGTTTTCTTTCTTATTTTTTTCAGAAAGTTCTGGATCTTCACAAGTGGGTAAAGTAAAATTTTTAGTTACTCAGAAGATTAAATTTGTCAATCCATTTTAGATTCCCTCCCTTCAATAAACTATTATGGAACTGTTGGAAATCTTCCAGAACTGATGTACTAAAATCAATATTTAATTTATTTATCGTGTTCTCATTTCTTCTTTCAACGAAGAAGTCCTTTACTTCGCCCACATTTTCTCTGTCACTTATTTGTGAAACAAGTTTTAAAAAGATATCTTTATACCATTACAAAAGTAACTAATAAAGTTAAAAATTAATAGTGCACAAATATTGCACACACTTTCTCAATTTCAAAAAAAATTTAATAAACACTGAATATGTGTTACTATTTCTTGTAATAATTTATTTCAGGAAGTATTGCCAAAAAACAAATGGAAAAATGGTGTTAAATTTTTTTTTATTTCGAAAAGTAAATAGTTTAAAATAAAATACATGAAGACAATCAAGATTTATTTTCGTTTTTTTATAATTTAATTCCAAACCGTAAATATCATTGATTGTATACACCAACTTCTGTTTACAATTTTGATAAGCATAACCAAAAATAAAGCAAAATTTAGTTGAACCGATATTGCTTTTTTGATAGCTCTTCAACCGGGTTTCTTGAGGTAACAACGACATTTGATAAAAATATCGTTCAACAAATAAATTACTTTAAATGACCCTTCAGTATGGGCTTAATAAACCTGCATACCGCGTTATCTATAAAACTGGCATAATTTATGCTCCTCTACTATGACACTAAACTTAAACAAAGACTCAGGGGCTTGTAAATCTATACATAAATCAAATTGTGAAAATTCATTTCTTTTCAATCTTTATACTTTCAATATTAGTGATAATGAATACGAATACATACGTAACGAACCTTACACATTTATTCGGATATTGAATAAGCTTTATTGTGCTGCACTTGCAATATTATTATACAAATATGTTAAAGGTTAAAATAAAAATAAAATAGCCTATTATTGCTAAAACTATTATATAAAACTTCTACAACCTACCAATGCTGCTAGTTAAGCGTTTTATATCTCTAGAACGCTACTTATATACATAATTAAAGCTAAAAAAACAGCGTTTGTTTAAAATCAGCTGTTGCCGAAATTTTACATTACAATACTTTCAAATCACCAATAGTAAAACACAAGACATAAATAGTGCATTTAAAACAAGAATAAAGTAACCTTTAAAAATATAAACGACAAAATTTTAATTTTTAACTTTCCTTACTCACTTAAACGTTATTTATTTATACTAAAAACACTTGCAAAGAATTTACCCTGGAGAAAGTACTTTCCGCCATGCACAGCTAAGTCTTTTGTTTTCCTGAAACAAAGACAAGAGAGAAAGACGATTTAATATGAACATTATTACATTTTCATTTTAAAATTGAAATACTTCCTTTGTGCGCGAATGAAAAAAATTCGGTCATTGTTAAAGTTAATACATAATGGCATACCGAAAATGAAACTCGCGGCTTTTTTCTCAAAGGCTTATTTTTTAACGCTCGGATATGTAAATTGTTTCGCAAAATGGTAAAGTGAATATCGTATTTTGAATACAACCGTTATGTTCAATAAATTATGTTCTCAATATTTTCACTTTTAAAAAATAATTCAAAACGTAATTTATTAATGAAAATGAATTGTTATCGTTGAACGTTTAACTACAATGATAACATTATTTGATAACGCTAACCTACTCAAATAAAGATACGATATATTTCATTCAAGCCTACTGTTATATCGTTGCTATAATTCTTGTGGGCTTGGGATATTTGTTTCAAACTAACAAACTGCACTAATAAATGCCACAACATGTTTATTACGAATCATTAACATGTTTTATTAATTATTAGTTGAAAAACACATTAACAACTGAAAATTATAATTACTAGAAATGATAATTCAAATGTATAGAACCAGCTGGACATATAAACAAGAGGTTTTCTTCTTCCAGTTGTTGGGGAATGAATAATGCATTACAACAACGCTTGTGCAATTTGGATATGCATTTAGTTGCGTTGTAGCAACAAAAGGGGCAAATTTGTTATATTCATGAGTAAAGTTTAGGTATAGATTCTTTAACTCATAAATAATGGTAATTTTTTGCGGCGAAAAACCATTAAGATTATCATTGCCGTAAATAATGGTAAACGACGTACGTATAATTTTTCAAAATATTTGGCAACGTATACTTTTACTTACCCAGTTAATTAAAACTAGATATGTTCTGTTACACCACTGTGGTGGATCCGAAATATTAAAACCACTCTGTAACTAGCCTGTTCTAAGTTATTCCTGCCAACACTCAACTAAAAAACCAGTTTTGCATGAGCGTACCAATAACTCTTTTAATTATTCAAACGTACTAATACGAAACAATTTTAAGCTGTTAACGGCACCGAGTAATACGTGACAAGCATTTAAACAATCACGTGTTTTATTCTAAAGGCTCTGTAAATCCTACAGTCCAAGGTATTAAATATCGATCACCCTTTCTAGATTAACTTATTCGACGTATTCTTAAATTTCTCACATTTTTAATTAACTACTCAAAGTTGGATACAAAACCAGCGGCAAATTTTAAAACAAAAGTTGTTGAATCTCCAGTCTCAGCTTCTGTTCCTGGTCTTATCTCAAGCGTCTCCCTGCGCATGCCTGCAGTGGTTACCATCATCGGCAAAAGAACACAGAATAGTTAAGCGCCAGATTCAAACGTGACAACAAATGTCAGTATGTAAACTAGTAGTTTAAAGAACAATAGACCCTGCAGTATATCCGTAATCAATTGCTTGGCCACCACTGTAAGACAGCGTGACTTCTGCCAATTTAATCGGTAACCGTAATAATTAGGAAAAATAGGCTATTACCGGAAAAACATTATTGATATGTTTATGCTATTTCACCACGAAACGGTCAATGTTATGATAGGTTTTGCCGTTCAGCCAGTATTACAGGAAACACTAAGCAACTACTCACATCATCGTTGAACCAAGGCTGTCAACTTGAAACAGAAGTGAATGGGAAAACATCTTACATATAATGGTTTGAACTTCATACAAAATACTTGTATACCAAATTTCGAAAAAATCGGTAAATGTGTTTTGCCAACACTCATCATCGTTAAATTAAAGGCCGCGAATGTGAAAACATCTTACTCATACGTTGTTTGAATTTTATACGAGATACCGTCGTACCAAATTTCAGAACAATCGATGGATGAAATAAAGCAAAACTGGATGCATTCGTCCTCTTTACATTAAAGGCTGTCATCTTGAAACTGAATTGAATGGGAGAGAATTGCTTATCGTGATTCGGGCTTTATACAAAGTACCTTCGTAAAAAATTTCAGAATAATTGGTCAATGAGTTTGACCAAAACTGCTTATCATTATAAATCTTAGGCTGCCATATTGAAACGGAAGTGAATAAAAAAAATCTGACGTATACATCATTCAAGCTTTATATAACGTACCGTCGTAGTAAATTTCAAAACAATCGGTCAATACGTTTAGCCAAAACTGCATAATAAACTTACAGAAAAATCCAGAACGGTCAAGTTAAACAGAGATCAACTATAGTTAAACTTCGCTCGGTCAACTACAATAGGAAAGACAAATTATTATTACAGGTTTTAAAAGCAGTCCAGTACTAATTAAATAGACTATCATTATAGCAACAATCTAAAATTTATCTCACATTTCAGAAATATTTAAATTTTAGTTACTAAATTCGAAACTTTTTTTAAAAAAATCTATGCTAATCCTTATACTTTTTACAAGGATGTATGCCCATATTGTTTCTAATTAATTATATTACAAAAAAATTTTTGATAAAATATCATCTGTAAAACGTACTGACAGCTGTTTAACAGACTGGGAATTGACGGTTTCATCCAAGTGATTATTTACATCAACAATTACCCTTATTGTCACACACACCGCATTGTTGCGTCAGTGATTTGTAGTTGTATGCTATAGACTATTGTTACCAGCATCAGTAACCGTTGTGTTTGTTTTGTGTTACGTTTAGATTAAAATTTGCTAAGAAAAAACAAATGTAACTGATTTAAATATAAAAACTCCAAAAGTTATGCATAAAATGACTATTAATGTATTTATACTTACATGAGTATAAGTATAAATAAATAAATAAATATATATATATATATATATATATATATATATATATATATATATATATATATATATATATATATATATATATATATATATATATATATATATATATATATATATATATATATATATATATATATATATATATATATATATATATATATATATATATATATATATATATATATATATATATATATATATATATATGTGTGTGTGTGTGTGTGTGTGTGTGTGTGTGTGTGTGTCTACTTTCCACAACAACTTATTGTCTAAAAATAAATTGAGGTTTATTAGTGTCGAATTCATAATTTGTGGGATTGAAGATGTGAATCCCACCTTGTTAGATTCATTACCAGCCGTTGGGCCTGCGAAAAGAGTGAAAAATATAGGCTATCACAAAAAGTCAGTCATTTGGATGATTGATTAGACTCCCAAATGGAATTAAACTTACCTGTTAGTGTTAAAATAATTCTATTTATATGTTATTCAGTGTGCAAATAATATTTTATCAATAAAGTTTACATTTTTAAAATACTTTTTCATGTTAGAGAAGTTACGTTCTGTTACTTTAGTTACAGAAGTGAAAGGGGGAATTGCATATACGTAGTTCGGGCTTCATTCAAAATACTTTTATATCAAATTTCAAAACAATCGGTCAATACGTTTGACCAAAACTGCGTCACAAACTAAAGTAACCTTATGTGTGAATAAAATGATGCTTTCTTTTAACGCTGTAAGTACTCAAGATATACTACATATACTTCTCATTTCTTCTCCTCTTCAAATATAAAACTCAAATAAATATGGGGGGGTACACTGCTGAGTAATCACCTTGTTTCTTATAAAATATCTTATACATGTGTACAACATCCATTATCCAGATATAATAGTGTTTCTAGGTTCCTAACTTAGAAAGGCTGCCTGCAGTTGGTCACAGCTACAGTATAAATATGTAAAAAAGAATTATATAAAATGTTCATTAGAGATTGAGCTATTAAAGGTACTATTACAAAAAGATCCAGACCCGGAATCATAGAATGAACATATATCCTGAGTTCTATTATCGATATATGCTAAACAAATTGTAGAAGAAATTGACCTTTACTACACACCATAGAACTACAATTCAACTTTCTAATTGAAAATTTAATTGGTTTCGAAAAGCATTTTTAAATTTCATATTACTCGTAAATGATAATATTGTTTTTAAGAACCCAATTCATTTTTCTTGCTTCAAAACTGCTGCTAAAACTGGGAGGGTTTCACTTCCAAAAACTTAATCTTACACTCTGCACCAACAGATTTTTGTTTACTTTTCTCATAAATGTCTACCTGAATTTCCAGTTAACTTGACAATAAATTAGCACTTTTATAAACGAAAATTTCTTTTCATCGATATTTATAAAAACTGATGATTTTAAAATAAACCAATTATTGCAAACTTTTATATAAATATCGTTATACTTAAACCTTTTATATTAACGACGTTTCTATAGCTGATGTTAAAAAAGATTAAATTAATTTTGAGCTTTAAAATGCATTCATAAATTCGTGGTATAATACTTTAATATATTTAAACTACGTTGTATGTACATAATTTGCAATTGGTTAACATGCAAATTTAATCTAATAAAGCAATATATTAACCAGTTGCAAACCTATTGAATGAATTAGTTTTTTTTCCCAAAAGGTACAAATTCAGGAGCACAATTATATAACTTAAAAAACACTTTACGTAATATAAAAACTGTAGAAAGTTAAATTTGTTTAAACTGGCGCTTAAAATTGTTAAAACACGTTCTAACAGAAAGTTGTTTTTCCTTGAATCCTGTTCGACCCTTTCTACTGTAAAATATATTTCTTGAAATGTTTACCTACATAACTTTTATTTGGTTCAACAAATATTGTATCCTCCTTGCTCATTTTACTATTTCTTTTGTTCTTTATTTTGTCATACATTTTTTTTATTTGTAATGTAAAAATCCTTATTTTTGCTTACCCAGTACTGTAAAACATAGCACAAAAACATAATAACTTTATTCGATTCATTTTTCCTACGAAGAAAAAAAACAGTAATTTAGAAAGTATTGTAATCGTAAAAACTAATGCCACTTAATATGTTGATTGTTACGCAGAGTAAAAAAGTATATTTTATTAGATATACCTCTGTCTTTACATCACTGGTTATTAAAAAAATAATTAACTAAAATCAATAAAATTTAGTATGTAGTTGGCCGATATTTCGAAATATTTTTAGAAATTTCGAAAATATCCGTGTTCCAACTTTTTTTTGTAAAAACATCTTTATAATGAACGAAAAACGGATTTTTAAATAAATTAGCTCAAACAAGTTTTGTCAAATATTGTCAACTGATACCAATGTCTAAAACAAAAATAAAAACGTGGCAGTTAAGAAAGGCAGAAATGAAAACCTAAAAATGTAAGTAATCAGGATAAAGTTTGTATTTTCTCAATTACTTTATGTACTGTTTACACATTTGATATTAAAGAAAAAATACACTTATTATATTCTAAACAAATTATAAAAAAACCTATTTTGTACAATACATCCAACTGTTAAAGCACTAAAAATTCTGATTTCTGGACTTGGTATGCAGCACAACGAAGTTCGTAAATAATTTAAGAATTTATTAATCAACTTTTTATATATTATGAGTGGAAGATATATTTAACTATAAACGTGCTCACAATTGTGTACTGCTGGACCGGGGATGTAATATACTGGCGTTAATTATAATGTGAAAATTTATTATCTTTCTTAATGTATAATTCTTAAACAAGAATTAAAACATAATAATTAAATTAATTCTTAATAATTAAGAATCCTTAATAATTAAAGCATAATTATTAAACATCTTAAAGCATAATTTTAAACAAATGTCATATATAAAAAAGTTAAATTCAGCAACTGGTTTTTTTTAACTCACTTCCCTTTTTTTCGTAAGCACAAATCATAGCATGGAGCCGAAAATGCAAATTGAAACAATCAGCTTACTGGTAGAATTAAATCTATTACAAAAATAATAATGTGTGTACGGCAAGTGTAAGTCCTACTATAGCGTAAAAATTTTTCACTTCAAAAAAAACTGTGAGCGGCTCCCTCACTAAAAAAAATTAATTCAATAGGAATCAACATAAAACCAAAAATAAACGCTAACTGTTGTCTCTTTTTGTAATTTACCTTTTAACCGTAAAATTCAAAATTTGTTATACTGACTTCATTTATAAGTTGTATTGTCAGAGTAAATTTTATGTAAAATCTGGTAGATCAAATATAAATAAAATGTGCATGTATTCTATTGTTCTTTCAAAAAATCCGAACCGCCATTGTACAGGGACATTAAAAGGTTTATAACAAATAACTGCAGATGGTCGTGTAGGAAAAGCACTTTTTCTGTTCTTTTTTAATTTTGTTTAGTTTTATAAATTTTTAAAATAAATTTTATTTCCTTTCTGGAATTGTTTTAATTTCTTCCAAACTTTTACGGAACCCAAATTTAAAGTGAGGTGGTAATTATCGGGGAAGGAGTTTTACTATCGAGGGAACAATTTCTCTCTCTTGGGAACGAGGAGAGAATTAGAACCACGCGTTTCCCAAACGGGCAGAGACATGTATTCCATATTAATTAGTTGATATTGCGTAGTGAATGCTACAGTAAACATGCAGCCTAAGTTAATGAGGGTTCCTTAAGAAGGGTAAGTGTAAAGAATGAAAGCATTGCGATAATTAAATGTTACTGCGATTGTTTTCTCGTTACTCGTGAGATCGATATTCAGATTTTAACAGAGTTCACACTCTCACTGTATAAAGAACGTAGAAAATATACTCATTAGACCTACTGGAGACTAAACTATTTTACCGATTTTAATATAGTTTTACACTCTCACTACGTAAGAAAATATACTCATTACTGGAGACTAAACTATTTTACCGATTTTAACATAGTTTTACACTCTCACTACGTATATAAATTGTAGAAAATATAGGCTACTCATTACTAGAGACTAAACTATTTTACCGATTTTTACATAGTTTTACACTCTCACTACGTATATAGATTGTAGAAAATATAGGCTATTCATTACTAGAGACTAAACTATTTTACCGATTTTTACAAAGTTTTACACTCTCACTGCGTATATAGATTGTAGAAAATATAGGCTATTCATTACTAGAGACTAAACTATTTTACCGATTTTTACAAAGTTTTACACTCTCACTGCGTATATAGATTGTAGAAAATATACTCATTGCTGGAGACTAAACTATTTTACCGATTTTTACAAAGTTTTACACTCTCACTGCGTATATAGATTGTAGAAAATATACTCATTGCTGGAGACTAAACTATTTTACCGATTTTTACATAGTTTTACCCTCTCACTGCGTATATAGATTGTAGAAAATATACTCATTGCTGGAAACTTGGAAACCGATTTTACTATTTTACATGTAGATTTTACATGTTACTACGTGTATAGAATTTATAAAATTCACTCATTGCTGAATACTAAACTATTTTATCCAATGAATTAAAATTGATTTGGTTTATCTCAAGGCCAGTTTAAATTCTTTTTTTAAGTTTTTGCAAGTATTTTTTTATCAAAAATCTTAAAAGCCTAATTATCTTAAATAAAGCTAAAACGATTTCTATAACATTTTCCTCAAATTTAGTACATAAGTACCCAAATAAAAGTTGTATATGTTCATTTATATTTATGTAACCTATATTTAAAAAATATATCGGAGCTCGGAAGTTATAGAAAATCGGCTTAATTTTTCAAAATCGGTTAATCGGATTTCTTACAAATTGTATTACATGTTACGATTCATATTGTCATACACATATTAATTACTGATACATGTCTACTTAAACCGGTACGGAAAATTTGAAATAAATGCAGTCTGCAGTTTCGGAGTAAATAAAAAAAGACTACAGTAGGATTTTTTTCACGAACCGTAAATTATTATTATTTCAAATTTGTTATACTGATTTAGGTTATGATTCCTCGTATAATGAACAAAATTTGAGCAAAACTTGAACACATTTTGAGGAAATTGTTTTTTGCTTTATTGTCTGAAACTTCCAAACTAGTTTTTCGTACACAATCGAATATGGTTTGTGTAATATTATTGACACATTTATTTTTATTTCCAAAGGTGTTGGCAATAGTAACCGCAGAAGTGTAATAAGAAATGAGATAGAACGAAGGTTTCCGGGGATTTGCTGCAGGTGATGCTGCGACGTACTTATTACAAGAAATAACTTGTTATTGGTTTTCCTCTCCTGCAACAACTTTGACACTGCACGTGACATTATGAAGTTATAATATGTTTCCGTTAACAAATACGTTGCTTCATACCTCTCATTTTTCATGGAAATAATATTATTATGTAATTTTATATGTGGAAACAAAGTTATGTAGTATTGCAAATCTTTTCAGCTATTGAAAATACGACAAATAAAAGAAAAATTGAAGTTTGAATGTTGTCTACAAAAAACACCAAACGTAGATGCAACCATCGAGTATCACATTTTCTAACGTAATATAAATAATTTTAATATTTTCGAATAGTACATTTCCTTAATTAAAGATTATCTGTTTGATAAAATTAAATAATAACATGGAACAAAATTTCTGATGAAATCGAATTAAGTTTATAAACTCTGACAGAAAAAAAGCAAACATGAAATTGATTTTGGTATTCGTTTGTACATAGGCTATACTTGGCGTTGGTCAGAGTTAATTTTTATTTTATAGTGAAAATTTAAAAACGATTTTAAGCAGATTTTGATTGTAATAATGACATCAGATTTTTTTAATTTATATATTTTATAAATGTTAGGGTTCATTTTCTTATTTTTCAAACATCGGAAACAGTGGTATACCACTTCTTTTTTCATTTCGTAAACTTCAATTTATGGGAATATCATTACAAATAAATATTTGTTACCGATTTTTACATAGTTTTACACTCTCACTGCGTATATAGATTGTAGAAAATATAGGCTATTCATTACTAGAGACTAAACTATTTTACCGATTTTATACTAATTACAAGTTTTACACTCTCACTGCGTATATAGATTGTAGAAAATATAGGCTATTCATAGTTTTACTACTGAGACTAAAAAAATATTACTTTACTAGATAAACTTTTTACATTTAAACATAGTTTTACACTCTCACTGCGTATATAGATTGTAGAAAATATACTCATTACATAAACTATTTTACCGATTTTTACATGTTTTACACTCTCATTACGTATATAGACTCATTGCTGGAGACTAAACTATTTTACCGATTTTTACATAGTTTTACCCTCTCACTGCGTATATAGATTGTAGAAAATATACTCATTGCTGGAGACTAAACTATTTTACCGATTTTACATAGTTTTACCCTCTCACTGCGTATATAGATTGTAGAAAATATACTCATTGCTGGAAACCGATTGCTATTTTGCCGATTTTACATAGTTTTACACTGTTACTACGTGTATAGAATTTATAAAATTCACTCATTGCTGAATACTAAACTATTTTATCCTATGAATTAAAATTGATTTGGTTTATCTCAAGGCCAGTTTAAATTCTTTTTTTTAAGTTTTTGCAAGTATTTTTTTATCAAAAACCTTAAAAGCCTAATTATTTTAAATAAAGCTAAAACGATTTCTATAAACTTTTCCTCAAATTTAGTGCATAAGTACCCAAATAAAAGTTGTATATGTTCATTTATATTTATGTAACCTATATTTAAAAAATATATCGGAGCTCGGAAGTTATCGAAAATCGGCTTAATTTTTCAAAATCGGTTAATCGGATTTCTTACAAATTGTATTACATGTTACGATTCATATTGTCATACACATATTAATTACTGATACATGTCTACTTAAACCGGTACGGAAAATTTGAAATAAATGCAATCTGCAGTTTCGGAGTAAATAAAAAAAGACTACAGTAGGATTTTTTTCACGAACCGTAAATTATTATTATTTCAAATTTGTTATACTGATTTAGGTTATGATTCCTCGTATAATGAACAAAATTTGAGCAAAACTTGAACACATTTTGAGGAAATTGTTTTTGCTTTATTGTCTGAAACTTCCAAACTAGTTTTTCGTACACAATCGAATATGGTTTGTGTAATATTATTGACACATTTATTTTTATTTCCAAAGGTGTTGGCAATAGTAACCGCAGAAGTGTAATAAGAAATGAGATAGAACGAAGGTTTCCGGGGATTTGCTGCAGGTGATGCTGCGACGTACTTATTACAAGAAATAACTTGTTATTGGTTTTCCTCTCCTGCAACAACTTTGACACTGCACGTGACATTATGAAGTTATAATATGTTTCCGTTAACAAATACGTTGCTTCATACCTCTCATTTTTCATGGAAATAATATTATTATGTAATTTTATATGTGGAAACAAAGTTATGTAGTACTGCAAATCTTTTCAGCTATTGAAAATACGACAAATAAAAGAAAAATTGAAGTTTGAATGTTGTCTACAAAAACACCAAACGTAGATGCAACCATCGAGTATCACATTTTCTAACGTAATATAAATAATTTTAATATTTTCGAATAGTACATTTCCTTAATTAAAGATTATCTGTTTGATAAAATTAAATAATAACATGGAACAAAATTTCTGATGAAATCGAATTAAGTTTATAAACTCTGACAGAAAAAAAGCAAACATGAAATTGATTTTGGTATTCGTTTGTACATAGGCTATACTTGGCGTTGGTCAGAGTTAATTTTTATTTTATAGTGAAAATTTAAAAACGATTTTAAGCAGATTTTGATTGTAATAATGACATCAGATTTTTTTTAATTTATATATTTTATAAATGTTAGGGTTCATTTTCTTATTTTTCAAACATCGGAAACAGTGGTATACCACTTCTTTTTTCATTTCGTAAACTTCAATTTATGGGAATATCATTACAAATAAATATTTGAAAATTGCAATATTGGTTATGGTTATGCAATATTGCAATATATTGCAAATGGTTATCTATTAGCGAGAAAGAATGCGCATGTCGTGTCATTCACTAGAATATAAATTAATGTTTTTCTTAATTATACCTTTTAAATTACGTTTGTGTATATTACTTAGCCTAATCATTTGTCGGTTACGGATAATGCGTTTACGCAACCCCAACATCAATCATTATACCTATGAGCTTCTAAATTCCAGTTTCCTTCTTTCTACAACCGTTCTTCAGTTAACCCCCTTTTGCTCGATTATAATTATCTTTTCGACAAAATACTCTATCGATCCTTTGTTTCCAACAATAACGCTTAAACTTTGTATTCTACTATTCTTCTCAGACGTTTTGAAATATTTCTTCCAACAAAAATTCGGAAAATGAAAACATTGCAGTAAAATTTAAAATACCTGCAAACAATAAGACCTATTGTTTAAAAATAACTATAGAACCAATCTCTAAATTGTCAAAATTTACAAACAAAAACCACTTTCATAAATTAATTAGTTACAGATTATAAACTTTAAAATATTAAAACAAAAAATATATTAGATAACAAGACGTTGCAAGACCAAAGTCCCACTGGTTAAATCTACAGACAAATATGTAAATAGTCGTACGTAGGGAAACAGCAGAAATTAAACAACAAATTTTATTAGAACTTACTGATTAACATTAGAGTTACTTATAGAGAAGAATCAAAAAAATAAATGAAGAACTGTAATGCGAAAAAACAAACAGCCATAACATGAAAGATATAAAGTATTAACGAGATATATAGGAATAAACTAATAAATTACAAGAAATGAAAAATCTTTCAACAATACAAACCATTAAGGTTGAGGTTAAGGATGAAGAGGATTTTGTATGTAGACTATTCACACTTAACAGGAAAGTTGTAATATTAAAAGAAAAACAGATTTGGAGAAACATTAATGTTGATTCTTTTTAAACTTCGCTTCAGCTCCGGATTTCTTCGATAGACTGCTTGTTGATATTTCTTGTCTTCCTTTTTTTTTTAAATCACCCGCTTCTTTCTTACCAGAATTTCTAGAGAAAACAAACAAGCAATCAATAAAGGAGTTGATAAAATCGGTTCTGCAGGAGGAAGAAACGTTTGAACAATAATGAACAAACGGCGATTGACCAAATGATAAACAAACAATAATACATAATTAGTGGCGCTTAGTGAATAAATTGAAAAGGTGTTTAATTTTTTTAAAAATTAAGCAAGTTTTATGTGTTTGTATAATTAAAACCGTAATGCTCACTTGTTCAGCTGAGCAGATTGTCAGAAGATGACAGATTGACTGCGAGCAACTACTTATGCTTTTCGGGTGGTTAATTTTGAGAAGTATTTATGTCGAGTACCACCTTAGTGATTCCCTGAGCATGCCCAGTAGCAAACACACTCTTGTTGAGTAAATATGCATTTCTTTACAAATGGCAGAGTTCGTGTTCATTCGTGTTTTGTTAAATTGTATAATGTACTTCGAGAAACACTGAAATTAAATTTGCGTACTCTTCACTGATTTCATCAAGGAAATGGGCATTGGATAGCCAGCCATTTTTCAGGCAAAAAACTTGTAGGGCGCAGAGATGCTTTGAGCAGCGAAGGAAAATGCGATTTTTTTCTTTGTAACAGTGATCTTTGTAAATAACCGTTTTAAAAACAGCAAGTTCCATTGTAGCTGCAGTTTGCAATTCCGAAACCAAAATTCGTTCTAAATCTACACACCGATCATGCTGTGCATTGTCGTACCTCTTGAACAGGATTTAAAAATTAAGAGTGATAAAGTTTGGTTAATGTCTGGCACAATTTGTTTGCTTATAGATTATCAACACCTGTAATATCAGAAGTATGTGTATTTTTTACGTTTGGCATTTGTTGTTGTGTATTTACTAATGAATTAATAATTAAAACAATAAACACTATTCTGCCAAATGTATTATTTGGTAATTGCAAAAACATAAGTAAAATGGCAAGTTTTACCACTTCAATTAACCATTTTTACCGGAGACGAATCTGTATTGGAGACAAATAGGATCTATATATCTTAGTAGACGTACCTTGTTTAAATCCTGTTGAAATGTTTTAGTAGTACAGTCTGTCACAGTTAAAACGATTACTGCACATACAGTCAATTTATCTAAATGTGCGGTTTTCGCTGTCTACTGTATTAGAAATGTGACCTTATAGGCCTAACTCCTAAAACTTCACTGCTTTTGAACGGTAAAAATAAGTGCGTTAGTTTCAGGAATGAACACTACCCTAACGTAATTACCCTATGGTTTCACTTAGTGGAAATAATGGATAGGTTCGCTCGTTTGACTACAACGACACTGACTCGTCGATATGAATTGTTACCGCACTCATGTCAAGTTTAGATGAAATTCTGAATTCTAGCCTCTCCAGTGGAGACTAGAAGAGCTGGTTCAGATTGCTTCCGGAATCAGCCAGCAGTAACCTGGCTGAGACATGAGCGGACTAATAAACTATAACACTGTTTTAACACTTGTAGCCACTTGCTTAGTTCGTTTAAAAGTGCGGCCACCTTGGCACTTCCAGTTGATTGACGGGAATCGTTGTTTCACAACGGAACCAAATAGCTTTTATATCAGATCTAGCTGCATTTGTTCGTTTAAACGATGTTTCTATTGGCTGAACTTATTGCCCTATAAAGCTTTAATTTTTAACTGACCAAATTTATGTTGTCTCCAAGTAATACAATCAGTTTTGAGAACTAACTTTACTACTTAGGCTACACTCTCTATGAAGGACCAATCTGGTAATACAGATAATAATTTTGATCAGTTAAAATCCTATAAACTAGCTGATCTATCTAGGAAGATGTCCAGGGTGTCCTGTGCACTGTAAAGTCACCGGTGATTAATCGTTGCGGTCAGTAAGGTCACTGTCACTAAACTACAGACTTTGACTGATGGAAACTCTTAGAATGGTCTGGTAAAAAGGAAAAAACTGGTAGTCGGATTTGGTTAACATGTAGAGAAAAACGAAATTGCGCTATCGCGTCGAACAATGCAAACTTCAACTACACGCGGACACTGTGGTCGCTGGCGGTAATAGTTGAGCAGTTGCGGAATTCAACTACACTCGGACACTTGAAGTAGCTTGCTATACTAGAGTAAACGTTCGGACTTTAATTGCACACGGACACTTGTGGTCGCTAGCTGTGCTAGTTGGAAAGTGAATTTCAACAGTACGCTGACACCTGTGATCGCTACTGTAGCGAGTTTGAAACAAAATTTCAACAGTATGCGGACACTTGTGGTTGCAATCGTAGCGAGTTAGAAACAGAATTTAAACTATATGCGGACACTTGTGGTTGCTAGCGTAGCGAGTTTGAAATGGAATTTAAACTATATGCGGACACTTGTGGTTGCTAGCGCAGCGAGTTTGAAACAAATTTTCAACAGTATGCGGACACTTGTGTCGCTAGCGTAGCGAGTTCGAATCGGAATTTAAATAATATGCGGACACTTGTGGTTGCTAGCGCAGCGAGTTTGAAACAAAATTTCAACAGTATGCGGACACTTGTGGTCGCTAGCGTAGCGAGTTCGAATCGGAATTTAAACTATATGCGGACACTTGTGGTTGCTAGCGCAGCGAGTTTGAAACAAAATTTCAACAGTATGAGGACACTTGTGGTCGCTAGCGTAACGAGTTTGAAACGGAATTAAAACTATATGCGGACACTTGTGGTTGCTAGCGCAGCGAGTTTGAAACAAAATTTCAACAGTATGCGGACACTTGTGGTCGCTAGCGTAGCGAGTTCGAATCGGAATTTAAACTATATGCGGACACTTGTGGTTGCTAGCGTAGCGAGTTTGAAATGGAATTTAAACTATATGCGGACACTTGTGGTCGCTAGAGTAACGAGTTTGAAACGGAATTTCAACAGTATGCGGACACTTGTGGTCGCTAGCGTAGCGAGTTCGAATCGGAATTTAAACTATATGCGGACACTTGTGGTCGCTAGCGTAACGAGTTTGAAACGGAATTTAAACTATATGCGGACACTTGTGGTTGCAGCGCAGCGAGTTTGAAACAAAATTTCAACAGTATGAGGACACTGGTGGTCGCTAGCGTAACGAGTTTGAAACGGAATTAAAACTATATGCGGACACTTGTGGTTGCTAGCGCAGCGAGTTGAAACAGAATTATGCGGATACTTGTGGTTGCTAGCGTAGCGAGTTTGAAATGTAATTTCAACTGTATGCAGTACTTATAGTAGCTAGTGTAGCGAGTTTGAAACAGAATTTAAACTATATGCGGATACTTGTGGTTGCTAGCGCAGCGAGTTTGAAACAGAATTTCAACAGTATGCGGACACTTGTGGTCGCTAGCGTAGCGAGTTCGAATCGGAATTTAAACTATATGCGGACACTTGTGGTTGCAGCGCAGCGAGTTTGAGACAAAATTTCAACAGTATGCGGACACTTGTGGTTGCTAGCGCAGCGAGTTTGAAACAAAATTTCAACAGTATGAGGACACTTGTGGTCGCTAGCGTAACGAGTTTGAAACGGAATTGAAACTATATGCGGACACTTGTGGTTGCTAGCGCAACGAGTTTGAAACAGAATTTAAACTATATGCGGACACTTGTGGTTGCTAGCGCAACGAGTTTGAAACAGAATTTAAACTATATGCGGATACTTGTGGTTGCTAGCGTAGTGAGTTTGAAATGTAATTTCAACTGTATGCAGTACTTATAGTCGCTAGTGTAGCGAGTTTGAAAAGAATTTCAACTATATGCGGACACTTGTGGTCGCTAGTGTAGCGAGTTTGAAACAGAATTTCAACTATATGCGGACACTTGTGGTCGCTAGTGTAGCGAGTTTGAAATGGAATTTCAGCAGTACGCGGATACTTGTGCTCGTTGCAGGAAAAGTGGAGTGACTTTAAGCAATAGTTGTGGAAGACGAGCGTCCACCTCAATGATGTTTTATTAATCTACCAACCCGTACAATACCGAACCCTGCCTATCAAATCTATCACACCGAACCCTGCCTTAGTTCTATTTATATTCTTAGATATATCACAAGAATTTCCAAAAGAATCCACCTTTTCTAACAGAACATTCGCTCCATTAAATAATTTTCTGCTAAGCGACACCAGTCTTTTCAACTTCCATATGAAGACCTCGGATTTAGTTTAGACTAACTAAAATCCTTCTGTTAACGGTATAAAATCGTTACGCTTTGCATTGAAGTTTCTAAAGTGTAACCATCCAAACTTGCTACTCTATTCATTAGAACTTGACTGAGAGTTAGCCAACCCCTACTCCTATGTGCTCTTCGTTGAGAACATTACTTGTTTTATTATTTGCGGATTTCAAAACGAACTATTGATGTAGCCATTAAGGTAAGATCAAACACAAATTCATTGTTTGCACCAATACTGATCTGTATAAAATGTTTTGAGGGAACGTTAAAATTAGTATAGATCTCAGTATGTATAATTACATTATATGCGTGAAGTTCAATACTCCAAAAACACTTCAGAGATTTTCTCACGTTAAATTATTGCTTCTGTAAAAATGCCGGAATAATTTCAAAAAGTAAGAAGCAATAATTTTACCGGATTCGATTGATCACAGTTTTACTTTTATTAAAGTAAAAAGTTAAAAATCTTTCTTCTTCCTAAACACTTACAGGGTAAAGACTATAGAGCACTTCAAGTAATTAAATAAATGAATTACGAAATTCTGAAAAATAAATTAACAGTTTATATATCAGCATTATCACTAATAAAATATAAAACATAAAAACTGATACAGATTTTAAAATCTCATTTTCAAATTGTTCTCTACACAGAATAAGTAATAACACACACACACACACACACACACACACACACACACACACACACACACACACACACACACACACACACACACACACACACACACACACACACACACACACACACACACACACACACACACACACACACACACACACACACACCACACACTCATACGTTTATTACCTAATAGGATTGGACCAAGCATGATCAGCAGGATCAAGTCATTAACTGATTTTGAAAAATTGTGCTCCTTTTCGGTTTCTTTCAAAATTTTCCAACTGAATTTTTATATATTACGCGCATTTTTTGTTTGGGCTTTTAATTTCTTCAAATAAATAAACTTTAATCAACATATTTAGATTCGATTTTGATTAATTTTGCTATTACTCTATAAGTGATAAAGTAAAATATATTTTCGTAAGTCAGAGCTGTGCACAAAGCTAACAAATTTTAAAGTTCATAATTTATTATTTGTATACGGAGAAATGCTGACGAAATACCACATTCATAATAGCGCGATCAATGCTGCATAACGTTATTAAAAAATAAGGTATTTTAAGTCTCACTATGCACAGTAATAGAGCGACTGTCCGACAGCAGTTAGAATGTAAGTAATCAATGTTCATTATAAGTTTGTATTAGTCCAAACATATTACTGATCAATTGATAAATTGAAGAAATCGCACGCTTGTCAAGGCTACGTCATATACAAATATAAAACAACAACCTTGTACAACATACTGTATCCAACTGTTAATGTTCTCATAAATGTAATAGCTGCAATGAGCACATAATATAATGGCCTTCTTTAATAATTTAAACATTTATTAATGAACTTTATATATGCAGTGTGAAGATAGATTTATAAAGGCACTAAACATCTTTTTGCTAAACGAGTCAGCAATACTTATTATTTTTCAACTTACCTATTGGCATAATTTTAAGAAAAAATATAAATATAAGAATGTTATGGTCATTATAACGTTTCGATCTTGGTTTCATTAACAGAAATCATACCATTAAGAATGAACTAGAAACGTTCAGCTCACTGGTAGACTTACGTTCATTTCAAGAATACTAAACATGTGTATACGGCAACCATGGCGTCTTATTACATATATGTCGTCTATCGCGTATTTCTATTTTTCATTACAAAAAAAAGGCTAAGCTTACATAAAGAATTCAGAAATCGAGGCACGCTTCTGTCTCGCTGACTTTATTGTAGCGAATTTCCAAAAATGTTATCTTTTATATTACACTTTTTTAAAAACATATGATTTTTCAATACAATAATCGTAATATCTGTATCATATAAATGTAATTTGCCTATTTCTCGAGATCATCCTTTAATTAAACAAATAAAGTTTAATATGAAAAACCGTCCAATATTAAGCAAAAGTAAACACAAACACTGGTTTATATATTCTTGAAATTTTTTTTCGGGCATTATAGACAAATACAAAATAATTGATCTAATATTCTTAACAGATTTTTTAGAATTTGCTTAAACTTTTGTTATATAGGTTATAAAAATATGTTTAACTCTATCCTCTATAAAAATTTGAAAAATTATAAAAACTTGCGATTGATACTGAAAAAACGAAACTGATCCTGTCGTCAGGCGAATTAATTAACCCTTTCTACTCAAAACATTAAAATTAATTTATTTAAATTTTGGTTCCCTGACTAAAATTATTATTACTATAAATATTATTATTATTATTATTATTATTATTATTATTATTATTATTATTATTATTATTATTATTATTATTATTATTATTATTATTATTATTATTATTATTATTATTATTATTATTATTATTATTATTATTATTATTATTATTATTATTATTATTATTATTATTATTATTATTATTATTATTATTATTATTATTATTATTATTATTATTATTATTATTATTATTATTATTATTATTATTATTATTATTATTATTATTATTATTATTATTATTATTATTATTATTATTATTATTATTATTATTATTATTATTATTATTATTATTATTATTATTATTATTATTATTATTATTATTATTATTATTATTATTATTATTATTATTATTATTTATTATTATTATTATTATTATTATTATTATTATTATTATTATTATTATTATTATTATTATTATTATTATTATTATTATTATTATTATTATTATTATTATTATTATTATTATTATTATTATTATTATTATTATTATTATTATTATTATTATTATTATTATTATTATTATTATTATTATTATTATTATTATTATTATTATTATTATTATTATTATTATTATTATTATTATTATTATTATTATTATTATTATTATTATTATTATTATTATTATTATTATTATTATTATTATTATTATTATTATTATTATTATTATTATTATTATTATTATTATTATTATTATTATTATTATTATTATTATTATTATTATTATTATTATTATTATTAATTATTATTATCATTATCATTATTATCATTATCATTATCATTTATTATTATTATCATTATTATTATTATCATTATTATCATTATTATTATTATCATTATTATTATTATTATTATTATTATTATTTATTATTATTATTATTATTATTATTATTATTATTATTATTATTATTATTATTATTATTATTATTATTATTATTATTATTATTATTATTATTATTATTATTATTATCATTATTATTATTATTATTATTATCATTATCATTATTATCATTATCATTATTATTATTATCATTATTATTATTATTATTATTATTATTATTATTATTATTATTATTATTATTATTATTATTATTATTATTATTTTTAATTCTTCCTTTTATTATGTAAATTTTATATTCCAGTTTGAACACTACAAATATTACAGATACAATTCAAATGATACTCCATAATTGTTTAGTATTAAAGTTCATTCATAATATGATATTTATCTATCAAATAAACTTTAATGTTTTATTTAATTACTACTACGGAATTAAGGGAACAATTTAAACAAATAGAGATTTACAATAAGGGAACAATTTACAATAATAGAGAGCCTTTGCTGGCCTTTAGGTATGTAATACGTCTTTCAAATCTTATATTTTCTTTCACGATTAATTTTTGAATATCGATAGTTGACTAAAATATATATGGAAAATCTATTTAA
Source organism: Callitettix versicolor (assembly GCA_022606455.1). NCBI lineage: Eukaryota > Metazoa > Arthropoda > Insecta > Hemiptera > Cercopidae > Callitettix > Callitettix versicolor. Next base: position 90,343,976 of record CM040189.1, read on the forward strand.
TAAGCTTAAAAAATATAGTGTTTTTTGTGTTTTGTTTTTAAAAAAATCCAATAGTTCTCAAGTGAATCGTTTCAAATAAAAGTATGAAAAATTATGTATTTGGTTATTTTAATAGTTACACGATTCTTAAAACAATTGAAGCATTTTACACCTTTATTATAACTTGTTTAATAACTGATTAAATAGATTTTTTTAATTAATTTAAATATTACAATTTTGAAGTTTTTTTGAAATGTTTAGACTTATTACAGACAGAATTTAAATGAAACTTCAGAATTCTGTAATATTCATTCATAATATGACATGCTTATTTATCACATAAACTTTTATTTTATTACTGTACTACTAAGGAATTAAGGAAGCTATTAAAACAAGTTCTTCAACTAACAAATTATAATTTATTTATGTTTATTTTTAATGCAATTATTGTGTTAAAAGGAATATTATATATCTCAATACAAACATTTATTCACAACCTACATCTTATACAATTTTCAATCTCGTTCAATGTTATTATCATTAAACTTCCATATCATTTTACTGGCTAAAATTATTTCAACTAAGATAATATTATAATAATAAACAAAATTAATTTAATGACAAATTTAAAATAATCAATCTGGTAGTTTGTGAAACACAAAACTAAGCATATTATTTAACATTAATTTTCTCAATATTGTTAGTACTTTTAAAAATTGTAATCGACATAAAAATTTACCAGGTAAATATAGGGAGTGCATTTTTTGCATGCTCTGAAAATTTGACTACAGTATTATAATTAAAAATAATATTAAATAAATCGTTCAAAAGACAAAAAAAATTATAATGCTTGTTTCGAAAACAAAATTACCTGTATTGTATATATAATATGTTAACTTTAAATTAATAATAAAATTGTTATAAGAAACATAACAGATATTCGATATTGATTGCTAAATGAGTGTATATATATTAGAGCGGATGTACAAGAAACGTTATCAAGACAGCTGTAATATCATTAGAGTAATATTAGCCTAACTTGAAAATATTATATATCAGTGCACTTAACTAATAGAAAAATGTTATAATCTTGTTGACTTAAGATTCTCTAAATGTTTCCTACTTTAATCACAATAATTACTTAAATGTTTTAAAAACATCCGTTCAGATAACTGGCCGGGTTCTGACAAAATTGATAAGTAGACCAAGCTTTCAAGCCTTGTACCCTCAATATCTTCTTCGCACATTCTACGTCATCGGAGATATCGTCATCCCTCAGTCTGCCGCAGTTGATTTTGCAATCATTTCCGCTGCCGCTATTGGTGCACCAGTAACGGTCGTTGATCTGGAACAGACCGTTGTCCCGACTCTTGTTCTTGTTTGGTGGTCCGTGAGCTCTGGTATTGTAATTGGACTCCCGATGAGCTATGCACACCATAGCCGCCAAGTACTTGGCTTCAAATTTATATGTATTTTTAAGTGCTTTCGCCAGTTCGCAACGGCTGAACACCTTACAGAATCCTGTAGAAACGAGGAGTAAGCACAGAAATATTACTGAACGCATTTTCACTTAATGTTGCTTGAAGAGTTTCGAAGTGAACTGAGGAAAAAAGGGAAATGCAGCGTATTTATACAGTTTTATCAATGAGTGTTTTATTGCAATGTAATAAGATTTCTGTTTAAGACCTACTTTTTGCTGATAAATTGCATATAAATTATTTTAAAAAATTGATAAGAATTTTTATCAGTTTTTACGTTGCTTTGATTATAATTTTTTTAAATTTAAGACCTTTTGTTTTTTTCAGTGCTTTTTACTACAACATTTTTAATGTTTACAATCTATACTGTATATCGGAAAGGAAACTAGGTTTTCATGTTTAAAATTTGTGAAAAAGAACAATTACAATGTGCGGCAAGTTTTGTACGAAAGTACCAAACAGAACATGTTTAACATATTTTTTTATGATTGATTGAAGACCTAATGTATTCGAAATCACAGTTGTTTTTCAACAATTTATTAGCGAATTTCCATTGGATAATGGGCTTTTGGAGCTTCCGTCATTGAAAAGCCTGGCTGTGGGACCTTAGGTTAAGCTCCGATTATTCTTTTAAATCTGATTTTAAAATGTACCTCTATAAGAATAAGAAATAATACATTAACACACGCGCTCGCGCGCGATTATTTCGACTACGAATTTCAAATAATTCCAACAAAATTTTGAATAACATACTTTTTTCCTAGCAATTTATTTATTATAATTCTTGCTATCAGTGCCTATTGTTGTATATTCAAGTAATTTGAAAGTATAAAGCGCAAATTGAATCTGATTTTAATGCTAAATCGAATTGTGAAATCAAATTTTCACAAGAAATAGTAACATGAATAAATTATTGTTCAAATCGCGCTTCTATTACGTCACTGAGAAGGTTGTAAACCGAAAAGTAAATATTGCAAATTTAATTACCTATTTACATATTTAAATAATATTAGGAAAAAATATGAATAACAAATGTTTAGAAATTGATTTCATTTTTAGCATTTATTATGGTTTTTTTTCAAATCGTGGGAATTTTCCACCTATAACTTCTCAGTGAGACGTAAACAAAATAGTTAGTGTAGATGTAAGAAATATAATTTTTAAATAAATTATTCAGGTAAATACATATAGCCTATCCGTACAACAGTTGTGTTTGAAATAAATGTTAGATTTGCCTAGCTATTATTTGATTTAATGTGTGTTATAAGTATTTAAAAAAATTAATGTTTTTCGGTACAAAATCATCAATTATTAAGCATACAAAAAACATATCAAAAAGTAAACACAAATATTGGTTTCTATATTCCTGATTTTTTCTTGCATTGTAGACAAAAGACAAAACAATCGACCTAATTTTCGAAACAGATGTATTAGAAATTCCTTATAATTTCGTCACATAAGTAATTTCACCTGTATACAAAATTTGAAAAGTATACAAACTTACGATTGAAACTGAAACAACGAAATTGATCCTGTCGGCAGTCACATTAGTTTACTAACAAACTGTAAAATTATTTTATCAAAACACGCCTTAAAAGATGACCTTGCAAAACAAATGTGTCAAACAAATTAATTTTGTATAACGTCTATATTGTTTGTTATACATTAGAGTTATTAGTTTTTAATTCTTACGTATTATTTTTTTTAAATGGTACAAAAACGTCTTCGTATATAGTACTTTCCCGAAACATTCATGAGCTTATCGACAGAATCAGGTAATCCTGATTATAAATACTAGTATTTCAAAGCACAATAGAAATCGCAGTATATTCTTAATATAAAGAGCGCAAAAACGACAGCGCTAGTAAATTTTCTGTTAATTTTACTGGTAAACATAATATTTACGAAAAAAAATTGTTGGGACAAATTTATTGGAAATTCATTGCTCTTTTTTCATGAAGTGGTCAGAAATAATGACAGGTTTTGAAGTACAGCCAGTATTACAGGAAATAACCAGCGCCTACAAAACCAAAGTTGAATTACAGCTCTCAAACATGAAATGGAAATTAATTTGAAAAAATCGTACACGTACATCTTTTGGGCTTTTTTACAATGTGCTTTTATCAAATTTCAAAACAATGCGTTCGATTAAAATTACGTAGAGTTGTCATCGTTAAATCAGATACCGCCATCTTTAAACGGAAATAAATCTTACGAAATCTTACACGTAAGTCATTTATACACGGGAATTCTGTACCGAATTTCAAACAAGCGGCCATTGAGTTTGGCAGAAACAAACAAACAAACGCAAACGAAATACCGAAAAGTAAAGTTGAAACAGAGACTTCGCTTGGCTCGGCCCATTATCATAATCTTCAGAATATGAAGATTTTTAACTCTAATAATGTTTGTATTTTTACGGAATGTCAGCGCGCATTGAAAAACTAGACCTCTAGTATAATTTCACAAAATTTTGTTTTCAGTGGCTTATGTTTCGTAATGTGCCCAGTGAGGCATCTTCATACATAGTAAATTACAAAATGTTTTTAAATATGTACTGTAAAGAAAGCTACTAAACATTAGACAATTGTAAGGGCAATCTGTTCATTTAATTTATCATTTGTTCGTTATTTCAAGTATCTAAAAATTATTAAGTTTTGTGTTTTTTTTTTTTTTTTTTTTTTTTTTTTATAGATTATATGAAAGACATGACCAAATTTAAAAAAATGATTTGCTAAATTTGAATACCTTTTACCACACGTAACTGACTTACTCAATGTACGATTACTTCAGACTGTAAATTTTTATTGCATCGGGCCAAATTCTTTTTTTTACCTTTTTAAATAAATGAGAGACGGGAAAACGTTTTAATGAATCGTTCGATTTGAATGAAATTCATTTCCCTATGTTTACTTCTGTGCTGAAAATTAATGTGCTACTAGATTTACTTTGTTTGTGTGTGTGTGTGTGTGTGTGTGTACGTGTAGGTGTAGGTTTTATTTTTTTTTTTTTTTTTGAAAAGCACTTTGAGGCTATTATCGTCTCCCTAAATGTAAGTGTGAGTGTAAAGTTTACAATTACAAAAGCAATGTTCGATTCGTACGTGTAGTGCTGTAAGTGTAAGTGTGTGTTAGACTCGGATTCTACGAAGGACGTCTAAATCCTCTCAATGGGCGCTGCTAGTCTGCGAGGAATAAGTGTTTTAAGATGGTATAATTATGACGAACTAGAAAATGACATAAACATATTTTTTCACAGATATTTGCATGCCTATAATCTTAATGTCAGATAAAATTTCATTCAACAAAGGAATTAAAAATGAAATGTTTTTATTTTTGTTTATAATCATGGCATCTACAATATATGTTGATAAGGTAGTATGTGATTAAAATTTATGTAGACACAGAGTTAAGGATTTCGGTGCAGTAGTTAGATCAGTAAACATACATCAAAATCCCATGACGAATACAATTTCATCATCGATCGACGATTATATAAGTAGATTAATGGCTGCATACGTAAATTTTTTAATTTTCCACTTTTATGCTTTTTGTGTAATGGCACTTTCGTAAATTAAGAATTTTTTATGTTTTTATGTACAAAGCTCGTGTTGCAAACAGAGAAGATAAAACGACCCAACTTTGCTGACTGGACACTTTAAACTACATACTATTTTCTTCTTATACTTTTTTCACGACTAAATTTTTGAATATCAATATTTTAATAAATATATTCAATATCCATTTAATAATCATAAAATATCTGTTGCTCTATTTTAAAAAATCAAAAAGTTCTAAAATGGTCGTCCCGCATAAAAAATGTGAAAAATTATTTATTTTGTTATTTTAATAGTAGTATGATTTTTTTTAAACATTTTTAACATTTTACCTTATTAGTCAAAAATTGTTTAATAATTGATTAAGTAGATTTTAAACAAGCTATTTCATAATTTTAATGTCTAATTGAAACGTTGAACAATAGAAATATTACAAACAGAATTTGAATGCCACATAAAAATGCTTAATACTATAGTTCATTAGTAATATAATATGTTAATTTAATACACGCAATTTTATGTTTTATTTATTTACTACTAACGAATTAAGGAAAGTATTGAAAGACGTATTTCAACTAAAAAATTATAATTTATTTATTGTTATTTTAATGCAATTATTTTTTTAAGACAAATATTATTTCTCTTCATTCAAACATTTATTCACAAACCTACATTTTTATCTATTCTTCAATAAATTTCAATCATAACCCTGCGTCATAAACCTGCGATATCAATTTTACGGCTAAAATTAATTTCAACTAAGATTACACTCACATAATATTACAGTATTAAACAAGAATTATTTAAAGAACATTTTAAAAATCAACAAACCTGGTAGTTTTTGGAACAAGAAAACAAAGCGTATTAATTATCATTATTATTTTCAATATTTTGAGTACTTTTAAAACACATTGTTATCTCTACATTTTTATTTTTATTTAATAATAATCTCATATTGTTGCAAACATATTAACAATGTTTACAAATTATTTTTCAAAGAAACAATAATCAACCAGTCAAATATTCTCTAAGTAATATTAAAACATAGAATTGAAAAAGACGTTGAACCTGCACATTTTTTTAAACTTCGAAGATTAAAATTATTAATCCTTAAATTCTAGGAAATCTTGTAACCAACATAAAAATATATTATAAAATTGTAGGTGCACTTCCTAGGTACCATGAAGATGTGACTAATATATTGTGATATAAAATAATACTAGATAAACCATTCTTAATATAAACAAATTTATAATGCCAGATTCGAAATCAAAATTATCTGTATTGTCTTTATAACTTGTTAATTTTAAATTAATATTAAACTTTTTATTAAAAACATAAAAAATATTCGATATTAATTGCTACATGTATATATATATATATATATATATATATATATATATATATATATTATATTTATTTATTTATTTATTTATTTATTTATTTATTTATTGCTACCATATATATATATATATATATATATATATATATATATATATCTCATATAAAAGCAATGTTTATAAGATAGCTCTAATAAAATCAGAATAATATCAGCGTTACCCTAAAAACATCAGAAATCAGTGCACTTACCAACACTTGTCAAAATGTTCCCTGCCGTGATTACAGTATTTATTGTCTATTTTAAAAACATCCGTTCAGATAACTAGAAGGATTATAACAGTATTGATAAGTAGACCAAGCTCTTAAGACTTGCGACCTCAATATCCTCCTCGCACAGGGTACGTCATCGGAGATATCGTCATCTCTCAGTCTGGCTCAGTCGATTCTTCAGTCAATTCCGCTGCCGCTATTGGTGCACCAGTAACTTGAAATTGCAACGGTCGTTGATCTGGAACAGACCGTTGTCCCGACTCGTGATTTTGTTTTGTGGGCCTGAGCTCTGGTATTGTAATTGGACTCACGATGAGCTATGCACACCATAGCCGCCAAGTACTGGGGTTCCAATTCATACGTATATCTAAGAACTCGTGCCAGTTCGCAACGGCTGTATGCGCTGAAGAATCCTGTAGAGACGAAGAGTAAGCACACAGATATTACTGAGCGCATGTTTTCTTGAAATTGCTTGAAGAGTTGCGAAGTGAACTGAAGTAATAAGGAAAGGCAGAGTATTTATACACTTTTCACAGTGAATAGTTTACTGCAATGTAATAAGTGTTCTGTTTATGAGCCATTTTTGCTGATAAATTACATTTAAAAATTATTTTTTTAAAAATCATATAACAATTTCTATTGTCTTTTATATGGACTTGCCCGTAATTTTTCAAATTTAAGAATTATTACATACATACACACACGCGCGCGCACGTTTCTTACCCATCCATTTCTAACCAAGCAGGACCAGACAAGTAAATTCACTCGAGAGGTAAAACACTATATTACATTAAAATTTAACAAAATCAGGTTAACTCAAAATTGAGCCTGTTTTTCGGTTACTTTTCAATAATTTCCAAACGAATTTTTAAGATATTACGACGCAAATGTTTTTTTGCACATTTAAAGAGTGCGTGGACAGTAAAATATATCTCGTAAGTCACAGCTGTGCACAAAGCTAACGATTTATTATTTATTCATAATTTATTATTTATTTGTTGGAGAGGTTCTAACAAAATATCACATTCAAAACAGCGCAACCAATACTAGAAAACCATCAAAATAAGGTATTTTACAATCTCACTATGCAAAGTCACTGTGCGACAGCTGTGAGAATATATTTTAACAATGTTCGATTTTAGTTTGTACTGATCTATCCAGTTGTACTGATCTATATTACTGATCTATTCATAAATCAAAGAAAAAGGACGCTTGTCTAGGCTACGTCATATACAAATATAAAAGAACAACCTTGTACAACATACTGTATCCAACTGTTAATGCTCTCATAAATGTAATAGCTGCACTGAGCACATAGTACAATAGCGTATGTTAAAAAATTTAACATTTATTAATGAACTTTATATATACAATGTGTAAGATAAATTTAACTGTTAACGCACTAAACATTTTGTTTTGGTAAATGAGTCATACAGGTATTATAATGTCGTTATTTATAATTTAAATATTTATTTTTCAACTTATTTATATGCATAATGTTAAACATATATTTCATGTATTTTTATAATAGAATTTAAGGTAACAGTAATACCAATTTTATAAAAGTTTTCATACCTGAACAATACCTGAAACATGCCAATTGTTACAATAACAGAGAGCCTTTGCTGGCCTTTAAGTACGTAAAACGACTTTCAAATCTTATATTTTTTTCACGATTCATTTTTTGAATATCGATATATTGCTGTTTGTTTTTGAAAGGCCAATAGTTCTCAGGTAAATCGTTTCGAATAATAGTATGAAAAATTATGTATTTGGTATTTTAATAGTTATACGATTCTTAAAACAATTGAAGCATTTTACACCTTTATTATAACTTGTTTAATAATTGTTTTAATAGATTTTAAACAAATTAATTTAAATATTAAAATTTTGAAGTTTTATTGAAACGTATAGAACTATTACAGATGGAATTTAAATGCAACTTCAGAATTCTTTCATTAATATTCATTAATAATATGACATGCTTATTTATCACATAAACTTTTATTTTATTACTGTACTACTAAGGAATTAAGGAAACTATTAAAATAAGTATTTCAACTAACAAATTATAATTTATTTATCTTTATTTTTAATACAATTTTTCTTAAAACAAATATTATAATATCTATAGAAACGTTTATTCACAAACCGACATTTTATTCAATCTTCAATCTCTTTCAATCTTATTATCATAAAACTGCCATATCATTTAACTGGCTAAAGTTAATTTCAACTAAGATTACACTCTTATAATATTATACTAATAAACAAAATTTATTTAAAGACAAATTTAAAATAATCAATCTGGTAGTTTGTGAAGCACAAAATTAAGCATATTATTTAACATTAATATTCTCAATATTTTGAGTACTTTCAAAAATTGTAACCGACATAAATATTTACCAGGTAAATATAGGAAGTGCACATTTTACATGCTCTGAAAATTTGACTACAGTATTGTAATTAAAAGTAATATTATATAAATCTTTCAAAAGACAAAAAAAATTATAATGCCAGTTTTGAAAAAACAAATTTCCTGTATTGTCTATTAGTGCACTTAACTAATAGAAAAATATTATAATCTTGTTGACTTACGCTTGTCAAAATGTTTCCTACTTTGATCACAATAATTACAGTCTATTTTAAAAACATCCGTTCAGATAACTGGCCGGGTTCTGACAAAATTGATAAGTAGACCAAGCTTTCAAGCCTTGTACCCTCAATATCTTCTTCGCACATTCTACGTCATCGGAGATATCGTCATCCCTCAGTCTGCCGCAGTTGATTTTGCAATCATTTCCGCTGCCGCTATTGGTGCACCAGTAACGGTCGTTGATCTGGAACAGACCGTTGTCCCGACTCTTGTTCTTGTTTGGTGGTCCGTGAGCTCTGGTATTGTAATTGGACTCCCGATGAGCTATGCACACCATAGCCGCCAAGTACTTGGCGTCCAATTTATATGTGTTTTTAAGAGCCTTTGCCAGTTCGCAACGGCTGAACACCTTACAGAATCCTGTAGAAACGAGGAGTAAGCACAGAAATATTACTGAACGCATTTTTACTTAATGTTGCTTGAAGAGTTTCGAAGTGAACTGAGGCAAAAGGGAAATGCAGCGTATTTATACAGTTTTATCAATGAGTGTTTTATTGAAATGTAATAATATTTCTGTTTAAGACCTACTTCTTGCTGATAAATTGCATATAAATTATTAAAAAAAAATTGATAAGAATTTTTATCAGTTTTTACGTTGATTTGATTTTATTTTTTTTTAATTTAAGACCTTTTGTTCTTTTTCCAGTACTTTTTTACTGAAACATTTTTTAAGTTTTCAATCTGCACTGTATATCGGAAAGGAAACCAGGTTTTATTATTTAAAATTTGTGAAAAAGAACAATTACAATGTGCGGCAAGTTTTGTACGAAAATACCATACAGAACACAAGTCACATCGAAGTTATGTTAAACATATTTTTTGAAGATTGATTGAAGACCTAATGTATTCGAAATCAGAGTTGTTTTTCAATAATTTATTGGCGAATCTCCATTGGATAATGGGCTTTTGTAGCTTCCGTAATGGAAAAGCTTGGTTCTGGGACCTTCGTATAGGCTCCGATTATTCTTTTAAATTTTATTTTAAATTGTACTTCTGTAAGAATACGAAATAACACATAAACACATACACACACACACACACACACACACACACACACACACACACACACACACACACACACACACACGTGCGCACGCGCTTTGTTATTTCCGACTACGAGTTTTAAATAATTTCAACTAAATTTTTAATAACACACTTTTTTCCTTGCAATTTTTTTTATTTTAATTCTTGCTATCAGTGCCTATTTTTGTATTTTCAAGTAATATGAAAGTATAAAGCGCAAATTGAATCTGATTTTAATGCTAAATCGAATTGTGAAATCAAATTTTCACAAGAAATAGTAACATGAATAAATTATTGTTCAAATCGCGCTTCTATTACGACACTGAGAAGGTTGTAAATTGAAAAGAAAATATTGTAAATTTACTTATCTATTTACTTAGTTCAATAATAATTGGGGAAACCATGAAACACCAATTTTTAGAAATTGGTTTCATTTTTAGCATTTATTATGGGTTTTCAAATCGTGTTAATTTTCCACCTACGAATATAACCTTTCAGTAAAACGTAAACAAAATTACTATTGTAGATGTAAGAAATCAATTTTTTTTTAATAAATTAGGCAGGTAGTTACATATATCCGTACAACGGTTGTGTTGGAAGAACGAATCTCCTATTAGTTCTTAACAGTTGTATAAGTAAAGCTATCAATTTCTTTCGTATTAAATTTGATCAGTTGTCTTAATTGACTCGAGACATAAAACTTCATAAATAATTAAAATTTAACAAAATCAGATTAATTAGTTTTGAAAAATTGTGCTTCTTTCCGGATGAAAGTGTACCGTGGTCGTTCTAAATTTACAATTCCCAAATTACTGAAAATGTAATTAACAATTTTTATTTTACTAATAGGCAAAAAAAAATAACTACAACGTCGAGAGGTTTTACATAAATTTTAACCATATACTATTGGAGAAAAATGTATATAATTTCGTACCAAAATTATACATTACTTCTGAAAATTTATTGTGTTAATAAATTTATTTTGCTTAAGGCTACATGAAAAATGTTTTAATTTTAGCTAATATTATTGTTACTATTTCACTGAAACATTTAGTTACATATTAGTGCCTTTTTCTTTTACATACATACACACACACACACACACACACACACACACACACACACACACACACACACACACACACACACACACACACACACACACACACACACACACACACACACACACACACACACACACACACACACACACAAATATATATATATATATATATATATATATATATATATATATATATATAGAGAGAGAGAGAGAGAGAGAGAGAGAGAGAGAGAGAGAGAGAGAGAGAGAGAGAGAGAGAGAGAGAGGTACATATATGTTATAGTCTAGTTATTTGTACTTATATTGATAACAATTATTTTTAGTGATAAAATTTCTAAATGATCCTCTGGGAGGCTGGGGACCTTAAAATGCCCTAGCATTTCCACCCTTTAATAAAACGTTTTATCTGTCTTCACCAGCGCTCTGTACACATTTCGATTTAGTTACAAGTTTAATGTTAACACATGCTTAGACAGATTTCTAGATGTTAATCTATTTTAGAGTTTTTTTCTCTGGTCCTGGTAGTGAATTTTGATCCTGAATTCGAACCAGAATTTCACTGTAACAAATTTGGCAATTAACACCACTCTTTCCGTAAAGGCCTTCAGGTTCGGTACAGCATGTATCTTCAATTACACATTATGAGCTATTTATTTAAAATAACCACGGCACCTGGATGGTGGACGGTGGCGAAAGCAAATGCTTCATTTTCGTTCCAGGAAGCTGCGTATTGCACATTAACTTTATTATATATATATATATATATATATATATATATATATATATATATATATATATATTAAAATCAACTTCGTTACGTGGCCGACATGCTTAGAAGGACGCTGGCTGCAGAAAGAGACAGGGGTGTGTTCAGGTTTTGCTGATTACGCAATGCTCCAACACACCACCCTACGCTGGTCGTTTCCTAAATCTGACCCGTTAATTTCAGCAATGGAAATTGCATCCAATGTATGAGCTTATTCATACGGAAAAACGTTGGTCCAAAAATATGTTTCCAACATATTACGGCTAACTTATTAAACTGGAAGAAAAGTTTACGAACGCGTCAAGAGCGCTGTCTATAACTGCGGCCAGGCAATTAATTAAGTATGTACTACGATGCTTACTGTTCTTTGAACTACCAGTCACTTATCCGCTATTTGGAATTCATTTCAGTATATATTTAAATTGTACACGCTAATTTCTTAACGTTCATAATTTAAGTCAGTTAGATTAATGAGGAAGAGGGATCAGAACTAACGGTAACGGGAGTAACTGCGGCTCGAACCCACATAGCTGCGCAGTTCAGAGACACAACAGCCACCGAGCAAGTTATTACAACACATATTCAGATTTCGTTGACTCTATTCGAATAATTCCCACGTATTTTATGAATCTGTGCTAATCAGAGAAATACGTTCTTCACTAGTGAATTCTTGTAAAACTAAAACGCTCCCTTCTGATGGAGTGAGACCTTCTGTGTGAATAAATGGTAATTCTTTCCCTGCATGAAACCAAATTTCTTAAGTTGGCATTACAGCTATTCTGTTGTTTCTTTATCAGTCCTTGTTTATCAGCAATGCGCATCAAAATATTTTTTGAGTTATTCATGTATTTGTTTTTACAAGTTTCTTTTTAGCACGCACACACACACACACACACACACACACACACACACACACACACACACACACACACACACACACACACACACACACACACACATACATACATGTATACAATGAAGTAGTGCTATGTGGTCGATATGGCTACAGTTCACATTCAACTGGCATAAAAACCTTAAACAGACTTTAAAAATGTATTATGAACTAATATATTATATAAGAAATTTAAAATGTACAAACATATATATTTCATACAAATAAATATATTTTATACAAATATATTAGAAATTTTATTTGACAGAGGTCAAAGTTTATTTTCGTATTTTTAATTTAATTTAAAAGTTTAGTGATAGGTTATGTAAATGTAATTATTGATTATTACAATGGAATCGGAATTTTTAAAATAACAAACTCGCCTCCTTCACTTTAGCGTGACAGTGAGTACTTACTTTATAGTTTTTAATTTTATTTTATACTAGCTATTACCCGTTGCGGCTTTGCCGGCAATTATAATGTAGGTAATAAAATTTGTAGTCGATTTTCAATATAGCATCAGTTCAATTTAATATATTACTATACACAATATTATACGATTTATGGTTTTCGGCAAAGCATATAGATGTTTGCTACTCGATACTCTAGAACGGGGTTCTGTTATATTTTAATAAAATATAGTATTATTAAAACGTCACTATTATACAATTAACACTTGTCACAAAACTAAATACTAAATAAAGTTGGACTGGGTAAATAGTATGATAGCGTTTAAAATAATTAAAACATGATTATTTACACCTACCCATAGGTCTATATAATAAACGTATAAAACGTCACTTTTATGCAATTAACACTTGAATACTAAATAATTAAGTTAGAATGGGTAAATAATATGATGAAGTTTAAAATAATTTAAACATTTATTATTCACACTTACCAGTACAATTATATGTGTATAAAAGGTCACTGTTGTACAGTTAATACATGCCACAATACTAAATACTAAATTATGTTGGGCTGGGTAAGTAGTATAATTAGTTTTTTAAAACGGGAACAGGACTATGTTTATTTCAGGTACCTAAAGCATGTTCATACCAAATTTCATCTCAATTGGTCCAGTAGTTAAAGCGTGATTGAATAACAAACACAGACACTTTCAGAAATATAATATGACTGTTACCCGTCACGGTTTTTCCCCCAATCATAATACGTATACATTAAAGATCACGCATCAGCGTGTTAGGCCTAACAACTGTGTCAGTGGTATTCTTACAAAAAAATTAAAAGTTCTTTTGCTCACCACTGTGTAAGGCCTAACAATTGTATCAGTTAGGTTATGGAGTATTCTTTTTTAAAAAATGGGTTTCTTATCACTAAAAATCCTTGTTAGACGTATTTTTATTGTTTTAACGATCTACAACACGTTACCGATTTTCGCGCGGTAGCAATTTTGAGGTTATGTTGGTCACTTTTATTTTCGATTTGTATCGTACTTCTCGTGGTTTCCGAGCTTTTATAGTTTAGGTTCTTACTTTCGGGCACGTAATAAAGCGTTTTGGTAACAAAAATATCGAAAAATCCATGTCATGCTACACTACATATTTACCATTTTTTTCATATAATGTAATTACACAAATATATATACTACCTTACAATTAAAGCATTCTAATAAAATTGTATATGTTATACCAATACATTTGGGTATATTTACAGTGTTATATATTCTGCACTGTGCGTCGAAAACATTGAAAAGTCTTAAATGAGAAACACCAGATTGTGATTATTTGATCTAATGAAACTTAAAATAACATAAACTACAAACAATAAAGCAAACCAGACTTTCACAAAGAGAAAATACTTACAATTATAGTAATTTTTAACGTATCTTAATCTGCATTTTTTTTAATTTAATATTGAAAATTCAACACAAAGTAACAAATTAGAGTCAGTTTTGAAAAAGTTTTAACTAAAATAATTGAAAATGTAACATTAAAAGCAACAGTTTTGCAATAAATAAAACACAGATTAAGATTCTTAAAATGGGGTTAGATCTATGTCCATCTCAGGTATCTAAATCTCAGGTCCAGTAAACAGTAAACAGTAATTAAACATAACTACAGTTAAAACATGCCAAAAAACTAAATACTACATAATTATGTTTGGCTGGGTAAGTAGTATAATGCGTTTTTTAAAACTGGAATAGGCCTATGTTTATCTCATATATTTAGCCATTTTCTTACCAAGTTTCATCTCAATTGGTCCAGTGGTTAAAGCGTTATTGAATAACAAACAAACAAACACACAAACTTTCAGAAATATAATATACAATATGATTATGATATCTTGTTTAATTTAATTTTATAGTATTTTTGCATATTTTTCAAAACATGTTTACGCAATTGAACATGAGTTTTAAGAAATTCGTGTTTAAAAACACGCCTTAAAAGATAACCTTGCAAAAACAATTTGTGTCGAATAAATAACATTTTGTATGACGCCTATATTGTTTGTTATACATTAGAGTTAATATTTTTTAATTCTTACGTATTTTTTGTATAGTACTCAAACTTCCTAGTATATGGCACTTTCCCGAGACATTCGTGAGCTTATCGACAGAATCAGATAATCATGATTATATTTCAAAGAACAATAGAAATCGCAGTATGTTCTTAATATAAAAAGCGCACATCGACAGCGCTAGTAAATTTTCTGTTCATTTTACTGGTAAACTTAATATTTACGAAAAATGTTTTTGGGTCAAATTTATTGGAACTTGTATGCTCTTTTTCATGAGGTTGACATAAATTATGACAGGTTTTGCAGTACAACCTGTATTACAGCGCCTACATTTCCAACGTTGAATTGGTGACCGCAAACTTGAAATGGAAGTTAATTTGAAAAAATCGTACACGTACATCTTTTGGGCTTTAACAAGGTAACTCTTATCAAATTTCAAAACAATGCGTTTGAATAATAATTGCTTAGATTTGCCATCGTTAAATAAGAGACCGCCATCTTTAAACGGAAGTAAATGAGAGGAAATCTTACACATGAGTCATTTGGGCTTTATAGACGGTAATTTTTTACCGAAATTCAAACAAGCGGCCATTGAGTTTGGCAGAAACAAACACACAATCGAAATGCAGAAAAGTCGAGTTGAAACAAAAACTTGGCTTCAAAGGCCAATTATCATAATCTTCAGAATATGAAGATTTTTAACTCGAATAATGTTTGTATTTTTAGGGCATGTCACCGCGCGCGTTGAAAAACTAGACCATTAGTATAATTTCACAAAATTTTATTTTCAGTGACTTATGTTTTGCAGTGAGGCATCGTCAAACATAGTAAATTATAAAATGTTTTTAAAATAGATACTGTAAAGAAGGCTACTAAACAATAGACAATTGTAAGGGCAATCTGTTCATTTAAATTATCATTTGTTCATTATTTCAAGAATTTAAAAATTATTTAGTATTTATTTTTTCTTGTTTCTATAGATTATTGTAATCTTGTTGTATGAAATATATGACCAGATTTAATAAATGATATGCAAAATTTGAATCACTTTTACCACACGTCCAGCTATTAAATCCTCACGGTTTTTATTGCTCTTCCATACTGCTCACAGTACTTTAAGTACAGACGTTTGTTATATACATTACTTGCCATAAATGTCCCAGTCTTTTTATGAAAACAAAGTGCAGTATATATATATATATATATATATATATATATATATATATATATATATATATATGTATGTGTGTGTGTGTGTGTGTGTGTGTGTGTGTGTGTGTGTGTGTGTGTGTGTGTGTGTGTGTAGGACATGTAAAAATTTCTTTTTTCTTCTAGTACTTTATCACTACTATATTTTTAATATCAATATATATGTAAAATATAAACAAATCTATTTAATGTGCTTAAAAAAAGACATATTTTTGTTACTGTTTTTTTAAATATCCATTAGTGATGATTCTTTTCGAGTAAAAAATATAAAACATGAAGTTTTTTTTTAATAGTTGCATGGTTTTTAAAACAATTTAAACAACCATGCCCATTATAACTTGTTTAATAATTGACTATATATAATCTTAACTTTAAATTTTATTTTCCACGTTAAACTGTAGAAACATTGCAGATAAAATTTAAATAGTAATTCAGAATTATTTAGTATTAAGGTGCACTAATAATATGATATATTTCTCTACCATTTATACCTTCAACTTTTCTTTAATTACTACTAAGGAATTCAGAAAACTAGTAAAACAAGTATTTCAACTACACATTATAATTTATTCGGGTTCACTTTTGATACAATCATTTTTTTAACACAAATATTTGCCTTTATTCAAACATTTATTGACAAATATATTTTTTACAAATCTTCAATTTCTTTCAATCTTAATATCACAAACCTGCGATATTATTTTAACGGATAAAATTAATTTCAACTAAGATTACTCTCATCAAAAATTCTTTAAAGTTTATTTTATAAATAATCAACCTGCCAGTTTTTTGAAGAAGACAAATAAGCTTATTAATTCTCATTATTATTTTCAATATTTTAAAAACATTTATAAAAAATTGTTTTCTCTTCATTTTTATTTTTATTTAATAAAAAAACACCTATTGTTGCAACATATTTGCAGCAACTACAAAATATTTTGTAAAGAAACAAAATAAAAATTCATATATTCTATGAAAGTGATATTCTACTTCTAACTGAAGTATGTTGTACAATCACAAACATTTATCAGAAAAATATGATCAATGCACTTCTACATGCTCTGAAGACGTAACTACAATATTGTGATATCAAATAATATTAGATATTCCATTCTGAAAACAAACAAATTTATAATGCCTGGTTCAAATGGTTTATAACTTTAATATATTCCAAATAATTTGCATATCTTTGTGGTAAATCGTCAATGTATCGTTAAGGTTTTTGTAAAGTTTGAAATGTCTAGGCTTATTGGTTTTTGAAATACAAGATTTTAAATGTTGGTCGGCACTGCTGGTTTCGGACTCGCTAGGGTTAGACTACATTTTACACGGGTTTCTATTAACCGCTATAAAATATAAACTGTTTTATTACGGTTCCATCTTTGTCCTGCACAAACACAATTGTATTCTCGACCCTTTTTCTGTGCGTGTCAGTCTACACTGGATGATCAACATACACTCTTACATTAAAATAAAAATTTAAATAGCAAATCCATGGAAAAAACGATAAAAATTCTTATCAGAATTATATGTAAATAATTAATAAATCAATTTTATCATCAAAACCTAGCCGTTAAACGGAAAACATATTACATAACAATAAAAACTCATGTCAAAAACTGTATAAATACTCAACATTTCCCTTTTACCTCAGTCCACTTACAACTCTTCTAGCAACATTCCGAAAACATGCGTTCAGTAATATTTCTGTGTTTTCTCCTCGTTTCTACGGGATTCTGTAAAGTATACCAAAAATGTGATCTGGTAAAAGTTCTTAAAGATACATACAAATTGGAAGAACAGAACTTGAAAGATCTCGTATGCTTAGCTCAAGTGGTAGGTGGATACGATACCAAACGACAAAGCTTACCAAAGAACAACGTTCAAGGCCACGGTATATTTCAGATCACCGACAAGGACTGGTGCTCCAATACCGGTGTAAGAGTATTCTTCCAATTTGTATGTATCTTTAAGAACTTTTACCAGATCGCATTTTTTGGTATACTTTACAGAATCCCGTAGAAACTAGGAGAAAACACAGAAATATTTCTGAACGCATGTTTTCGGAATGTTGCTAGAAGAGTTGTAAGTGGACTGAGGTAAAAGGGAAATGTTGAGTATTTATATAGTTTTTGACGTGAGTTTTTATTGTTATGTAATATGTTTTCCGTTTAACGGCTAGGTTTTGATGATAAAATTGATTTATTAATTATTTACATATAATTCTGATAAGAATTTTTATCGTTTTTTCCATGGATTTGCTATTTAAATTTTTATTTTAATACCTAACATTTTTGTTTTATTTTTTTTTTATTTATGCCTACAGGCCAAAAACTGTATATCGGAAAAGAATCAATGTTTTCGCGTTCAAAATGTGTGAAAAAAAGTTATAATGTATAGAAAGTTTTGGACAAAAGTACGAAAGAGGACACAGCTCACATTGTAATAATTATGTTACCAATATTGATGATTTTGGTGTTTGTTTGGAAAACTAATTTAATCAAAATCAAAGTACCTTTTTTACATTTTATTAGTGCAAATCATAATGAACTTTTGGAGCTCCCATCACGGTAAAGACTGGTTCTAAGAACTTAGTACACGCTCTGATTCTGATTTTTAAACCTTATTTTCAAATTGGCCTCTAGAGAGAATAAGTAATAAAACATACACAAGAACACACACACATTCGTTTATTACCTAGCATGATCCGACCAAGCAGGACCAGCACGATCTCGTCTTAAATTACTCGAGAGATAAAACTTTACATTAAAATAAAATTTAACAAAATTGATTCACCGGTTTTGAAAAATTGTGCTTTTTTTGTTTTTCTTTTCAACATTTTCCAACCGAATTTTTTAGATATTACGACGCATATGCTTCGTTTGAACTTTAAAAGACTGCAAAATTATTAAACTTTAATCAACTTATTTAGATTCGATTTTGATTAATTTTGTTGTTACTCTATAAGTGATCAAGTAAAATATATTTTCGTAAGTCAGATCTGTGCACAAAGCTAACAACTCTTTAAAGTTTCATAATTTATTACTAATGGACGGAGAGATGCTGACAAAATATCACATTCAAAATAGCGCGAACAATGCCAGATAACATTATTAAAAAAATAAGGTATTTTACAATTTAACTACGCACAGTAATAGAGTGACTGCCCGACAGCAGTAAGAATCTACGTTAGCAATGTTATTTATTAGTTGTATTTATCTAGGATACGTCATAAACAAATATAAAGCAACAACTTTGTACAACATACATTTTCGAGTGTAAAAGCTCTCATAAATGTAATAGCTATGCTGAGCATATAGTATAATGGCGTTCGTTAATAATTTAAACATTTATTAATGAATGTTGTATATGCTAAAATAGGTCTGTAAACACACACTAAACATTCTTTTGCTAAATGAGTCGGCCAGGTATTATAATGGTGTAAATTATAATATAAATATTTCTGTCATCTTACTTGTTGGCGAATTTTAAGAAAGTTTTAAACGTAAGAATGTTGTGGTCATTGTAACGTTTTGATCTTTGACTCATTAACAGAAATCATAGCATTAAGAATGAACAAGAAACGATCAGCTCACTGGTAGACTTCAATTCAATTAAATAATACTAATTATGTGTATACGGCAACCGTGATGACTTTATACTTATTTTTCGTCCTAACACGAGTTTCTATTTTTTTTTTAATTACACAAAATAAGGCTACGCCTACATAGAGAATTCAAAAATCGAGAACCGCTGCTGTCTCGCTCACGTTTTTCTAGCAAAATCACAAAAATGTTATCCTTTACCTTACACTTTTTTTAGAACATATGATTTTATTATCATAAAATTCGTAATATTGTATAAATTAAATGTAGTTTGTCTTATTTATCGAGATCATCCTTTAATAAAAAAATAAGTTTTTCTATGAAAAACCGTCAAATATTATGCAAAAGTAAACGCAAATATAGGTTTTCATATTCTTAAATTTTTTTCTCGCATTGAAGACGAAAAACAAAATAATCGATCTAATATTTTTAACAGATTAATTATAATTTGTTAAAACTTTTTTTGTATAAGTTATAAACATTTTTAACTCTAGCCTGTATAGAACATTTGAAAATGTATAAAAACATGAGGTCGGCAGTCACATTATTATAACCTCGTTTACTCACAAACTGTAAATAACAACGCGTAAGAATGTTTGTGCAACATTTATGGATCGTTTATTAGTGAATTTACATTGGAAAATAAACCATTTGAGCGACTATCACAGTAAGACCCAGACCCGGGATCTTGAATGAGCGCCGATCCTAACCGTCTTAAATTGTAGAAAACGTTTACCAACCCGTCAGAGCGCTATGGTCGAACGGTATCAGACAATTAATTCGAGTCTTACTGTTATTTTAATTACTATTTCATGTCCGCTATTTTTAATTAGTTTCAGAAATTATTTAATTTGTACACTCTTAACGTTTATAACTTATACCAGTTAGATTAATGAGGATGATGAATCAGCACTGACGGTAAGCGTAATGTAACGGTAGTAATTGCTGCTCGAACCCACATAGGTTGCGCAGTTAAGTGACGCAACAGACCGACCGGTGCTTTAGCCACATCAACCACAGAGCAAGTTGTTAAAACACACGTCCAGATTACGTTTAACTCTATTCGAATAATTACCAATTTGTTTAAGAAATTGTGTTACCCAAAGAAATACCTGATTCGCCAGTTAATTCTTGTAAATCTATAACACTCTCCTCTGATAAAGTAACCATCTTTGTGAATAACTATCAATTCTTTTCTTGCAGGATACCAAACTTGGCATCACGGTTTTTCTGTTTTTATATTGTAAGAATCTCATTTGCCTCTTATATTGAGTTCATCGGTTACTTATTTTAAATTTTAGTTTTTGTTATTCTAATTTTTTGTTATTATTTAGAGCACTGCTCAGTATTTCGGATTTTTGATTTAGAAAAACTATTTCCTATTTACTTAAATTTAATATCTTCTTTCTTTTTGATTGTTTCTTACATTTCTTTAAATATACCTTATTTATTGTCTTATAATTGTAATGAAGTCAATTAATTATTTTCAATGCACTACTCTGATGTAATAACTGATAATCTAACACATTTAATTATAGTACTAAGATATCTTAATCTGATTTCGATTACTTAATTGTTAACAGTAGATGAGTTTTTGTCAATTTATAAAAATTGATCGCTCTGTTTTAGCTACAGTTTTACAAAAATTGTGAAAGTATGCACGCTTAAAAAATAATAGTATTAGATTGAAAATAACTATTTAAGCTAGTTGTTTACCCAATTGCGGGTTGGTTTAATACTGCGGGCGAGTTACTAAAAAGTATGATAAATAAATGTGAACAATTTTTATTGTACACGTTTTCCGAATAAATTTGTTGTAATCATTTTGAAACGAATTTACAAATTATATTGTTCATCGCTTTTTAATTAACAATTTTTAAGGAAACGGATATTCTTAATCTTCTGTTCAAAATTACTCTTTCCACCAGAAAACGTCTTTGGAACAACTTTTTTAGAACAATTTAAAATTTAATTATCTCAGTTTCGTTGAATTATATTAAGTTGTTCAACTTATCTGGATCAAATTATTATAAGCTCCACACCATGTCTAAATCTTTCTTAGGAGGTACATTTTGCTTGCTTATTGTCCTTGACCTTGTATGCCTCAGATAACCACAGCTTGTTTTCAACTAGTTACCCACTGAAATAATTCAAATAATTTCAAATAATCGCATCATACGTAAATTTACAGTATGTTATTTTTAATGCAACTCAGTTGTAATTGAGACAAAATTTATTCAAATCTTAAATTTCTGCAACTCTGTCAAAAAATTTAATGTGCGTGTGTGTGTGTGTGTGTGTGTAGGTGTTTTATTATTGTTATTATTATTATTAAAATTTGGCGAAAAGCACATTGAGGCTATTAACGCCTTCCTAAAAGTAAGTGTCAGTAAAAAGTGTTAAATTCGTAAGTGTAGTGTTGTAAGTGTATATTAGACACGGGTATCGCGAGGGACGACTAAATCCTCTCAATAGGTGCAGCTAGTCTCTGCAGCCATCTACGAAGAGTAGGTGTTATAAGATGGTATAATTATGACGAACTATAAAATAATATAAACATAGTTTAATTCAACATATACCCCATAGAGAGCCTTTGCTGACCAACCTCACTGCTGGACACGTTAAATTCCTTTCCATTCTCACATTTTTGATCGATTGTGAATAAACTATATCTATTTAATAACCATAAAATATCTTTTTCTTGCTCTATTTTTAAATATCCAAAAGTTCTCAGGTGAATCGTTTCGAATAGAAGATATGAAAAATTATGTATTTGGTTATTTTTATATTAGTATGACTTTTTAAACAATTTAAACATGTTACACCATTAGTCAAAATTTGTTTAGTAAATGATTAAATAAATTTTAAACAAGTAATTTTATAAATTAATTTTAATTCTGTTTGACCTGTTGAACAGTAGAAATATTACAGACAGAATTTAAAGGCCACTTCAGAATTCTAAAATATTAAAGATCATCAATAATATGAAACGTTTTATTAATTACATAAAGATTATTTATTTGTTTTAATTACTACTGAGGAAATAAGGAAACTATTAAAACAAGTATTTCAACTAAGACATTATAATTTATTCTTTGTTATTTTTAATACAATTATTTTATTAAGACAACTATTATTTATCTCTATTCAAACATTTATTCACAAAATTACCTTTTTATCCAATCTTCAATCTCTTTCAATCATAAACCTGAAACACAAACCTGAGATATCATTTTACTGGATAAATTTAATTTCAACTAAGATTACAATCATTAATTTACATTAATAATCAAGAATTATATAAAGACTGTATTAAAAAATAATCAAACTGGTAGTTTTGGGAACAAGAAAGCAAAGCGTATTTTAAATTTCATTATCATCAGTATTTAGAGTACCTTATTTCTCTTCACTTTTATTTTTATTTAATAAAAATCACCTTTTGTTGCAACATATTAACAGTATCTAGTAATTATTTTTCAAGGAAAGAATAACCAAAAATGCTAATATTCTCTATGTGTTATTAAAACATAGAATTTTTATTAAAAACATATACATTTTATTTAAACTTCGAAGATTAAAATGATTAATTAAATTTTAAGAAAAATTGTAAACAACATAAAAATTAATCATAAAAATGTAAGTGCACTTTTTATGTACCATGAAGATGTGACTAATATATTGTGATATACGATAATATTAGATAGTTCATTCTGAAGACAAACAAATTTATAATGCCAGTTTAGAAAACGAAATTATCTCTATTGTCTCTATAATTTGTTAACTTTAAATTAATATTAGAATTTTTATTAGAAACATAACAAAATGTCGATATTAATTGCTACATATAAATACCATATATGTATCTTATGGTGTATATAGAAGCAATGTTTTTAAGACAGCTCTAATATCATTAGAATAATATTAGTGCTATCATAAAAACATCGGAAATCAGTGCACTTACCTACGCTTGCAAAAATGTTCCTTGCCGTGATTACAGTATTTACTCTCTATTTTAAAAACATCCGTTCAAATAACTCGCCGGGTTATAACAGTATTGATAAGTAGGCCAAGCACTCAAGCCTCTCGTCCTCAATATCCTCCTCGCACAGGCTACGTCATCAGAGATATCGTCATCCCTAAATCTGGCGCAGTTGATTCTGCATTCATTTCCGCTGCCGTTATTGGTGCACCATTTGAAGTCGTTGAGCTGGAACAGACCGTTATCTCGACTCCTGTCTCTGTTTGGTGGGCTCTGAACTCTGGTATTGTAATTCGATTCCCGATGAGCTATGCACACCATAGCCGCCAAGTACTGGGGTTCCAATCCATACGAATATCTAAGAACTCTTGCCAGTTCACAACGGCTGAATACCCTGCAGAATCCTGTAGAGACGAAGAGTAAGCACAGAAATATTACTGCACGCATGTTTTCTTGTTATTGCTAGAAAAGTTGCGAAGTGAACTGAGGCAGAAGGAAAATGCACCGTATTTATACAGTTGTTGACGTAAATGTTTTACGACTGGTTAAAAGCTACTTTTTTCTGATAATTTGCATTTATAAATTATTTCAAAAAATTCTGATAATAATTTCTATTGTTTTTTTACATGGATTTGCTTTTAGTGTTTTCAATTTTAATAATTACCACACACACACACACACACACACACACACACACACACACACACACACACACACACACACACACACACACACACACACACACACACACACACACACACACACACACACACACACACACACACACACACACACACACACACACACACACACACACACACACACACACACACACACACACACACACACACACAGATATTACTCAGCAAGATATGACCACAAATTTAAAAATGATTCTCATTAATTTTTTTAATAATAATTTGCTACCTCTCGTTGAATCATATTCGGAGCTCAAAATTCATTGTCGTATTTCCAAGTAATGTAGAAGTAAAAAGTGCTATTTTTTTATGATTTCAATGCTAAATAGAATGAAATAAAGTCCATAAAGTTATTTGACGTTAATAAGAACGCGTGAGAATGTTTTCGCAACATTTCTAAAATCGATAACTAGCGAACTTCCATTGGAAAAGAAACCATTTGAGCGACTGTCATGGTAACTCCCAGATCCGAGACCTTGAATGACCGCCAGACCTAACCTTATATTATATATGCTCTACATATTACATGTCCTAAATATTACAAAAATGTCGGACCAATAATAATTTTCCTAAACACTACTGTTGACGTATTAAATGGAGGAAACGATTGCGGACGTGTCAGAGCACTGTCGGCCAAGCAATCAATTAAGAATCAACACTTCGAGCTGAACTGTTATTTGTAAATACTAGTTTATACCCGCTTTTTGGAATTACTTTCAGAATTTATTTAAATTGCTAGCAATGTTTTTTCATATCATACATACTTTATCCCAATTAGTTTAATGACAAAGATGGATAAGAGTTAACGGTAAGGGTAAAGAAATGGGAACGGGCCGAACCCGAAACTTTGAGGTGCGCAGATCAGAGACGCAACATAGTGACCGGTGTTTTAGTCACATCGACCACCGAGCTCCCGAACAAGTTATTATAACACACGCCCAAATTTTGTTTAACTCGATTCGAAAAACTGCCTCATTTTTATAAATTTGTGCTACGCAAAGAAATATGTGCTTCACCGGTCAGTTCTTGCAAATACGCGTATATGAAACTCCCTTCTTATAAAGTGACAATCTGTGTGTATTCTTTCCTTGCAGTATAACTAATTTCATAACTTGGCATCACGGCTTCTCTGTTGTTTCAAAATGTAAGGCTCTCATTTTCCTCTTATATGTGACATATAATTATTATTATAATCATAAGGATATTATTGTTATTATTATTATTATTATTATTACCCATGATTAATTAATTATTGTTAATTTAACACGATATTTTGCCAAATTTTGTGATCAATAGTATATTGTTGCATGGTAACAAAATTACCATTACTTAAAATTTTACTTTTTCCTTACTTAAATTACTTAAAATGTTTAATTCCTTCTTGTTAATTGTTTTGTTAGTACCTTGAATTTGGCAAGACCCGACGGCTTTGTTAGAGTTCAGGACTGGAATTTTTATATCTAACAGTAAATTATTTATAACGCTATAATTTATTACGTGAACCCTTTTCCAGAATATTGAAGCTTCTGATCCATTAGATCAGTTTTGATATTTTATGTCAATTTTTCGGTCCTGTGTTATTCATTACTCTGAGATTTACAATTATCCTTATAATACTATTGGAGCATGAGTTACTTATTATAATATTAAGTTCTTATTTTTCTTATTTTTTGTTATTAAATATTGTATTGTTGAGTATTTTGGATTTTTGTTTTAGAAAAACTATTTTCTATTTTTCTAAATTTAACCTTATTAAATTAAATTTCTTCTTTCTAATTATTTTGACAATTTCTTTAAATTTACGTTCGGTCGATGTGACTAAAACACCGGTCACTATGTTGCGTCTCTGAATTACGTACCTCAATGTTCCGGGTTCGAGCCCGCTCCCATTTCTTTACCCTTACCGTTAAAGCTGATCCATCATTGTCATTAAACTAATTGGGATAAAGTATGGATGCTATGAAAAAATCGCTAACAAATCAAATAAATTCTGAAAGTAATTCCAAAAAGCGGCTATTTACCAATATTTACAGATAACAGTAAAGCTCGCAGTGTATTTTTAATTGATTGCGTGGCCGACAGCGCTCTGACACGTTCGCAATCGTTTCCTCCATTTAATACGTCAACAGTAGTGTTAAGAAAATTATTATTGATCCAACTTAGGACATGTAATATGTATATAACATGAGGTCAATTTTGGCGCTCATTTAAGGTCTCGGGTCTGGGTCTTACCATGACAGTCGCTCAATTGATTCAGTTTCCATTGGCAATTCGCTAATAAACGATTCAGAAGTGTTGCATGAACAGTTTTATGCGTTTTTATTAACGTCAAATAACTTTATCGACGAAACAATTAGTAATTTATTCAAGGGTCTCGTGTTTAGTCTGGTGTATTTTTGTCACGTATGATTGGAAGCTGAAGTCATTGAACGAGTCACAAAAATTATAAACATTCCTAACTTTATCGTGTGTAGAAATTTTGGTATAGTATAGAAACATGCGATTGAAATTGAAAAATATAACTAATCTTGTCCACAGAAAAGAAGTTTACTCACAAACGGTAAATTTCTTTTACATGAAAACTACT
This sequence comes from Callitettix versicolor, assembly GCA_022606455.1. Taxonomy (NCBI): domain Eukaryota; kingdom Metazoa; phylum Arthropoda; class Insecta; order Hemiptera; family Cercopidae; genus Callitettix; species Callitettix versicolor. The sequence continues at coordinate 90,371,559 of CM040189.1, forward strand.
ACTCCGAAATCCTTGACTACGTGTCTACGATTCGACACATAATTTTTATTCTCATTCAACCTTATCAACATGGTGCAGACACCATGATTATAAATAAAAATAAAAACATCTAATTTTTAATATTTTGTAACACGAAATTTTTCAACTTGTTTGGCGTTAAACTTTAGGCATGCAGATATCTAACTGTGAAAGACTTTCTTTCTGTCATCTACTAGTTCTTCATAATTACACCATCTTAAAACGCGCGTGCGCGCACGCACGCACTCACCCCCACACACACACACACACGATAAATTTATGACAGAGTTGAAGAAATTGAAAATAAATTTGTCTTTTTTTCTTTTTGGGGATTAACAGCGGCTGTGAGTTTCCCCGACACATCAGCTTAAAATCTTTTTCTGTACCCCTATTACTTCACCTTAAACCTACTCCAGTACCCTTAACGAACTCCAGAATCGTTATGTAAGGTGTTTTGGTTGAACTCCTGATCTGGTTGCTGAGGACCAAACAATCTCCTTCTTTTTTCCTCCAGGACCTCGCAGTCAAGCAGTATGTGTGCTGCGGTTTCAACACCCCGCCCACACAAACGACACTCGAGATTTGTAATATTATGTGACTCCGGATGTGGACGTGTCCGGTGATCATGGCAACGACCTGCCTCAGTGATCTCCTATTAAACTGAGTAAATGTCCTTGTCAGTACAGGGTCTGGTCCCAAGAGAAGATGTTTCCCCAATATTTTGCCAGGGAATTGTCTCCATCGTTTGATGTGTTTACCTCTAGCCCATTTTCTTACTGATCCTCTCGCATTGTGCGACTAATGCCGCACGCGGGCTCTGGTCCCACTAGTCTATCAGCAGCTCCTCTCTTGGCCATCATATCTGCTCTCTCACTTCTCTCGAGTCCCGCAATACTCAGGTACCCAACCTAATTGCATCATATTAGCATTTGGTAGGACGCAGAGGGATCGGAAGGAATTCCATACCAACTTGCAAGTGATTTCTACAGAGCTGAGAGACTAATGCCACATGCCTGTCTGTAAGTATTAAAATTTCCTTACCTGTAAGTCCTTCCTCTAATACTAGATGAACACATGCTGACATTGCACAGGTCTCAGATAATTTCTGTCTTAATAAAAACTGAATTGCAATAAAAACAACATACTGTAAATGAATGTGATTATTTGAATTATTTCAACGAATAGCTAGTTGAAAACAAGCTATGGTTATTTGGGACATATAACAAGTTCAAGGACAATAAGCGTGTACCTCATAATGTACCTCATAAGGAGGACTCAGACATGTCGTGAAGCTTATGATAATTTCAACCAGATAAGTCAGGGACTTACTCAATAAAATTGAGATACATCAATTTTGAATTGTCTTAAAACTTTTGTTCCAAAGAAGTTCTCTGGTGGGAAATTCATTTTGAACAGAAAATTAAGAATACATATTTAATTTAAAATTGTTAATTAAAACGTTATGAACAATATAATTTGTAAATTCGTTCCAAAACGATTAAAACAAAATTGTTCAATTTTACAAAAAAAAACTAGTTTTACAAAAATTGTGAAAGTATGTGTACATCAGAAATATCTAGTATTAGATTGAAAATAATTACTTAAGCTATTTGTTTACCCAATTGCGGATTGGCTTAATACGTGCAGTTACTAAACAATTTGATAAATAGTTGTGAACAATTTTCATTGCACATGTTTTCCGAATGAATTTGTTTTCATCGTTTTGGAACGAATTTACAAATTATATTGTTCGTAACTTTTTAATTGACAATTTTTAATCAAATATGTATCCTTAATTTTCTGTTCAAAATTACTTTTTCCATCAGAGAACTTCCTTTGAACAACTGTTTTAACACAATTCAAAATTTATGTATCTGAATTTCATGGAATTTTACTAAGTCCCTCACTGTTCTGGTTCAAATTATTACACAACGACATGCCTGCGTCCTTCTTGGTAAGTAAATTTTTTTGCTTGCTTATTGCCCTTGACATTGTATGTCCTAGATAACCAAAGTTTGCTTCAACTAATTATTCACTGAACTCATTCCAATAATTTCAAATGATCGCATCTTACGTAAGTATTGCAACTCAGTAGTAATTAAGACTAATTTATGAAAAATTTTCGATTCCCACATATGTTTCCTGAATTTACCGCGTTTGTGTGTGTGTGTGTTTTGAGATGGTATAATGAACTAGAAAATTAATATTATTTGTCACAGTTAGCTATATGTATGCATATAATCTTAAGGCAAAAAAAAGATGAAAAATTGCATGTTACTAAGGTATTAAAAATTAGATGTTTTTAAAAATCATAAGACATGCAAAATTCAGAAGCAAACCACTGTAAGAAAGAACAGAGATAGTTCAAGACCAACGGACTTGCAAAGTTCTACCTGCATCCGGTATCATAATACCGGTCAGAATCAGTTGGTTCAATTAGCTTTGTAGCTTAGAGAACATGAAAAATTTGCAATAAAGTAGATGTGGAAAGCTATATGTAGTGATGAAAAGAAAATAATATGCTGTATTGTTATTATTATTTTTTTTTAATATTATTATTATTATTGTTGTTGTTGTTGTTGTTGTTGCTGTACCTGTTGCTGTTGCTGTTGCTGTTGTTGTTGATGGTGGTGGTGGTGGTGGTTGTGGTGGTGGTGATGGTGGTGGTGGTGGTGGTGGTGATGGTGGTGGTGTAACTGCTGCTGTTGCTGTTGCTGTTGCTACTGTTTTTTTTACTGTTGTTACTGTTGCTGTTGTGTTGTTACTGTTGCTGTTGCTGTTGTTGCAGTTGCTGTTGTCTTTGTTAATGTTGCTGTTGTTATTGTTGTTGTTAGTGGTGGTGGTGGTGGTGGTGGTGGTGGTGCTGCTGCTGGTGGTAGTGGTGGTGGTGGTGTTAGTGGTGGTGGTGGTGGTGGTGGTGGTGGTGGTGGTGGTGGTGGTGGTGGTGGTGGTGGTGGTGGTGGTGGTGGTGGTGGTGGTGGTGGTGGTGGTGGTGGTGGTGGTGGTGGTGGTGGTGGTGGTGGTGGTGGTGGTGGTGGTGGTGGTGGTGGTGGTGGTGGTGGTGGTGGTGGTGGTGTGGTGGTGGTGGTGGTGGAGGTGGTGGTGGTGGTGGTGGTGGTGGTGGTGGTGGTGGTGGTGGTGGTGGTGGTGGTGGTGGTGGTGGTGGTGGTGGTGGTGGTGGTGGTGGTGGTGGTGGTGGTGGTGGTGGTGGTGGTGGTGGTGGTGGTGGTGGTGGTGGTGGTGGTGGTGGTGGTGGTGGTGGTGGTGGTGGTGGTGGTGGTGGTGGTGGTGGTGGTGGTGGTGGTGGTGGTGGTGGTGGTGGTGGTGGTGGTGGTGGTGGTGGTGGTGGTGGTGGTGGTGGTGGTGGTGGTGGTGGTGGTGGTGGTGGTGGTGGTGGTGGTGGTGGTGGTGGTGGTGGTGGTGGTGGTGGTGGTGGTGGTGGTGGTGGTGGTGGTGGTGGTGGTGGTGGTGGTGGTGGTGGTGGTGGTGGTGGTGGTGGTGGTGGTGGTGGTGGTGGTGGTGGTGGTGGTGGTGGTGGTGGTGGTGGTGGTGGTGGTGGTGGTGGTGGTGGTGGTGGTGGTGGTGGTGGGGGTGGTGGTGGTGGTGGTGGTGGTGGTGGTGGTGGTGGTGGTGGTGGTGGTGGTGGTGGTGGTGGTGGTGGTGGTGGTGGTGGTGGTGGTGGTGGTGGTGGTGGTGGTGGTGGTGGTGGTGGTGGTGGTGGTGGTGGTGGTGGTGGTGGTGGTGGTGGTGGTGGTGGTGGTGGTGGTGGTGGTGGTGGTGGTGGTGGTGGTGGTGGTGGTGGTGGTGGTGGTGGTGGTGGTGGTGGTGGTGGTGGTGGTGGTGGTGGTGGTGGTGGTGGTGGTGGTGGTGGTGGTGGTGGTGGTGGTGGTGGTGGTGGTGGTGGTGGTGGTGGTGGTGGTGGTGGTGGTGGTGGTGGTGGTGGTGGTGGTGGTGGTGGTGGTGGCGGCGGCGGCGGCGGTGGTGGTGGTGGTGGTGGTGGTGGTGGTGGTGGTGGTGGTGGTGGTGGTGGTGGTGGTGGTGGTGTTAATGTTGTTCCTGATGCTGTTTCTGTTGCTGTTGTTACTGTTGCTGTTGCTGTTATTACTGTTGCTGTTGTTGCAGTTGCTGTTGCTGTTGTTGCAGTTGCTGTTGCTGTTGCTGTTGTTGTTGTTTTTAGTGGTGTTATTGGTGGTGTTGTTCCTGCTGCTGTTGCTGTTGCTGCTGTCACTGTTTCTTTTACTGTTGTTACTGTTTCTGTTCCTGTTGAAGTTGTTGGTGTTGTTAGTGGTGGTGGTCGTGGTCGTGGTAATGGTGGTGGTGTTCCTGCTGCTGTTGCTGTTGCTACTGTTTCTTTTACTGTTGTTACTGTTGCTGTTGCTGTTGTGTTGTTACTGTTGCTGTTGCTGCTGTTTTTGTTGCTTATGGTGGTGGTGGTGGTGTTGTTGTTCCTGCTGCTGCTGCTGTTGCTGTTGCTGTTGCTGTTGTTATTGTTTCTGTTGTAGTTGCTGTTCCTTTTTTATTTATTTATTGACTCTTTTTTTAACACAATTAGAACGGTTTTTCTAATTTTATTTATTTTTTCTGGAAAATGGCTCAAATTTAAAACAAGATTCGAATTGTTGTTCACCAGCGACGTGGAACAATTTTAGCCTACCTCTGCGCCTATGTTTTAGGCCATGAAGACCTTAAAGACTGGTATAACAGCTATATAAAAGTGTAAAAGTAAAAAGAAAATATTTGGTGAAATATTTATTATTTATTTTAAAATAATTTCAAGTTAGAATTTGAAAGATAATAACACGAGAACCAAATTGTAAGCAAATGTTCTTTGACTACGAGAAGAAATCACTTTCTTTTGCTTAAAACTGCTGGTTTTCGATTTCGATTATCTGTTTTTCTTCAATTAATACTAATATTTATTCAGTCAATAATAATATTCCACAGTGATTGTAAGGAATTTTTAACTGTCTTTTCCCGTATTGGTGGTTATTTCTGTCCATAAATAGTAAATATGTAATTATATTATCAAAATTTTGTTGGTCTACCACTATAATGTTTCTTGAGTTGTACGGATTTTTGAGGCAAATTTGTCTATTCCTTATCAGCACTGTGCATTATAATAATTTTTAACTTATTTATATATTCGTTGTTCTTAAAAGTTTCCTTTTTAGCTTTATTTTTTACACAAAATGCAAAAATTACCTTAAAATAAAGCAATTACAGTTAAAGAAATGTAACTGGAATGAAAGCTTCTGTATATATTTTCAAGGATTTATCGTCATATTTCACAAAAGAACTATATATGTGTGTGTGTGTGTGTGTGTGTGTGTGTGTGTGTGTAGTATTGTGAACCAGTGCTAGGTGGTCAATGTGCTAGGCTCCCGGTCTAACTGGCATAAAGATTTTAAACAAACACATATAAAGATTTTAAACAAAATGTATTATGAAGTTATACGTTATATAAGGAATGTAAAACGTACAGTTATATAAGCTTCTTACGAATAAATTTATTTAGTACATTTATTAGAAATTTAATTTAACAGAGGTCAGGTTTCTTTTTTATATATTCAATATAATTTAAAGTTTGGATTGCTAGTGTATTAAGATTTGAATATTTATTATGATTGTGGAATTGACGTTACCGCAACAGTGGTTATTTACTTTACATTTTATATGTTTTATTTTATACGATTATTTACGAAAATATTTTTAAGTAGTTGAACATGAATTTTAAAAATGCATGTTTAGAAACGTGCTTTAAAAGATGACCTTGCAAAACAAATATCGCAAACAAATAGAATTGTGTATGACGTCTATATTGTTTGCTATATTTTTATTTATATATAGCCTTTATCACGGTGCACCCGCGGTGAGTAATACATATGACATTTATGTGAAACAAAATAAATACTAGTCATAAAGATATAGACTAATAAATAATCAAGATTAATATGTATTAGTCATAATGAATATAGTCATAAAGATAAATAAACGAGACCCACTTTTTTTTAATCTGCAAACAAAATTTCTGGTAGAAAATTTTGTAAATAACATTCTTAATATTTCTGTTTTAAAGGAAACTTTGTAGTTAATATTTAAATTATTATTTTTAATTTTACATATATATTCAGAAGAACAGTACACAAATTTCCTCGTTTTTGGCACTTTTCCAAAACATCGAGACCTTGTCAACAAAATCAGGTAATCATGATTATAAATACTAGTATTTCAAAGAACAGTAGACCACGCCGTATATTGCTAATATACAGAACGCTCCAAGACATAACAGCACTCGTAACTTTTCCGCCAATTTGCCGATAACTGTAATATTTACGAAAAATGTTACTGGACTAAGTTTAATGGAAATTTTATGCTCTTTCCCCATGAAGTGGTCAAAAATAGGTTTTGCCGTTCAGCCAGTATTACAGGTAATAACCAGCACCTACACTCCCAACGTCGAATCAGAGCTCGCCTACTTGAAACAGAAGTGCATGTGGAAAAGGCCATACGCATTCATCTTTAGGGGCTTCATACGTGGTACCTCGTATCAAATTTGAAAACAATGGGTGTAATTAAAATTGCGTACAGGCGTCATCGTTAAATCAGAATCCGCCATCTTGAAATGGAAATAAATAGGAAAAAATGTTACGCATTCGTCATTTGTTATTTATACAAGATGTCTTAGTAACTAATTTCAAAATAATCGGTTAAAGAGTTTGACTAAAAACTGCGTATCCTCGTTCTTGTAAATCAGAATACGCCATTTTGAAACGGATGTGAATGGGAGAAAATCTTAGACATACTCGATCGGGCTTTATTCGGGCTAACTCAGTATTAAATTTCAAAACAATCGGTCATTGCGTTTGGAAAAAACTGCGAAACAAACACACAAACCAAATATTGAACGGTCGAGTTAAAACATAGATTTCGTTACGCTCAGTAAATCATCATAATCTTCAGTATATAAAGATATAAACAGACTCGATTATTTTTTTATTTTTAAATTTTTTAAAAATGTCCTCTAGCGCGCGTTTGTGTGTGCGTGTGAGCGTGTGTTTGTACGTGTGGGCGTGTGCGTGTGTATGCGAGTGTGTGTGTGAGTGTGTGTGTGTGTGAGAGAGAGAGTGAGTGTGAGTGAGTGTAGTGTGTGTGAGAGAGAGATTGTGTGTGTGTGTGTGAGAGAGAGAGAGAGTGAGTGTGAGTGAGTGTAGTGTGTGTGAGAGAGAGATTGTGTGTGTGTGAGAGAGAGAGAGAGAGAGAGAGAGAGAAAGAGTGTATGTGTGTGTGTGTGTGTGTGTGTGTGTGTGTGTGTGTGTGTGTGTGTGTTTGTGTGCTATCACTCTTAGTTGGCAGTTTTTATACGAATTAATTCAAACTTTATACCCAACAAAATTAAGTTCTCTACCCTCAAAAATTCATCTAGCGAATTTAAAATTTCGCAAAATTTTTGTCTTACCAGAATGTGAAGATCCGATCTCATTATCAGTGTTGAAAACTGAGTAAATTTTTTGCTTTTCGGATTTTCAAAATCTGAAATAATTATGAAATTGAAATTGAATAGTTCATTAAGTATTTTCAACATAAATTAGAAGCTTAGAAATGCTAAAATCTGCATTTTAATGCATGATTTAACAATGGTTAAAATAAAATTTCGAAAACTGGTTTAAAGAAAAAAATATGTTTGAAAATTCACTTCCATCATGTTAGCGACGTAGTGCAAGGATCAATTATTTTATTCATAAAAAAATTAATATTTTACAAAATGTAAGATCTTTTTGGTCTTTTAATACTATTTCTTTGGTCTCTGAAACCCTTTGGTCCCAAGTATATAATTGATTTTTTTAAAATATTTCATTCTTTTCTCTCAAAAAACTAGACCACTGGTATAATTTCTAAATTTTTTTTCAGTGACATGTTTCGCAGTGAGGCATCTTCAGAACTACTAAACTATAAAATGTTTTTAAACATGTAAAGGCCACTAAACAATATACTTGAGTAAGGGCAATCTGTTCATTTAAATTGCCATTTGGGTTTTTACAAAGTGATTTGCCACATTTATTTTTAAAAAAATTATTTAGTATGTATCTTTTTAGTTTTTATGGATTATGGTTATCTTGTTATATGAAAGACATAACCAGATTCTAATAAATGATTTGCAAGTTTTGAATCACTTTTACCACATGTCCATCATTTAAAATCCTCTCTAACACGGGTTTTTATTGTTCTTGCAAACTGTTCCAAGTATTCTCACAGAAGTAGTCTTCACAAACAACTTTATGTACAAACGTTTGTTGTATATAAATTTGTTTGTCAAAACTGCCCCAGTCTTTTCATAGAAACAAAGTTTAACTTAACTTTATACCATAAAACATTAGTTTCGTTCAATAAAACTAATTTTGTTTTTTTAATTTTTTTATATTTTTTAACAAACCGTGACGGCTGACTTTACTCAATGCACGATTACTTCAGACTGTAAATTTTTGTTATATTAGGACCCCTTCCTTTTTTTCAATTTTTTAAATGAAGAACAGACAAAAAACATGTATATGAATAGTTCAATTTGAGTTAAATTCATTTACCTATGTTTATTTGTGTGCTAAAAATTAATCTGATACAAGATTTACGTTTTTTTGTGTTTTCGATGGCAAGGTAAGTTTGTTATATTTAGAAAAAAATACGTAATTACCTTCCGCTTTTTTAGTATCGACGTAATATTTTTCATTTTAAGCAACTTACGTATAACCCGAAAAACAGAAACAAATTATTAAAACAACAGTTAATTTCAAAACGAAAGAAGGTGAAATAGATTTTGTGTTTATTTATAAATAACTAATTGCTATTTATGTCTTCATTATAAACACGTTTAATGAAGATTCTGTAAATTTTTCTCTCACATCACACATTTCTATGGTGGATGTATGGGACGGAAGATGTGTTAATACTCAAGAGCGTGGGGACTCACGCGCCTCCACGCGGTGCAAGGGTGGAAACGGACGATAGTGACGTGCAAAAAAATGCTGTATGAATTAAACAAAAGCGTAGGACGCACACACATCCCATGTCAAGGTGGACTGAATAAGCCGAGGGCTATATTAGTTTCTAGAACGCGAAATCTGTATACCAAGTAACCTTAAGTTTCAATTGAACCTTAACTTAATTAAAGGGCTCTATGAGTGGACAGCTTTTCTCCAGCTATTCGACGGACCTTAAATGGAAACTGAAAGAATTGAAACGCTTATAACCAAAAACTCTAGGAGACTGCAGAAATTGACCTGGAGGTGGAAACTGGAGTTGTACATAATCCCGTGGAATTCACCAGTTGTGAACCACAGCAGACTGTGTAGTTGCTGGTTTTAGCAGGTGGAAACAGACGTCGCTCCTACTACCAGTACCTCGGGTGACTGGTGGAGGATAGCAGAACTGCCTGTAGGAGGAGCTAAGTTGCTTTACGACAGATAGGCCACTAGCCTTAGGACATGCATAGTTGTTTGGAATAATGTTGAAATACTAATGTTGTCTTCTTTAAGTTCCAAGGCCTACACAGTAAGCAGTATTGAATTATGGGTGTGATTAAGGAGCAGAAGAGTAGTACTGACGTCTGCATACTTCAAACACGACGACATGATGGAGCACTGCAGTTTTTGGAGGGTAATGGAGCGCTGCAGTGATGGGAATGTTGAGCTACTCGTTGGAGCGGACGTCAACACATAGCACACGGTGTGAGGGAGCAGCGACACAAACGAGAGAGGGAGCAACTACATTTCTTCATTTTAACATCAGAACTTTATATTTTTTTTAAGTATAATACACCAATCTTTGTAAAGAAGGCTAAACGTGAGATTATATGTATGAAGGTAGTATGTGACTAAAAATTATGTATCGAATCACAGCCACATAGTCAAGATTATCGGGGTAGTAATTCGATCAATAAATATATATATAAATATCAGATGTGGACCTATTATGAAATAATTGATGCTGACATTCGGGATCTTGGGAGGCCGAAAGGTAACTGTCATTAGTTAGTGTACGCAGATAGCAGATTGGTCTGCTAGTCAGGATGAGTCAGATATGAACTCTTTTCATAAGAGTTGACCCCTTACGAGAAAGATGATTGTGGTTAATGTGAAATGATGGTTTCAGGGACTTCCTCAGGAAATAGCACAGATCCGGAGGCTGCTTATTACGGCCAGGTAATACGGCAAGTGGTCTACAGGTGAGTTTTTACAGAGGGATTTGTGTAGGACGTTCTTTGAGGAAGTTGACCGTACTTCGCAGGAGCAAGACTTCACAAATTTCTGGCCTCGGATTCTTTAAACCTTATGGAACCTAATGGGGCGTACACGACAACTGCGGCGGAAACTATAGAAGTTTTACTTAGGGAACACTTTTCTGACTGAAAAGTCAAGAATCTATGAACTGATATACCATTGTGTATTTTGTAACACGGAGGAGAGAAACACTCTTATCTGGTGTAGATTTTATCGGTCCAGCATAGAGTATCCTCCACCACGTATGTAACCCTGGGGTGGAAAGCTGTGCGTGTAGTCTTTATTCCAAAGCAGCAGTATGAGACAAACTTGATGGAAACTCCCATAGTAAATAAACGTCTCTTAAAAAAAGGTCCCTGAAGGATGACGTACAGCAGACATTTTGGGCAGAGCACAATTTAGGAAAACCATGGAACTCATTACAGGGCATTGTGGTCTAGGGGTACACATGAATAGGATGGGAATGTACCACGATGAAACCTTCTTGTTTAGGTTATGCAAGAAAGAAAAGGAGAGAAAACCATAGGTCTCATAATCCTCTTCTAGTTTCCTCTTTGCATATTCTGTCTTTTGACAGGCCTATTTATGTATAGCCAACGTGGTATTTCCTGCTTTTTTGACTCGGTCCTTATCAATAGCTAACAAGACCAGCACAGTTTTTTCCCACTGTAAAGCCTAATTTTCTTTTTACCATACATCTTATTAGAAAGATCTGTTGAAACCCGAAACTGCATCCTGCACACCTAACAAAGACATTTTTAGGAATACGTTCCAAAATTATATTATTTACAGATTCACTGGCCTTATGACTTTTCCCATAGAGGCTTTTTTTAAAGTTTTGTATTGGCAAGGTCTCTAAATATAGGTTTTATTGCATCCATAATAGCTTGTGACAAATCTCTATGTTTGCTGTAATCATAATTTTCTTTCTTTGCAATTGCTTTTTTAGTATTTATACCAAGAATTTTTACCTTTTAGGGGAAGGGCCATGGACTTCCATTTGAAGACCCTAAATGGAAAAACTCTGCCATATTGCTTTTTTCATTTCATCAAGATTTTCTGTATTTCTTCTGATAGCTAGCCCATAGTATTTTTGGATTGATATTTTGTCATCCAGCAGTCATGTTTTACCTGCACTTGCTTTTGGAAAGTTTTAATTTTTTTGATTTTGACTTCAGTTGTCGGAACTTATTTCCCATTCTCTTTTGTTAGGCCTACAATTATACAACTTTATGTTAACAGCTGACACAAAATATGATGTTGGAGTAGTACCAACATTGAAAAAAATAAATTTCAATAAGATAAATGCAAAAATAAAGCAACTTTGAACATAGAGTGTTATATACGTAAAATATGTGCCAGTATGAGAACATATATATATATATATATATATATATATATATATATATATATATATATATATATATATATATGTGTATGTGTGTATATATATGTGTGTGTATATTAACAACCCCTATATATATATATATATATGACAACCCTCAAGAAGTGACTGCAAAAAACAATTTGTTGCAATCAATTTTTTAAAATCATTATGTGTTCCGAAGGTACCTGTAGTTTTACCGTCCACTACTTAAAAACTATTGGTAACTTGAGAACCAATAACGATTACCGTTAGCAGATTGTAAATATTTTTTAATACCGAAACATATTACAAAATTTATGATAACATTTTGTCATGGTACCGCACTTTCTGCATTTAAGAAAAAAATTATTTTCATGTTTGCCTGTAAATTACGCTTTTGTGTAAGATAAGATATTAAAAATGCACACGATATTATTTACTGAAAATAAATCTGTCTGTGTTTCGTTATAAATTCAAAGCTTACTTCTGACCTTAAAGGTGCAGTTTTAACTTTTCTTGCAACGTATGACACACGTGCTTTCCGAGATTTATTTTAATGTTTTTCGCAATAAACTGTGGAACGAGAATTCGTTTTGCGTCAAACTGATCACACTAATTTTTTTTTTATTAGTTCGTTTTTTTTAATTTAGTAGAAGTCAGCTATACTACTTTTGAAAAACAAAATGTCTAAGAAATTCTTCAAACGATTTTAGTGTTTTCTTTTCACCAATAACTTTAGAATTAGATTGTTTCTGATATTAATAGTAAATAGACTGAAATGTTTATGTGCTATTAAAGACTATTCCTACTGTAAATTTATAAAAATTATATTTCATTTCTTTATTCGTCAGAGGTAGGGCTTAATATTAATTTTAGTTTCTTTCAGCCTACTGACAGTTTTAACTACAAACACAGATATCCACTTTTAAATTTTAGAATAAATAAATCGAACTACATTTTAAAACTCTAGGGTTTTTTTAACTACGTCAAGTAACATAATGATTATTTGAGAAAAATTGTTCCAAATTTGGCATTAAAGTTTTATAACAACACAAATTTGTAGTGATATTTGCTTTCCAGTTACGTTGAATTAATAGTTTATAGCTTATGTAAATGTTTTATAGGATCACTCATGCATTTTATATTGGTGTGACCAAACAGAATATGTTATTTTCGTAAAATTAATAATAGCCTATGTTTTCTCCTCTTTTCGGTCTCCATGAACTATAAATGCTTATTGTTTTTTACTTTCTTACTATACGAAGGAGAAAGAAAGAAAGAAGATCATGAAAAAATCTATTTACAAAAACATGTTGATTGATCTTTAAGTTTTTAAATTGTCTAAGTTCAAAAAGTGGTGTTTATTTGATATATGTTTACGAGCAGGCATCTTATTTTGATAAGAGTTTCATGTAGCTCTCATTTGTTAATAATTATATCACGAAACATCGAAAATTATGGAATGAATCGGAAAAAACAAAACAAACCTTAACTGCGGTCTGATTTTAAACCATTGAACCGATTTTTATAAAATGTGGTATTTAGCTCTCTCCCTCTCTCTCTCTCTCTCTCTCTCTCTCTCTCTCTCTCTCTCTCTCTCTCTCTCTCTCTCTCTCTCTCTCTCTCTCTCTCTCTCTCTCTCTCTCTCTCTCTCTCTCTCTCTCTCTCTCTCTCTCTCTCTCTCTCTCTCTCTCTCTCTCTCTCTCTCTCTCTCTCTCTCTCTCTCTCTAATTGTTCCGAAATTTTAATTTGGTATTAAATACTACGCTTAATAAATTGAGTTATTAAAATGGCATGTCTTTATTCTTTAGAGGTAGGCCTTAATATTAATTAATTTAAAATACTTTATATATATATATATATATATATATATATATATATATATATATATATATATATATATATATTATATATATATATATATATATATATATATATATATATATATATATATATATAGAGAGAGAGAGAGAGAGAGAGAGAGAGAGAGAGAGAGAGAGAGAGAGAGAGAGAGAGAGAGAGAGAGAGAGAATAGAAATTCTCTAAAAAAAGCTCCTGAAACTTTATACGGAAGACGATCTTTGTCTAGTCGTGACGTCTATCATTATTGGGGTATTAAGTGTCAGGAAGGGGAAGGGGGTAGGTGGATAAATCCTTATGCAGTAGGGTTAGGACTGTAAAACAAATAAAATTACTTCTAGAAGACTTGTACATTTCAAATTACTCTTTGATTAATATATTGTTTTAAGAATACGTTTTTTTTATTAAAAACTAAATTAGAAATGAATCTTCTTTTGCGACGTAACAATATAAATTTCATTACTGAAATGGAATTATTCATAGTAAGCTATGCATATTTATTCGTATCATTTTTTTTTAGCGTCTGGAAATTTCTAAATTTCAATTTATATTCAAGAGTTGGAAATTTAAAGGAAGGAAAGGATGTTCGAAGAATCATTTGGTCTGACAAAACTTGATTATAGCGCTAGACTAAGTTTTTAGGTCGCCTTAATAGATTTTACGATGAAAACGTGCAACATTTTATTTTAGTTATTCTTAACTGAAGTCAATGTGTCAAATTTTAAAGTAGTAAATGTTGCAGAAAGATCGCTCAAACATTTTCCCATTCAATTATTTTTCCGAAGTATCAATTTTAGAACCTACCAATGAGAAGCCCATGAAATCAGTTTGATTTATGTTTTTAGGTCCAATATAAAGAAGAGGATTCGTTGACTCGATAAAGCTAATTTCCAACAGTAAACTTTATGCCCTAAACTATTTCAAAATCGTATTTCATCTTCATAATTAGTATTAAAAAACATTTTAAACTTTAAAATTACATTGAAAATACGTAAATAAAATTTGGACGTCATCGGGTTTGCATCCGTATTTTTAATTAAATTTGAAAATTTTGAATGCTAAATTCTCTTCATTTTAACATTAATTACGTTTCTGAAATCACATTTTCAAAAAAATATAACATAAAATCGTTTGATTTTTTTAATATATTAAAAACCGCCATTTTGAAACTGTTGAACGGATTTTGTTTCATATTGAATTTGTCCAAACTGCTACCAAAATCTATTGTTGTACCAAGTTTTAATCAAATAGTAGGCCTAGTGTCTACTAAAATGTCAAAGCTAGAGTGCAAAATTAGATAACTTATCACAGCCTATCACAAAAACTTAGATTACACAAAAACCACACAAATTTTTAATCAAGGCCACGATCTGGACGTGGGCCTTACCATAATGTCCCTTATGTAGTTCATTTTTCAAAGAAAATTTTCAAAAAAGATAGTCACGTTTCGAGAATATATCAGAACTAACCCTACGAGCGCAAGGAACTCCAAGGGTTTTATTTATTTTTTCAGTTTATTTCCGAACCCATAATTTCTTTAATTTCAATCTTCGTATATAGAAAATTATTTGTTTTCTTCAATGTAAAAATCTTAGCAACATCCTGCAGTAGTTTACAAAAGTTAGGCCGATTTTCAGTTTTTTTCAACAACTCTAAAACCGTATTTTTGGTGTAATAGCAATTAACTAATTTAAATAACATTTGATAATAGTCGTTAATGCCAATTTTTAACAGTTTTTGACCAAAATGTATTTTAAGATATTTTATTTTAAATTAAACAATAGTCACCAGACGTACAGTTAAACAGATGAGTGGAATTTTTGTGAGTAATGAGCTTTCTTAGTCTCAACAAAGCAATTGTGAAATTTATTTTAAAACAGTATTTACTTATACATGACCAAAATAAATACTTATTTTCTTACTATACGAGAAAACGCTTTTTGATGATACAACTGTTTTCAGGTCCCCGAATCAAAATAAAGTGGTTTTTATTTGTTTTAATACAAATAGGTGGTTTTCACTTGGATCAGTGTCATCCTCTGTTGAGCAGCCTAAACGTATGACAGATTATTATGAAATTTGGCTTGTACATATTTCGTGACATTTTAATTTAAAAAAATATTTAGTATTATGATCTATTTTCTTCCGACCCGTGGTCTTTTTACTCACCTCGTAAAGACTAACGCAGTTTCGAAACCTCACTGTTTCATCTTCAGGCCGTAATATAAAATGAAACAGTAAGATTTCGAAACAGACTTTACGAGGTGAGTAAAAAGATCACTAGACCTAATAAGGTCATCGTAATTATTTTAGTACGTGGTCCGGTGGCTATGTTGCAGTAACGAAAACAAAGTATAGGAAAAGTCTCATTTGGGCCTTAATACTTCAAAAATAGAATTCTCTTCGGTTATATAACTGTTAATCATATTATACTAATGCAGTCTTAAGGCTTTAGTATGTATTTTCTCGACTTACTTTTGAATATCTTTTATTTTAAACTTGTTAATACGACTTGAGTTATGCATTTTCATAAATAATCTAAATTTAAACAAAGTCTAATTAACGTTTTTTATAACGTCTATTTGCTACCTGCTCCTAAACCCGGTATTTGAGGGTTCAAATAGCAATATGTGCAATAGCTATTTTAATGCAATGTTACAAAAATACTTTATATTATCTTATCTCACCTTACCTTGAGTTACCTCATATCACCTCATTTCACTGCACTCATCTTACACCTTACAAAACTTCCAGAGTGAAACAGCCACAGGATAAGGTTATAGTTTTGAAAATAAATATAACTGACCACGTCCATTTTTACTGCTTCAAAATAAGAATTAATTTCCAATCACTAAATGTTTCTCTACATTTAGGCAACTTAACAAAACTGCCTAGTTCAAAAATTTTCTGGCTTACCGTTTGAGCTCTAAAATATTTTCACTTATAATTCATAAATGAATTACAGACATACATACGGCAGATAACCAAGTAAAAAGTACTTTTTATTCTCGGGAAAACGGAAATCAATGAAAATCTAAACACGGATTTTTTAACAATTACAATAATTTTTATTTATTTCAGATAACGAGGAAAAACAAAACCGCTGTCTTTCTGTTAGGACAAGTTTTGATATTTTTAATTTAAATTTTTTTACGAAAATATTCCTAAAATACTGTTCGCTTTATTTTCCCATAGAAATTATCGTAATCCTGTCAATATCCTCTACACTCATTATAATTTTATCGGAGATTATCTCCATAAGGTTCTGGCAGTGATGTTTTATTTATGGCACAAAGAGGTGGTGTCATGTTGGCCAATAAAAGGGTTTATTGATTTATTGAAATCCAATACGGACATTGACAAACACTGCAGAGAAACAAGTGCCTAATAAAACACATAACCAATAGAATAAATCTACCCGTCTAAAGCATTCAATGTACACTTAACAGATATATGTTACATTCACATGTTTTAAAAGATATTTATATAAAATACTAATTTTAAATTCAAGTTTGGCAACGTATTCACGTTAGTGATAGTATAGAAGCTCATATATATGCCGTCCGTGACATAATTTACGCGTTTATTGATGCATTTCGGAATTTATGATTCCATCTTCAGATTATAACGCTCTCACATTAACATAAAGTCGTTTCAAAATCTTGCAATGCGCACTTGAAGTTGTTTTAATCTGTCGTGGAGTTTAAGTGTTATTTTGGGCCAGTTTTAATGTGAGAAACTTCCTAAAAGCTGAAAAAGGAATCATAAATTCCAAAATGAGTAATCAATAAGACACAAGTAAATTAGGTCACAAACACAATACAAATTTAGTTTCTATAAAATACTAATTTATTTTATCATTGTTCACGCCTTCAATTGTTTGTGAGATAAGACCGTTGTGCAAACAACACAACAATTCTTGGAGTTATCGCAGTTTTTCGAACTTTTTTCCAAGAGAACTGGCAAAGCTAGATATAATTTAACTAAACATTATAAGTTGTATTTATAACAAAAATTGTAACAACGTGTACAATAAACCAGCAGAGACGAAATAATTACATGTTTATATAATATAGTGAAATTAAATTTTTTTTAATCGTGTAAAATAATATTTAAGAAGTCTTAACGAATTGGTCGTCATTTTAAAACTATTAAACGGATTTTATTGGGCAACGAACTTGTCTAAGCTATTACCAAAATCGTTTTCTCAGCCTGGTGTTAAATCAGAGCAAACTTATAAAAGTGAGAGTTCATTCATGCGTGAGCGTGCACGCATACAAACACACACACACACACACACACACACACACACACACACAAATATAAATGTCAATGTTTATTAAACGCCTCAAAAAAAGATTTAAACATAAGGATCGGTGCTCCTTTCTAGGTGCCGAATCTAAATCATGTCAAGATATGGCGACTGTCATTCCTCATTTTTAATGGAAATCTGTCAATAAAAATCAGTTTCAACTGTAAATTTCGGAAGTAATTAATAAAAATTAATATACTCAATATAAAAACCTTGATTAAATTCCAATAGGCAGTGATTTTATTATAAATGGTTATTTTGCGATTCAAATTGTTTACAAATTCAAACAAATAAACCAATAAATTACAAGTCGAACGTATGAATCAAAGCACCTTTGCAAAGTGTAACAGTGTTTTGTAATTGAGAAAATCTGTTTGATGGAAACCAATATATTGTGATTAATGATTCAGTTAGGTTAGGTTGAAAGAGAACATAACTGGAGTGTTATGACAAGCGTCGGTGTTTTAAACAATACATCTACAAATCAGTGACGTCATTGCGTGCTCCGTGACAACAACGTTTAATTGTTGACGTGTATAATTGCTTGGAATGAAACCTTTTCACTTTATAGCGTTTTGTGTTCGTGTATCTACATGAAGATAACAATGTAAAATATTTAAACAGAAAAAGAAAAATCCCTAAATAAATAATAATTACATAAAAAAAGTAATTAGAAACAGTTAATTCCAATTATTATGCATAATAATAGTTACATTTTACGTAATATTGATTCACGTCAAACAACGTTTTTTTTCTAAAACAAATAATAAAATCTTCTTTCATTTCGACACGCCTACGTATTATTAATTGCTTTTCATAAAATTTAACTATTGACTAAAGTTTGTATTTTTGGCAACAATAAATTTGATAAACATTCAGTTAAAAATAAAAAGAAACAGTTAACAGTTAAAGTGTCACAAGATTCACAATTGTCTTATGTCCAAATATGCATATTACTCGTACACACGCGTATGTGTATTGTCGTACTCATTTAAGGTTTTTCATGAAATCCTTAAACAAACTAAACGTTGTGTTGCTACTTTCTAGAAAAATACGTTTTATGCGTAATGATAAAATTGATAACTAAAATCCGTTTATCGAATTTAAAAACGAATAATTTTAATGGTCGAAAGTCACTGTTAATATGATTATAATCTTAATACAAGACCTGATGTTTAACAAAATCCGAATAATTTTAGAAATAAGGCTATTTTTCAGATTTATTTTGTTTTGTTTTGGTAGTGAACACGATTCTTGGGAATGTAGCAGCGTGTATGTTGTTTTATGACATTAATAGACTATGATCAAAGAAGAAGGGTTTATCCCGAATTTTTCTCCGAAAATATATCCCGAAATTATCGGGTTTGCTTTGTTTTTAAGTACTCATTTACTTTATTTAAAATTTGATTCACTTACTTAAGCTGTAGGCCTGCATATGTTCATATACGACTACAATTTGCATCATAATCTAATGAATAAACATTCCCTAATTTTCCAGATTTGTTGAGATATTTCTAACAGAAATGTTAAAAAGTAATTATATGTGTGAAAATGTGCTAACGTTTTGTGTATTCTGTATTTTAGCTTGAATCCTTTTTCAAAGGAACAAGACGTAGAATGGAAATATAACCTTGATGTTATACAACACCTTTTTGTAACTTATCCTTTGAATTCCAAGAACCTTAACAACAATCACGAATGCATTTGAAAACCGTAAGAGATAACATTATTAATGGCAGTTAATACTTTGTACCTGTGTCTGTAGCTGCTTTGTATGTCTTTAAAATGAAAATTGCTAAGTATAAAACACTTTTCAGTTTCTTTCATATTTCTCTTATACCCATACGTACTGAATGAAAATACAACAGTAATTTTCCTCTCTGCAACATAACAACATAAAAATTTATGTTTTTAAAGCCAGATATTTAATTTGTGTAAACAAATCAATATAAAATTGTATTACGTCTTTAAATGTAAACTCAAAATTACTAGTTTATTAAAAGACGTTTTAAAGGAGAAAAATTAAATCAATAAATGTGTTTACTGTATTATAAATATTATTCAAGTATAACAATGACTCTAGGATTTATTGGAGCTCGGTGGTCGATGCCGTTAAAGCACCGGACAGTCTACTGCGTCACTATAGTGCGCACTTAAGGTGCTTTGTGCTAGCCGCAGTTACTCCCGTTGCTTTTCCTCTACCGTTAACAACAGTATTCCTCGTTATCGTTAATCTAACGGGTATAAAGTATGGACGTTAAGCAAAAACAAACAAAAATCTGGGTTTTGTTAGCAATTTTTTCCTTTAGAAAATGAGCATTTATAAAATTATAATTATATATATACAGGTAAAAATTGTTCCTAAAACATGTGCAAAACATGTCATTTAAATTTTCTTTACTAAGTAATTTACTAACTGATTTCAATGAAACTTTCCACAGTATTCATAGACAAATAATCAATTTTTTATAATTATCTGTTTCAAAATGGAGATATTTAAAAACTTTAATGTAATATTATCAAAAAGCAGTACAATTTTTTTAAAAACTTCAGCACTGGATGTTTATGGCTCGTTTAATTTTCTATCGATGGTACAACTACAAAACTATCGAACAAAAACAAACTATCGAACAAACCTTAACAGTAAAACAGCGTCCATTAAGGTATATTAAAGCAGCATTCCGATTGTCATTTAATATGGCCTACAGCTCTCAACAATCTACATAATGGACCAAATACAATATTAATTTTGTTCAATTGTATATTCATAAGTTATATTCCTCGTACACAGATAGGGGAGTGTATGTGCTTATGTGTGCGATTGTCAGCAAATTTTGAACAGTTTGATTCAATGCTTGGATAAGTCGTTAGCCAGCAACATTTCAAAATGGAACCTTTATTTACTTTACTTAGGATTTTACTTATAAACTGATTCCACCATTGTTACCGGAGTTAAAACACGTATTTAAAATGTTAATTTCATTTTAAAAAACAACAATGATCCTGACGGTAGGCAAGGTTCATTTTTTATATTTCCAACGTATTTTAAAAACTTAAAATGCTAATTTATGCAAGTATTATAATCTTAAAATCAGCTTTTCAAAATATATAACAACAATTTTTTTACATTTTAGGAATTTCCTTCTATCGGCTAGGCAGCTAATGCATGCTCTACCTCTTTCTATCGTTATTGATGTTACGTTCCTCTCATATGCTTCTGTTTTGCGAACTATCATTCAAATCTAGGCCGTTATCACTAATACTCAAGACCTCTTGAAACAAAGTATTTCATTCTTCTGGTAATATGTTCCTCTCTTAGAGTTGTTATATAATTGTTATTTGTACTCTTTTAAAATTATTTTTTTCACGATTAGAAAACGTTATTTAAATACTTTGTATATATATTTACTGTAAAATACAAAATGTGAACTACTTAGAATTATTATTATTTAGGATTAACATTTCAAGTTTTTTATTATTTTTCTCAGATGTGAAGCAATCAATAATTTAATATTATGGAAACAATAGCATAAAATTAGATGAATTGTAAATTGAAATTTTCCTTTATTGAACTAAACTTCATTCTTTTGTGAAACACAAACCGCTTCGTACAACTGTCATTTAAAACGTATTGTGGATTTTTCAATATCAGCTGAGGAAAACTCATTTTATAAATTTCACTTCATTTGAATATGTTTCAACTGTTTTCTTATCGAAGACATTCCAGTTTGACTAAAGCGTTTCGAGATACCCCATTTTCAAAGACTAAAATGGAAGTGAAGTGAAAACCATAACAGCCGAAACCAAACGAAATGCTGCTTTAGATTGCCGTCCAGTACTGCCATCTGGTTTCGTTTTTTGAGTTATGTTTGTTTGTAATGATATTACATTATCGGTTTGAAATTTGCATTACTGTGTAAAGTAGGCCTACATTTGTAAATTTTATTTTATTTTTATTTATTTATTAACGTTTTTACTTTATGCCAGGAAGACTACGTAACCGGAAGGTCAATGTAACATGCGTAAAAATCTAAAAGTATTAACTAGATTCGAACCCGCGAACAATTTCAACTTCAAGCAAACTACTCGCTACTTTTCATAATTTACTATAAGCGATTGTCTAAAGTACAAAAAAGTTGCAGGTAACAACTAAACGAAAAGAAGTCTAAAATATTTGACGTAATATTTGTTTTCTCTTTTTTTAGTACAAAATGCGTTTGTTGTAACGCTACGTATAAAAGTGAAATTTATTTCGTAAAAAATATATTAAAGCTCTAATTAAATAATTTAATTTCTAAAGAAGGATTTTAGGCTAATCTTATAATATCTGTTAGTAAAGCAAAAAAATTTCTGTACAGTTTTACCGACAAAGTATTATTTTAACTGTGTTAATGTTATAACTTATATTAAAAAACTTTTTATTATAAAACTTTGAGCTCTTCAAAAGTGGGTAGAACGTTTTTAAATTATCAATAAAAAAACGTTTCATTAGCCCATAAAAAATACGAGATAAAAAATAATTTTATAGTGATGCAAAAGTAACTGTGGTGGTAGACGGAGAGAAGAGAGTAAAAATTCTTGAACTAAAATAATTAAAAGAATTAAAATAATTAAAAAAAATTCTTAAACGCTGTCTCCATCCGAAATGACTTCAGGCCTATTAGGTTCTGAATAATAACAGATTATTTTAACATGCAACTAGGTGATTTGTACTGTAGCCAAATTTAATTTTAATACATTTTGAAGAAAAGGTTCCAGTTATACAAAATTTATAAAGCTTGAGCTGAAGGCTACGGCAAGACTAATACAAGAACTGGTTAAGAAGTATTATTATTTTACTAAACAAAATATCCTTATTACAAATTTTAATTTCTACGACATTATTCAAAAGTGATTGTGTCTATCTTGAAATGTATATTTTTTTACTAAACAAAGTATAATTTATAAAATTTTGTTGTAAAACCACCTTACGAGTTTAATGCCTTCCTGGAAGTGTAGCTACATTTTTGTTTTATAGAAAACATTTTTTGAAGTGAATCAAAATAATTTTGTCATTCTGCTTACATCATTTGAATGTCGGTGATTCGAAAAACTCATAACTTGATATAAAAATATTAAAATAACTTTTTACGACCATTATGATTCCAAAAAATAAAATATGTTTAGCTTTTTTTGAGTGAGCTGTCATTTTCAAATTGAGTTTTCACTTTGATAATCCAACATTCGTGCACAATGTTTTTCAATTGTTTCCAATAATAAATCTTTCCTTATTAATGAGGGTTTGATTGATGGATCCATACTTGGAATTATAACCCAAAAATTGTACAAATGATTCTGGAAGGTACAATGCGCAATACTTTAAATTAGCTCAAAGGTAAACGCCACTATAAATTCAGAAAGGAAAATAAAATTTCACACAACAAAATTAGGTTACAATGTTCTGTTTCAATCTAATTGTTTTTAATTTTACTTCGATAATTGCTTCTAAAACTGCAATAAGTAATCATAAGTAAGTAGTAACACCTGTTAAAGTAATGGAGTCATTAGTATTACTGTTAAATTATTTTAACGTAAAATTTGTGAAACATAATACAAACATACCTTAGCCTAGTTTTAGTTTTTCTGTTTAAATAACGCAAGATAAATACGATAACTTTAATTGAAATAGGACTAACACTAAAACTCGTTACAACTGTGCAAATATAATCATCTGCAAATAGACCTGAGTCTATATAACTCTAGATATTTGCAGAGCGTTTCACTATAATATATTATACAAAATGTATTATTACAGTTGCTAAGATTATTCATATGAAATACCTGTTTCGAAGATTACAACCGTCCCTGTCTGGTTCCTTACACAAACATGTTTGTTTCTTCTCGAAACTTTATACTTGTTAATATTTTAAAACTTTTGAAATAATAATAAAAATGAATTATACAAAACAACGAAAAAAGAAAATCACATAACAACAAAACGACGGCATAGCAACCTATCGCCAGATCTGGAACTCAAGCTAAGCTAACTTATGAAAAAGGACCCATTGTACTTCCAAGCCTCTCAGTTCATTTTGGTGTTCTAAATGAGTTTTATCACAGACTAGCTCTTTCCCGCTGGAGTTCCTTAGGTTCTTGGAAACCGCACGTCCTAAGCCTTCTGCTGGCAAGAACCTCACAATCGTAAATTATGTAGCCTGTAGTTTTTGTCTTCCTTCCTGCACTCTCCGTGTTACAGTCATATCCTGATAATGTGTACACTTATATCACTGTACTCTGTAATGAGTTCCATAGTTTTCCTGAGTTGTCCTCTTCTCAGGATCTTACTGTTCCCCCGGTACCTTCAAATGGATCTTTGAAACAACTCGTTTCACATAAATAATTCCATACTGAATACAAAAATCAAGAATTGAACTTGTTATAATGAATTAATGCAGAACGGAGATAAAAACAATCTATATAAATTCAAGTTAATTCCTAAAGTAAAATTTGTAAAAAAAGGGACAACTTCTAATGTAAACCGTATTTTTTAATGGAAAAAACCAGTGCTTTCAGTATTTATTTATTAATGTATTGTTTTCAAACCTTATTTTTTTACTTCGAGCTCGTAACGATAACTTGTGTATTTTCCATCATTCTTAATTTCAAAAAATCTATAAATAAACAAGAAATCGCAGCATCAGATCTTTTTCTGAACTGATGGAAACGAATTTCGAAAAATCATAATGATGATAATAAATATTCAAAAAGGTATACAATTGAAAACGTTTTCTACACATCATTGGCCGCCATTTTTAAAAAATTGAACGAATTTATCCAGTAATATGTTAACTATTAACAAAATTTTAATTTTAACAAAGTAACTTACAGATTGCCGAAATTTATAACATTTATTTCCATTTTTTGCACGTTTATCAATCCAGTTTTTTCAGTGCAATTACTGAAGTTTCAGACCTCTTACTCCTATCATCAGATCCACATATAAGTGTAACACAAACACAAACAATATATCTTAACACAGATCATACCGTATCGAGATCGTAGAATTTTTTAATTAGATTTTTAGTAATTCACAAAATTCACAAAAAAAACGTATAAATATGAAGTATTATTGGGTACTTGGCCCTAATATTCTTAGGCGAACGGCTTGAGTCTAAATTATGAAACTGCATTAAATATAATGGAAAAATTGGGTTGAGAGACGTATGAAAAAAGGCAAAAACGTTATATTATGTTATAGTATATTATATTATATAATGCGAATCAAATCGTAATAAAATTTCGACCGCTGAAGTGTTGGAAAACACACACACACACACACACACACACACACACACACACACACACACACACACACACACACACACACACACACACACACACACACACACACACACACACACACACACACACACACACACACACACAGTACAAATGTAATATATAGGCCTATCCTGTTAAGAGACAAATATAGTACATTGTTTTATGTCAATTAAAAACTTTCCTTTACTTTATAGTCTTTTGCCTGTATTTTACAGATACTGCTAGCATAATAAGTTGTTTCACACTGTAATTATTTTTAACTAGGCCTATTCATTCTCAACTTTCTGTGCTAACCAAAACACTTTAGATGTTCCACGTTCTTTGGTTCCCTAGGGACCAATTTAAATTTGCACTAAATTTAATCGAATCTTTTTTCACAAATGTGTATTTTTTTTATTGACCAGCAAATAGAAGTTATTCACAGGTAACATTTTTTTTTTTTTAATTACGCTATTTCGAAATGAAAAACTGTGTATCCAACAGTTTTGGTATTTCACAAAGTAAAATTTTAGCTTTTATAAATTTGTTTAACACATGACTGAATGCTCGTTCAACGTTTCAGGGTGAATACAAGGGTATGATGGAAATAATTCAAAGCCAACTTGAGTAATACACAGTATTAATTATTAACAAATAATTTATATGCATCCGCCATTCTACCGACGGATGTACCGCGCACTTCCGTTCTGGCTTAATTTCACATATATATTTCACAAGCATAATACATTATTTATTTTCTACAAAATGTTGCAAATTTAATATTTTTTATTATATCTTTATAAAAAAAATACTTTTAAAGATTCATTATGTAACGTTGAGGACATTTTAATATCAAGTTTAAGTGTCTGTCTGCTGGAATCGCTAGAACAAAGACGGTAGGTTGAAAACAATTTAGGTGTTTTTTTGTAAATATTAAAAATAATTTTAAACTTGAAGATAATGGTACAAGAAATTTAATGCCTACACTTATAAATTAATTCAATTTTCGTAATTCTATATTTATGATTTGATTTCTTCAAATAAATTATGTTTTATGCATAACTGTATATGTTTTTCTCAAAATATTTTCGTACTCTGCATTAATCAGCACGTCTTCTTAAAATAAATTTATACTCTACATTATTAAATAAGTTTTCTTTAATAATTCGCACGTTGGATAAATTAAACACACTTTTGCTTTTCTAATTAATTCTTTAATATGTGCTATTGAGTAAACTTTTATAAAAATAATTCTATAATCATCTTTAAAGAATATATTTTGTTCTGAAATTCCTGAACATTAATTACTTTTCCATACTAAAATACGTTTTTCTTTAATCAGTTTATGAGTATGTCTTCCTCGTATTATTTTTATAATACATTTTAATCGATAATTTCCTTTTTTTAAATAATCCTGTAATTTAAATTTATAGACACTGTAATTTATATCCAAATTCTGTACTTTGCATTCATGAGAACGTTTACCCAAAATAATTCTGTACTTTGCATTCATGAGTACGTTTACCCAAAATAATTCTGTACTTTGCATTCATGAGTACGTTTACCCAAAATAATTCTGTACTTTGCATTCATGAGTACGTTTACCCAAAATAATTCTGTACTTTGCATTCATGAGTACGTTTACCCAAAATAATTCTGTACTTTGCATTCATGAGTACGTTTACCCAAAATAATTCTGTACTTTGCATTCATGAGTACGTTTACCCAAAATAATTCTGTACTTTGCATTCATGAGTACGTTTACCCAAAATAATACTGTAATTTGCATTCATGAGTACGTTTACCCAAAATAATTCTGTACTTTGCATTCATGAGTACGTTATCCAAAATAATTCTATACTTTGCATTCATGAGTACGTTTACCCAAAATAATTCTGTACTTTGCATTCATGAGTACGTTTACCCAAAATAATTCTGTACTTTGCACTCATTAGTACGTTTACCCAAAATAATTCTGTACTTTGCATTCATGAGTACGTTTACCCAAAATAATTCTGTACTTTGCATTCATGAGTACGTTTACCCAAAATAATTCTGTACTTTGTAGTCAAGAAAATACTTGTACTTGTACTCTTTTTTTTGATAATAGTTTAATATTGTTGACTATTATAGTTACCTTTTCCAATAAAAAAATGGTTTAGTACTTTTCTCTGAATAATTTTTACTTCTTAATTATACTAAATGAATAATTCTATATTACTGTAATGATTTTATGAGCTACATTTGATGGGCTACAAATGATTGTTCATCAGTTTGATTCTATAATTTTATTTATTGATTCGCAAATAAATTAATAATTTAACAATCATTACTTTTTATGTAACGGTTTGTTTTCTTTTATAATTATTACATTTTCCGAATTAGTTCTATGTCCAGTTTACAGTTAAATATTGAGACAAAAACTACAAAATATTGTAAATATATTGTTTATTATATTATTTTGTAATAATAATAATCTATTATATTACTATATTATATTTGTTAAAATTACAATATAATAAATACATAATATTATATTATAATGCATTTCATATTATCATTAATATATCATAAAGTTATATTAAATAATACACGATTATAATTACTGCCACATACTTAAAATAAGTTTAAAACTTATATTTGAGGGCTAAAATTAAGTTAAAAGGATAAAGCTCTAGAATGAGATTAGCGAGGAATTGCGTGTTGTGTTCTTGGGTGCGTGAGTGCGTGAATGCGTGAGTTGGTCTTCACTGTAATGTGAGCGTGAGTGAAAGAGTGAATTAAGTTACAATGAAAAGTTTTTTTCAGAGAAAGTGGGAGATCTTTGTTATTTTGTTAGGATTTTGTTGTCCTTAGAAGCTTAAAAAAGGATAGGTTTTTTAGGATATTAATTTTAGTTATTTAGTTTCATGTTTAATTTTACTTGAAATCTGTAGTAGTAAATGGCTAAAAAAGTATTCATTTTAATATATGCTGGTATACTTTTAGAAAATATTTTCAACGTTTTTACTTTACGTAGTTATTGTGAAAAAATCATTGAGATTTCCAGTTAGCCTGGATTCCGGAAAATGGTTTTTTTCTTGGATGTGGATGTCTGTCTAGTGTGTTTATATATATTCTTTCATCACGAAATACTAACTTTTTTATTACTAATTTTTATTATTTTATATGGATTCACTGATCTATTTTACAATTTTTCTAAACATTTTTTATTTAAAGTTCCATTGCATCGCAAAAAAACTGTAAAAAACAAAACTTTCTCAAAATTAAGTTCACAATTTTTTTTATATATTCAAAAAATTTAGTTCTGGGACTATCGAAAAAGTAAATTTTAAACACGGTTTTAAACTCAAATGGGTCTAAGGAATTTTAAATAAGAGAAATTCACAGTTCGGGATAAATTTAAATAACCCTTGACCACTGTTGGACTTTGTTCATCCCAAAATTTCCTTTTATTTCAATTTTTTACTCTAATTTGAATATATTCGTTGAAACAATTTTGAGAAAGTTGAGCGAACGTTGGTATTTTTACTGTCTTTTACGAACCTTATACTCGAGGAGATATACAAAAAGTGTATAAACAGATATATAAACAGAGTGAAAAGGATTGTATTATGTTTTTGTACTAAGTTTTTTCATTCATTAAATTGCTTTTGCAAGTTTTTATTTTTTTTAAATACGCAGTAATTTCAAATCATATAAAGGTTAATGTGTGAGGTTAGTACAGAGGTTAATTTTCAATCTTTAATAAAGATGAACAGAAAAATGAGGGCAGAAATTCTTGAACTAAAAACAACATTGAAACACTAATTTGTTACTTTAACCTACTTTTGCTATTAAAGGTTTTATTAATTTTTAAGTTACGGCGATATTTTACTTGAAAGTTTAATATATAAAACACGGTATCTTGCAAGTGGAGTTTAGGATTTTTGAAAATTAAAATCCACGCGAAAAGAACAACGGCCATTACCGATCCCATATCTCACTGTTTATTCTGGACCGCTTCCAAATGATCTAGTTTCTAAACTAATTTACATACAGGAAAACTGAACCATTTCAAAATCATCTTCTATTAAACAATTTATGCACTATTAAACAATAAACACACTACTTGCAAGTGTGATGCTAAACAGAAAATAAACTTTCTCAGTGAAGTTACGTCTCTTACAAATATAATTTTGAAGCTACCTACAAAACATAAAACAAAAACAAAATGATAAACTTAATTTCTAAAGATCAGTCCTACAGATTTTTCTCAAATATTTGATTTAAAATTTAGACTCAAAACTCAACCAAATATAGCAAATTTGAAATTTAAAATATTTTAATAAATTACAATGGTTACTGTAAATGTTTTCCAAAAACCGATTTTTTCGATATATTTTTATATCTTTATATCTACTCAGCGTGTTTAAGAAAATCGCTAAAAAATTCTGAATATACAAGCAAAAATAAAGAAAAAAAATGTTCTATGAAGATTCGTGTTTATTATTTTTTTTAATTTATTACTAAATAAACTTTTACACTACACAAATGAAATTTCCTATGTTTACGATGCCAATATAATATTAAAAAAAAAATTGAAAAAATATTTCTTCTACTTTGAAAATGGCGGTCGTTTAAAATGTTTAAATTAAAATAACTTAAAACCGAAGAGTTTTTCAAAATATTCTGAAAACCGTACGTACTTTTGTGATTCTTTTTTACAAATTTAACAATGACTATTTCAAAGCAAATGATGTTAAACAACGGAACAATGTTATCAAACATGATGATATATTTTATTATATTACTAAATCATTAGTGAATACTCATTACAAAGGATGAAACTGCAGGTTAGGTTACACTCAATTAGCAAAGCAAATTACTGAACTTCTATTACTTATTACTGAACTTCTAAATATAATTCATAATTGCTTTAATTTAATGGTAACAACTCTAACATAGGCTTGTTTTTTATTAATTTATGTTAATTTTGTTGCGTATCATACAGAGTGCAGCAAATGATAGTTTAACCATGAAACCAGCAATCAGGTGTTCTTATCAATAGTGGCCATCCGGAGTTACAAAGCTTCTGAGGTTTTCAACTTCTTGTCTCCTTGAGCCGTTGATTAATTGTTGCAAATTCGTGTTTACGGTTTGGAAAATGTACGTGATACAGTGCCTAGCTTCCAAACCTTTGCATTATGCAAGCCATTAGGTGCATATCGGCCACTTCCGAGTTACTCTTATTTACATAACGAAAAAAACTAAGGAACCATTAAGTCATAGTTTAAATTTGTTTACTGTGTTATCGCTTTAGGTTAAAGTCTATAAATTACATCTCTTACAACAATGGTTTGTTTATTGAACTTAACATCACGTGTCAACTAGTAGTTGAAAGAACAGTAGACCTCTCAGTGTATTCTTAGACAATTGGTTGGACACTGCTCTACAACTGCACTCGTCACCTCTTCCATCTAAATTATCCAGTAACCGTAATGCTTTGGAAAAATGATACTGGAACAACTCTTTAGAAATTTTGTGCTCTTTCTCTACGAAACGATTAGAATTTTTATGTCGTTCAGCTAGTATTACAGGAAACAGCCAGCAATTACATTCGTCATCGTTAAGTCAGAGGCCACTATCTTGAAAAGGACAAGTCCTTTTCATCTACTATCTGAAAAGGACAATAGGAGAAAATCTTAACGTATGTCGTTGGCTTTATACAAAATATCTTCGTACCAAATTTCAAAACATTTGAAATTGTAAACGGTTTACAATACATTTTTTTTACAAACACTGACATATAGTCAGACGAAAAACTAAACATTTTATTACATACGTTCATAGAAACTATTTTCTTCAGTTTTTCATGTGCAATCATATTCCGAATTTTCTGTGATTTGTTTTAACACTATATATTACATATGTGTGTATGTATATATATATATATATATATATATATATATATATATATATATACATATATACATATATATACTCTCAAACTGAAGCTAGCGTTTAAGTATTAGGCCAGTAAGAGTGGTTGGGGTTTGTGATATGAGGGCTCATGTTTAAAGATGGGCGTAAGTACACAAAAATTGCTCACGAATGTATGTAGTAGTCCACTATGATCATTTTATTGTACTAATATTTACAGCGTGAAAAACAACAAGTTGTTGACAAATTTTCATACCCTTGTTATTTTAACGTGTTGGGATGGAGGTCTCACCAAACGGCCCGATTTTTAGATCAAATTTTTGGTTGATTTTTATATCTTACGATTCAAGTGGAAAGATGTTTTTTTATTTTAAGGCGAAAAGCACATTGAGGTTATTTTCGCCACCCTAAATGTAAGAGCCGCCTCGGTGGCCTAGTTGATAGCGTACTGGGCTTTCATGCTGAAGACCCGGGTTCGATTCCCGGCCAGGGCTTGGCATTTTCATACGCTATAAATCATCCCATCGTCTGCATTAGCCCAAGTGTGCACAATAGACGGACGTTAAACACAAAAAAAACATAAATGTAAGTGTGAGTATAAAGTGTTAAAGTCGTAAGTGTAGTGTTATAAGTGTAAGTGTGTGTTAGACTCGGGTAACGCGAGGGACGTCTAAACCCTCTCAATAGGTGCATTGAGAGGTTTTCAGGTTCTGAAAGCTGCCCATTTCACAGAATTTCCACAAATAAATAAATTTCAGGTTACGTTAAAATGAAAGCAACCACGAAATTTCAGACGAAGTTAGTAATTTGAAAAAAAATGGTTCTGTTCATAACTAGAATAACTATTAATGAGAAACAATTGGACTAATTATTTATTGTTTAAAGCATAAATGAAACAGACAGTTTCACTAAATTAAAACATCCAACTTGCACCTCAGCTTTCTTTAAAGTTTCTTAACTGTAAAGCGTTTGTAAAGAAATGCCACATAGTTTCTGCTCATGCACCGTACTTCTTTTGTTTTCTGAAACAATGAGTAGCCAGCAACGTTTTAACAAAAACATTTCTTACGTTTTGAGTGCTTGAATCTAAATAAGTGTCTTTCATAAATGGAAGTTGTTTTTGTTTCTTTTGTAAAAGTAATCATAATTTTTGCCCATTACATTTCCAAAAATTTTAATGTTTTGTTATAAGTACTAATTTTATATATTATTCGCTTTGCTTGTTCTCCGACTCCAGCCTACAATATCCTTTATTGTACATATCGTCGAAGTAAACGATATTAATAATAATAAACATAGATTCTTTTTTAAATCTATAAAAATAGTACTATTTCGACAATTCTTTAAAACGTTGTTTGGTCAGGAAGAACGTTTTGAAATTTAAAATTTTAAAATACTATAAATATATGCAGATTATAACGCTGATTACAAAAGTGAAATCTTGAAAAAATAATTTAATTTACAGCGGTTATTGTTAATTTTTTTATTAAAAACATATTCACATGTTACAATGTTCTTTTTTTACTCTCTCTGTATCATATAAAATTTACTTTCCTCACGTTATCTAGACAGCTGTGTGCAACTATTGTTTGTTTGTGTGTTTTCATAATAAATATTCATTGTTCGCTTTACTGATTAACAAAGATGTAAAAAACACGTTGCAATAATGTGTAACAATAGATTGTAATTTGAGACCATAAAACCGTAAATCGACTGTTTGTTTAGAACCGGCTTTATTTGGGAAGATAACCACAAATACATAATTTTTTTTTGTAGTTCCTCTTAATTTTGAGACTACATAGTTAATAGCTAAAATCTTTTTCGGAACGATTGAAAAACGTTAGTTTCAAAATTTAAATCAAATCGTTATTGCAGTTGACGTTTTAAGATGAAAAAGGTACAATCACGCATTTTTTTTTAATGCCTCTCTCTCTCTCTCTCTCTCTATATATATATATATATATATATATATATATATATATATATATATATATATATACTAACATTACCCGTCGTGGCTTCCCCCACGAAACTTACACTGTTTCATTCATGACATAATTTAGAAACATAAAAAAATATTTTAATAAAATCGTAATCATATAAACTCATTATTATTTTACAGTAAATATGAAAAAATATTATAACCTGAATGTGTTGTTTTATTGTCTTGCTCCATTAGAATTTAAGAAAATCTGATAAAAAATATTTTTCTTTAATATAGACATTTATACATTTTTATGTTTTTTTGTTCTTTTAGAGGATGAATTCGGGGGGGGGATGCTGAATTACGTGTATCATAATTTGTATTTTAAAATATTTTGTTTACTTTTAAGAAAAGCCGAAAAAAATATTTTCTCCAATGAAAACACTCTTTTTTCTATAAATATACCTCTTTTTTACATTTTTATTCCTTTATGGAATGAATTAGAAAAAATGTTGAAATATGTGTTTCATTATTTGTGTTTCATAGCATATTTCTCGAATATACGAATCCAAAACAAATATTTCTTCAATTTGAAAATTGTATAAACCTTTTTTACATTTTCTACCCCCTTTCAATCTCTTTAGGGTATGCGTTTTGGGAAATGGTGATAAATATATTTCATTATTTATTTAAGAGTGACTATGTTACGAAGGTCAGACGAAAAACATATTTTTCCAATAAAAATTGCTGTACCTCATTTTTACCTCTTTAGGGATTGAATACTGGAGAATCGTTTTTCAGTGCACCCCTACATGTTAGGGTAACCCTGAAAATTTCAAATCTTTAGCTTTTATAGTTTCGGCTATACGTTGATTATTAAAGTTGGACTGTGTAAGTAGGTTAATGGCATTAAAATCAAATTTTTCAAAATCCTTTCTCAATACACCTTGACATTGTTGTAAGAAGGTAATCTAAAATTTCAAGTCTCTAGCTATAATAGTTTCGGCTATACGTTGATTATTAATGTTGAACTGTGTAAGTAGTTTAACGGCGTTGACATCAAATTTTTGCAAAATCGTTTCTTAATGTATTTTTTGTTGTTTTTATTTTAAGGCGAAAGGCACATTGAGGCTATTATCGCCTCCCTAAATGTAAGTGTGAGTGTAAAAAGTTAAAGTAGTAAGTATAGTGTAAGTGTGTGTTAGACTCGGGTACGATGAGAGACGTCTAAATCCTCTTAAGTGCAGCTAGTCTGAACCCCCTGCTGGTCTTTCTTAATGCATATCGACATTGTTGAAAGATGTTGAACATTTCAAGTCTCTAGTTATAATAGTATCGGCTGTACGTTGATTATTAAAGATATACTGGGTAAGTAGTTTAACGGCGTTAAAATCAAATTTTTGTATAATCCGTTCTTAGTGCACATCGACATTGTTGAAATAGGGTGAAAATTTAAAGTTATTTATACTCTGAAAATTTTAAGTCTCTATTATAATAGTCTCGGCTGTACATTGATTATTTAAGTTGGAGTGGCTAAGTAGTTTAACGGCGTTAAAATCAAATTTTTGTATAATCCGTTCTTAGTGCACATCGACATTGTTGAAATAAGATACCTTGAAAATTTAAAGTTATTTATACTCTGAAAATTTTAAGTCTCTATTATAATAGTCTCGGCTGTACATTGATTATTTAAGTTGGACTGGGTAAGTAGTTTAACGGCGTTAAAATCAAATTTTTGTATAATCCGTTCTTAGTGCACATCGACATTGTTGAAATAGGGTGAAAATTTAAAGTTATTTATACTCTGAAAATTTTAAGTCTCTATTATAATAGTCTCGGCTGTATATTGATTATTTAAGTTGGAGTGGGTAAGTAGTTAAATGGCGTCAAAATCAAATGTTTGCAAAACCCTTTCTTAATGTACCTTGACATTGTTGTAAGAAGATACCTTGAAAATTTCAAGTACTTCTCTACTAGCTATACTAGTTATTCAATACTAGCTATCATAGTATTGGCTGTACGTTGTTTAATAAATTTGGACTGGATAATGGCGTCAAAATCAATTTTTTGCAAAACCCTTTCTTAGTGCACGCTTATATGGTAACATAAATGTACACTGAAAAGTTCAAGTCTCTAGCTATAATAGTATTGGCTGTACGTTGATTATTAAATTTGGACTGGGTAAATATTTTAATGGCATCAAAATAAAATTTTTGCAAAATCCTTTCTTGATGCACCTTGGCATTGTTGTAAGAAGATACCTTGAAAATTTCAAGTATGTAGCTATAGTAGTATTGGCTGTATGTTGATTATTTAATTTGGACTGGGTAAGTAGTTTAATGGCGTCAAAATCAAATGTTTGCAAAATACTTCCTTAGTGCACGCCTATATGGTAACATAAATGTACCCTGAAAATTTCAAGTTACTAGCTAAAATAGTTTTGACTCTGCGTTGATTATGAATCAGTCAGTCAGACAGGACTTCTTCTTTTAAATATTAAGATATGCATGCATGAGAGAGAGAGAGAGAGAGAGAGAGAGAGAGAGAGAGAGCATTCAATTGTTTTCACGAAAATTGGTTTCGGTAAAGGCTTGATATTTGTTTTACCGCGATGTTATAATTCAGGTTCAAAATTATGTAGCCTACATTTAAATTAATAATAGAAACACTTTGCAGAAATACTTTACTAAGGCAGGTAATTATTTAAATGTAATAATTAGTTGTGCAATGTGAGGAAGAAGAATTAATTGTTGCAGTTACGTGTTCGTACAAGAAAACTTACAGAATATTTGCAACTTTACTGTAATAACTTAAGTAATTAGTTTTGCAACATTAAATTAATGTAGAATTAAAGTTTTATTTACTTATTACATGAATTAATAAGAAACTAGTTTTAGTAGTTCAAGATTTTAAGAAGGAACTTATGCAAATCAAAATATTTAAAATTTCCAACCTTTGTGAAAATTACTATTTTTTTTAAGGGCAACTGTAAGTACTAAAAATTAGAAATATTTGTCAAGATTTAATAAATACAATACCCTTAGACATACTAGTTAAAACAAATATTCAAAAATTCGTCACAAAATCATTTTAAGTGATTTACGTTTTGTTGTTTATTAATTTTAAATTATTACAATTATAAAGAGATACAGTTGTGACTTTGTGGTGGACACTATTAGTAACTTGTTTTGTTACAATATGTACTGGGTGATTTATATATTGTATGTTTTTACAATGATATTCATTTCGTTTTTAGAGTAACGAAAAGATAATCTTTTAATATTGCTTTCTCTGCTGGTGAAACCAAACTTTAAAAAGGCTTCACCACGTCCTATAACAACTTTCAAGTAGACTTTATGAACCTCCTGGTTTCTCGAAAATTTTGAGTTTTGAGAAACTTGAGTACAAATCTTCGAATTTTGATTTCATCTTTTTTTCAAAAAGTACAACAATAAACGATACATCACTTAACCTTAACGCGTTTATTAAGAATGCCGAGTTGAATTCTGCATCTTGGAGCTCAGGTGTCCCCTACCACAAAAGTCAGTGTTTCTATGCGCTTAATTTTATATGCACGTTCGGTTTAAGTCGTATAGAGCCTCGCGAAGGATTTCAGAATCGAATCATTAAAAGTGCTGGTACATTTTTTTACTTTCTAAGAAAGCCAAAATAGTAAACCTTGCTCCGCAGTACCAATTTTCATGAAACAAGATATTTGTTTACTAACATAAAATACAAATAAATTAGCACCCCTAACTCTATCACAGTATCTCTAAAACAACATTAGATAAAGGACAAAATTATCTGACGGGAAGGGGCTTAAAACATTTATTTCTACTTTCAAGAAATGAAAATATTCTATCGTCCACGAGGCATGAAGAATGAGTGTGGATTTATATCCCCATACGGACGTGTGTTACACATAGTATCCGAGCAATAGAAGGCGTTTTAGCTTCTGTGCTATGCAAGTTGTTTACTAAATCGTAGTAAATAGTAGTAAATTTCAAGGTTTAAGTTGGAAAATTTAATATTTAATTTTTATTTCCATTTGATTTCTATTTGATTTTATAAAATTCATAATTTGAAATTTGATTTCCATTTTTCAATTTTTAATTAAAATGTTTGCATTGTACATTTTTCTACTACCTTATAGACTGCCGTTTGTTTTAATAGTTTTAGGCCTATTTTGTAATGTTTTATTTAATTTATTTTTAATATTATTAATAAAGTTTAACTATTCATCATAATTAATACTTTTTTGTGTTTGTTAGTTATTGTTTCAAAATACATTAGCTCATTAGTTTCAATGTTTAAAATGTGTTTCTTTTTTGTTGGGACATCAGTCTGACAAAATTGACAGGCGACAAAATTGACAGGCGACAAAATTGACAGGCGACAAAATTGACAGAAAATTTACACCGACGAGAAAAAATACAAGCAAAAGGTTCTAAGAATACCGTCTTATATGTGTAATCTATCAGTCTAATAAAATTGGCTTTGACCAAAATCAAAACATTTTATTAGATCATACAAAACATCAGAAGACATGTCATTAAAACGTATTAAGAGATCGGTTAAACAATATTTAAAACAATGTCCACATTATCAGTGATCTGATAATATGATTGATGACGTTTGATAATTATGACGAATTTTCAATATCGCATTTAAAATTATTATAGTACTTATAACATTCAGAAGATTATCAAGCAAGGCTTTAATGAACATCAGTGTTCAAATGTGCTTTAAAACTAAACGTGTTTGCTTCTATGAAAGCAAAAGAGTATACTTTAATTTAACATTGAGAAGATTATCAAGCAAGACTTTAATGAACATCAGTATTCAAAAGTACTTTATAACTAAACGTGCTTGATGCTATGAAATAAAGAATTATCTTTAATTAAAGATTAAAAATAGTAGCAGGACTCTTAATGAACATCAGTATTCAAAAGTACTTTATAACTAAACGTGTTTGATGCTATGAAATAAAGAATGATCTTTAATTAAAGATTAAAAAGAGTAGCAGGACTCTTAATGAACAGCAGTGATCAAAACTGTTTTATAACTAAACGTGTCTGATTCTATGAAATAAATAATTATCTTTAATTAAAGATTAAAAAGAGTAGCAGGAC
Organism: Callitettix versicolor; assembly: GCA_022606455.1. Classification (NCBI taxonomy): domain Eukaryota; kingdom Metazoa; phylum Arthropoda; class Insecta; order Hemiptera; family Cercopidae; genus Callitettix; species Callitettix versicolor. The sequence continues at coordinate 90,409,663 of CM040189.1, forward strand.
TCTTAATGAACATCAGTATTCAAAAGTTCTTTATAACTAAACGTGCTTGATGCTATGAAATAAAGAATTATCTTTAATTAAAGATTAAAAAGAGTAGCAGGACTCTTCATGAACATCAGTATTCAAAAGTACTTTATAACTAAACGTGTTTGATGCTATGAAATAAAGAATTATCTTTAATTAAAGATTAAAAAAAGTAGCAGGACTCTTAATGAACATTAGTGATCAAAATTTGTTTTATAACTAAACGTGCCTGATTCTATAAACAAAGAATTATCTTTAATTAAACATTGAGATGATTATAAAGCAAGACTCTTAATGCACATAAGTTTTTCAAAGTACTTTATAAGTACGTAAAATGTTTGTATCTATTAAATAAAGAGTAATCTTTAACAAGTTGCAAGACTCTTAGTGAACGTCAGTGATAAAAATTTTTTTGAAACTAATGTGTTTGATTCTATGACACCAAGAATAAACTTTAAATAAAACATCGACAAGAATATCAAGCAAGACTCTTAATGAACATCGGTTTTCATGAAACAAAGTCTTAGTTAGCAACGGCAAAAAGAAACAAGATGAGAATGCTATCCTATGAAACAATTGTAAGCTACTGAAAGGAAAAATGTAAGAGAGATTATTAACTAATCATTAAAAATAGATTCAAGAAGCAATGTAATTTTTCACATTTAATGAATATCATTTTTCAAATTAGCTTCATAATTAAGTGTTTGTTTCTATGAAACAATGCTTCCTAATAATCGTAAACGACAATAAACAAAAGCGAGACATTAATGGAATAGAGTATCAAGCGGGGCGATTCTTCATGTACACCAAAGTCTAATTGTGATTTATAAGTTGGTAAATAAATACATTATAAATGGAACTATCTAGCGTTCAATTTTTTACTTTAGATTTCATACTGTAACAGTTATGTCAAACGGATGAAAACATGTAGGTTTTCGATGTAAATAAACATCCACATAACCACGTAAATACAACACACACACACACACACACACACACACACACACACACACACACACACACACACACACACACACACACACACACACACACACACACACACACACACACTTTCAACGACCACTAAAAAAGTGATTTAAATTTCAAGATAGGCGTTCATCATGCTCCCGGAGCTGGGTCTTACAATGATAGCCGCCCTAATGTCCCTCTTCCAAAACACTAAAACAATGTTCGGTGCGGACGAGTATGTTATTATCTCCTGATAACGATTATTACGAAACTCGTGCAGTTTATGCTATTTGTAATAATAATAGTATCATTTCATAGGTAAATTTCAAATTAATCTTTTAAAAGGGTGGAATCTAGGTAAAAAATGTCTTCTATTTTTAACAAGAATATTTTTATTGTAAATTTTGAGAGTTTTTTTCTCTTGTTACTATAATAGCATTCCGATAAGAATGTAAGCTTAATTGATCAATACAGCGAGTTGAAGATACAAAGTTCCCAGACATTTTTCCTTTTTTAGGAACAGCGTGTCAAATGTGTTTGCTAACCGACTTTTGTAAAATTAATTAATTTTGGTTGCAATTTAGAGTACGTATTTGGTAATACTTTTAGTAATTCTTTTTTTCAATTCCTTTATTAAATTTATACATTTATTTTGAAGTTAAAGGCATTAATCATGTTCAACACAAATTTTATTAAATTTATAAATAAAAACACAATTTAAATCCACTATAGAGCTTTAAACTGCTGTAGTGGATTAAAAGTGGGTTTTTACTTCAGAAGCCTCATAAATACGTAATATGTGTCGATTTATTTTTCAGGAGTAATTAAAAATTTAAAAGTTTCTTGCTCTAAGATTTAAGTTTATGTTTGCGCTCATGATTTTAAAATGAACTTAGTGATTATCGTGTGTTTCTGTTAGTCGGTTCGCACTATGCATCATACCATTTAGCTTAATTAACAATTAGCCTAATTAATTTTAAAAAGCAAACGGTATGTAAAGTTTGTTGTAGTGATTCCAGATTTATTCTACTGTAGTCTTAAGGTTTCAGAAAAAACAGTTATAAAATATAATATTTCAGTGTTTTTATTGACTTTCTAAAGCAGTAATCTTCTATCTTATGCCTACTTGTTTACACTACATTAGGCTAACTCCAGATTCCCCATCATCTTCTTTACACCCACAACTTATGCCTACCACTCAGGAACTACCATACAGTTAAAAAAAAGCCAATTTGAAAAAGGGCTCGTTCGAAAAAGTTAATTAAAACAAGAGTATTTATTGCATAGAAACAACCATAGAAAATTATCCCAATTTCTAAAACTGCTTTTTCATATTTTGCTCAAATATTATTCAAATAAGGAAATAGATAAATAAACTTTAATATTAGCTTTGCAATTTACAGCCTTTTCACTGATGTAATGGAAGAGAATTTTCAAAATTAATTTATTCATGTTACTCTTTCTTTTGAAAATTTAATTTCACCATTCTATTTAGCATTAAAATTAAAATACATTAGCACTTTTTCCTTTTAAATTACTTGAAAATACAAAATGAACCCTGACCGCCCGAATACTGATTCATAAAGAGATAGGTAAACAATTTATTATTTAAAAAAATAATGGGAATCATTTTTAAATTAGTGTGTGTGGGTGGAGGTGTATGTGTTTCATTTCATATTCCTCTAGAGGTCAATGTTAAAATTAGAATTACAAAATCTGGATGAAGAGGTCATAGAAGTAGGTTTTACCATGATGGAAGCTCCAAGAGCTCATTATCCAATATAGTTTCATTAGAACATTGTAATTGTTCTATGTTACAAATTTTAATCATGAAAGCGTGGTTTCCTTTCCAATATACAGTTTAGAGTGTAACAATTTATTCTTATCAGAATTTATTTAAAATAATTTCTAAATGCAATTTATCAGCAAAAAGTAGGCCTAGCTCTGAACCAGAAACCGTATTACGTTGTGATAAAACATTCACAGTGAAAACTGTATAAATACTCTGCATTTCTTTATTACCTCAGTTCACTTCGCAACTCTTCAAGAAAACATGCGAGCAGTAATATTTGTGTGCTTACTTTTCGTGTCTACAGGATTCTGCTGGGTGTACAGCCGTTGCGAACTGGCAAGAGTACTTAGAAATACGTATGGATTGAAATACCAGTATTTGGCGGCTATGGTGTTCATAGCTCATCGGGTATCTGATTACAATACCAGTGCTCATAGCCCACTAAACAGAGACTGGAGTCGACAAAACGGTCTGTTCCAGATCAGTGACCGGTACTGGTGCACCAATAGCGGCAGCGGAAATGAATGCAGAATCAACTGCGCCAAACTGAGGGATGACGATATCTCCGATGACGTAGCCTGTGCGAGGAGGATATTGAGGACAAAGTCTTGAAAGCTTGGTCTACTTTTCAATACTGTTATAACCCTTCAAGTTATCTGAACGGATGTATTTAAAATAGGCAATAAATACTGTAATCATTGTAGGGAACATTTTGAGAAGCGTAGGTAAGTGCACTGATTTCTGATGTTTTTAAGGTAGCGCTAATATTATTGTGATTGTATTAAAGCGGTCTTAAAAACATTGCTTGATCATCCTATCTAAGATACATATATTTATATGTAACAACTAATATCGAGTATTTGTTATGTTTCTAATACAATTTATAATATTTATTTAAAATTAACAAATTATTGAGACAATACAGATAATTTCGTGTTTCAAACTGGCATTAAAATTTGTTTGTCTTCAGAATGGACTTTCTAATATTATTTTATATCACAATATTGTAGTCACATCTTCATGGTACGTAAAAGTGCACTTACAAATTTTATGATAAATTTTTATGTTGGTTACAATTTTTCTTAGAATTTAATTAATAATTTTATTCTTCGAAGTTTAAATAATGTGTACGTTCAACGTTTTGTTTCAATTGTCTGTTTTAATATAACATAGAGAATTGTAGGTTGTTGCTTCTTTTTTTTAAAAAATAATTTCTAGAAAGTGTTAATTTGTTACAAAAATATCAGGTTTTTATTAAATATAAATACAAATTAAGAAATAACAATGTGTTTATAAATATAATGAAAATATTCGTAATAACAATGATAACTAAATACGTTTAGTTTTCTTGTTCCAAAACTACCAATTTGATTATTTTTAAAATGATCTTTAAATAATTCCTGTTTATTACTGTAATATTAGTTGAAATTAATTTTAGCCCGTAAAATGATATCGCGGATTTGAGACGCAGGTTTATGATTGAAGGAGATTGAAAATTTGTATAAAAATATAGGTTAATGAATAAATGTTTGAATAGAAATAAATAACATTTGTCTTTACAAAATATTTGTAATAAAATAACAATAAATAAATTATACTTTCTTAGTTGAAATACTTGTTTTAATAGTTTCCTTATTTCCTTAGTAATTAAATAAAACAAATAATCTTTATTTGATATATTATATTACTATTGTACTTTAATATTAAAGAATATTAAATTATGTCTATAATATTTCTACTGTTCAACGTTTCAATAATTCTTTAAAATTATAAAATTAGAATAACTTGTTTAAACCTATGTAATCAATTTTAAAACAAACTTTAACTAATGGTGTAAAATGTTTGAATTGTTTAAAAAATTATAATACTATTAAAATAACCAAATGCATAATGTTTCATATCTTTTATTAAAAACAATTCACCTGAGAGCTATTGAATATTTAAAAATACAGCAACAAACACGATATTTTTAAGTCTATTCAATAGATACTGTTTATACTTATTGAAATATTGATTTTCAAAAATTTAGTCGTGAAAAAAGTATAAGACGTGTGTGTGTGTGTGTGTGTCCCGTGTTTAAGACCCATTCAAATAAAGGTAAGGAAATAAGATAATATTTGGGCTCATTTCATAGTCCCAGGTCAGGGTTATCGATTGCCACTATAACTTATTTTTCTATAATTACTGATTTTTTTAAAAATCACAAGTTTTTTATTAACCAACCCCACCGATCTTTGAACAACAGTGTTGTTTCTTTGTTACGGTAATTATTTTGGAATTCTTATTACGTTTTAATTTCTTTAATTTTTATTTCCATTTTGTTTTGTTCTAATTTGCAGCGTAACCAACGAACATTAGACAAGCTACATTAGACAATAGCTTTAAACATTACTCAGTATTTAAGCTAAGTTATTAAAGTACTTTATACACTGTTCTAATTATAGACAAAAATGGCAAGTGTTCATGCCAATATGAACAATAAACACTACCGATTTTACAAGAATAGAATAAATTTATTATGAGTACATCTTGTTTTCCATCTTTGAGTTGTCGTTCATTCGGTAGGTACATTTTTATTTATGCTCATCTTAAATCATAGCCTACTCAACGAACCTACAAATAGTTATAATTTAACTTTCTTTTGAAAAAATACATGGATCTTTTTGTAAAAATAACCCTTTTATAAATCTTAAAATAATTTATAATTTTTAAATACATTAACTAAAACGCTCATGAGAACCAAAACAGCAATTCAAGTATAAATTTGACGATTTCTGAATAACTACGATATGAGATTTGGTGAAAATTACCGATTTTAGTACTTTCTTTATAAAAAGCAATTTCACATTGTGAAAAACGTTTGTATAAAGTTCCAAAAAGAGACCGAATAAAAGTTTAAGTGATGAAGGCTGTCGCAATTATTCACTTCTAACGCGCATCCTTTACGCACCAAATTTGTTTTATTACGCGCTGGGTTATAATTTACACGAATTCGAGTTCACTGAATGAGCTTCTTGTTTAAACTCGAACTTTAATGAATATAGTAGCAAGTTGGAAGGTTTCCACTTCAGAAACTTTACCGTATGTAGTAGGTGATAAAGTTAAATGTTTATTGTAACGCCACCAATTAATCCGAACTAAGTTACAAGTTAGGTGATTAATTAGTGAAAAATCATTAACCAACTTAGATATTGGTAGAGAAGACATTCTTTGTAATGATATTCCCTACTGTGTTATGGGAAAGCTCTTTAGTCGCCGATAATAATCAACCTGCTTTTACACACATTGTTTGTTTTAATATTCTCAATGTGCGAAGAAAGAATGTGTATGTGTGTGTGTGTGTGAGAGAGAGAGAGAGAGAGAGAGAGAGAGAGAGAGAGAGCACATTGCTGTACTGAAGTTATTGGCCGATTTTTATGAAATTTGTTGTAATTTATGATCAGTTTTTATACACAAATAAATGAAAAATATTCAGTACCTTTTTTCGAATTCGCCTTAGCTTAATCGTCTTGCGTCATTTTGATTTTTTTACAAAAACTCGTTATCACTATAAATATATGTAAGATATTTTCCTCACATCTGGTATAGACTTTTGTTATGTTACGACTTACAAGTGTATCAAACACACAAATTTTAATTCTATTACTTTCAAAATGGAGGCCATTTCAAATTGTTAAAACCAAAAAACTTTGAAACCGTAAATTGTAAAATGAAAAATATTTTCATTATTTAATGACAATAAAAATTGTTTGTTAATATTTCTGTAGCTTCAAAAATAACCAACGTATTTTTTAAAAAGTCTATGTAATTGTCTAGATATATAAAATTAACCAAATAACAATTTTTTTCCACTTTAATACATATATGACTTATAATACAATTAATTGCTTTGAAAAAAATTAAAAAATCTAACATGACAGTTAAATATTTCAAAAGATCGACTGATATTATGCTTCAATTATGCTAAAATCATTTACCAAATGTTAGTGACATTTTCTTTACAAATTCAGTGTTATCTTATTTATTGAAATCGGTTGATCAATAAGGTATTTGGACACTGTAATAACCATTGAAAAGGTATTTTTCAAGCTACAGAAAAATTAAAAAAACAAATTTGTTTATCATTAAAAAATAAAATATTTTATGTTTTATATTTTTTAATGTTACAGTTTCAAAAATAATTGACTGCAAAAATTTTAAACTACCACCATTTTGAAAATTACAGAAATAAATTCTTTGTGTTTGGCATAGGCTACTTGTAAATCGTAACTTAGTCTACTAAATTAGCTTATGCAATATCTGAACTCAATATCTTATCTATTTCTGGAGTTACTGTTAATTTTTGTAAAAAACAAAATGGTAGACGCGACTAAACTGTTCGAAAAAGATCGCTGAATATTTTTTCATTTATCTGTACATAGCACTACTTTTTTGTGACACCCGTATATATAAGCCTGTGGACATATAAGCCACGGTTTTAACACACTTTAAATACACATATTTATTCGTTGCATTTATATTTTTTCGGTTTTTCGCCAAGCAAAAATTATTCGTCGACTCGTTGACGGATAATATGTTGGCTGGAACGATTTTATTGCCTTGTTTTATGGGATAAAACCCTTTGCTGTATGATGCAGCCTACTTTAATAAAACTAGGTATAAATCTCTTAATACCATCCAGCACTGTAGTAATAAAACACAGTACAGAAGATTAGTGATAACATTACAAGAGATTTTACTGCATCACGGAATGACATTTATATGGGAAAATACTTGCCTCAAAACCTGAACCACATTTTTTTAAAACATTTTATTAATTAATTTTAAAACTTTATAATTGAAATTTAATTATTGAAATTTAATGATCATAAATTGTTTAATGATCATAAATTATTAATTTAATAATAAATCAATAATTTAATGATCATAAATTATTGAAATTTAATCATAAATTGAAATTTAATGATTGAAAACGTATTTTACTCAAACTTTTTTTATTTCATATACAACAATAATTGCGGCACCCAGCTGTCTCGCTGACGTGATGGTAGAAAATCTCCTAAAATAGTTTTTCTAACTTAAGCTTAACATATGATTTCACCATCGTAATTAATATTAAAATCTGAAAAATAAACTAGTATTTTAACTTTCATGTTACATAGAAAGTAAATTTCAGTTAGTACTTTAAATTTTAAATTAGATTAGAAAAACAATTAGTGCCGTAAGCAGTTACCTCGTTGACGTTATAGAAGTGAATTTCAAATATTTCTTTATTTTAAAAATACTTAAAAATCCTATTTCGTGTTCATAACTAGCACCAAAATCTGCTTAAATTGGCATTTTAAACTTTGTTTCTTTACAAAGTTTAGAATTGGTTTCCTTACAATTTTTTTGTTATTTTTTTGTCAAATTTTTCGAACTGGATTTTTTTACTGATACCAACTAATTTATCACACTTTTGTTACATAACGTTATTGATTTATTAGAAATTAAGTCTGTCATTTAAACAAAATATTATTACAAATTGAAAATTCAGTATCAAAGGATATTACATTCATTTTAAAAATATTCAGCAAGTATCAGTATACAAACAGACATTTCATTCTAAGGTAATGCATATTTATATGTGTATTCAAATGTTATATTACCAAAAACCAATATTTACAATCTGAAGTTTCATTTATCATTTCTCCTCCCTTAAGCGTTTCTTTTCAGACTTATTCTCTACCTTTTGAATATAAATGGAAATTTAAGACTTTCAGGAAGTTACGAAAACACATTATTTTGAAACACATTATGCGCGTATGATCAACAACAAATACAGTCCTGAACAAAAGTATGGATTGCGTTTATTATTTCCCATTCAGTTTAGCACTTAACCTTTTAGTGATATTAATTTGTGTAAAGTATGTAGATAACATTTTAGCATATAAATTATGTCCAAAAGTATGCATTGTTCTTTGCAACCTACACACAAAGTTATTAAAGTAAACTTCTTACTCTAATTATGAGATGGGAAAATAACAGTTCTCCATAATATTACCAGTTATATTCATTTTACTGAAACAAATACATTGAACTAAACTTCAATTATTTGGGGAACTTGACACTTAAAACTTAAGCTGAAGCATTTTACAAAACAAAAGTTATTCCGATAAATGATCTACAGACAACTTTATTCACTAAGCATTACTGTAAACTATAAAACCTTAGAAAAAGGTATAAAATAATTGTTTAATTGTTCTTCATCTGTTTGTTTTATTTTACCTTATTACAGTACGAAAAAGTAAGCATGATATTCGCAAAAACTATCTTGAGAGATTTATAAATGCATTTCAAATTAAAAAAGTGGATTTCATGGATGACTGTCCATTTACATACCTTAACTGTGAACCTAATAACTGGGTACTTTAACTGTGAACCTTAATAGCTGGTTACCATAATTGTATTATCTTAATAGCTGTTAGCCTTAATTGTAAACCTTAATAACTGGATACCTTAATTGTGAACTTAATCACTGGGTACTTTAATTGTGAACCTTAATAGCTGGATACCTTAATTGTAGACCTTATGCAAATATATAGGCCTACATTTATATATATATATATAGGTTTATAATATATAGATAGGTATAGTTACCAACTTTTTTCAAAAAATCTTTAAGTATTAATAAGAAATTTGAATTTTTTTAAATCAGCTCTAACCAGCTGATTAAATCGTTAAATCTATTAAACCTATTAACTCTATTAAACCTATTAAATCTATTAATCTACTAAATATATTAATCTAATAAATCAGCTTCTTCTGAATTGTAGTAATTTAGTTTTAAAATGAAACGGATGATTCCCCTTAAATATTTGCTTCTGGAATGATTGATTTTTACATTAAATCTCCAAGCTCATATATTTTTAAGTTACATACACTTTGTTTTTGTAGTTAAGCATTTATTCACTGTACTTCAACAAAGTTAATTAAATCGGTTTGAATAAAATTAATTATTCTTTATATTACAGGTTTCTTTAGTTAAAAGTACTTCACTTTTTTATAAATTAAAAACTCTTATAAAGTCAGTTAAATATTTAAATGAATGAAATGTTCATTTCGAGAGTAAATAGAATCAGACGATAATAAATCTTGATTGTAATAAAAAAGAAAATTATATAAAGAAATCATTACTGTTGTAATTCATGTTTGGAAAAAATAAATTGTAACTCAAAAATTTACAGTTTACAAATTTGTGCATATCCCTGTATAACCTCGTAAATAAATAAGTAACTATTACTTCATTTTATAGAAAATCGCTACACGCAATGTGATGGAAGGGAATTTCCAGAAAATAACAAATTACAATAATTTTGCTATCTTATTGTCTTTAAATCTGATATGACCACCGTAATTAGTGTTACAATCGGAAAAAATTAAAAATTTATACTAATTTAAACGCCGATTTTCTTAGTAAAGTTATATTTCCAACAAGAAATAATTTATTTTTCAGTATTTAGAATAACCGATATTTTGTAACGACTGAATGCTATTTGTTGAATAATGAACTTGCCTAAGCCATTACAAAAACCTAACTTTGTGTCAAGTTCTAATCAAACATGCGCGCGAGCACGTACATAAGCACAGGCGCGCGCGCGCGCACACGCACACACACACACACACACACACACACACACACACACACACACACACACACACACACACACATATATATATATGTGTGACGTCCAAATCCTCTTTCACAAAAACATACACGGGCTTTGCCTAAGTGATTTTTATTAAAAAACGTTATACTTTATTATTATTATTATTATTATTATTATTATTATTATTATTATTATTATTATTATTATTATTATTATTATTATTATTATTATTATTATTATTATTATTATTATTATTATTATTATTATTATTATTATTATTATTATTATTATTATTATTATTATTCATCCGGATCACCCACTTTGGGGTACGCCAAATCAATTACTTTGATGTGCGTTAGCTGCCCTCCGCTGTATCCAATACTGCTTCATTCTATCCGAGGCTGCCTTCCTTCATTCATCCGAGACTGCCCCATCCCTTTTAGATGTTGGTTTTTCTTCGAACCTTAGTTTTTCATTATGTAAAAGTTTTCGCAGTTTATGTACATCGTCAATCATCTCATCTGATATCGCCAGCTCAGTCAAGTCCTCCTGGACCCACCTGAACCAATTACTCAAGCCTTCTATACTTAATTGTATTAACGATTCCAAAATGCTCCGACTCATCCTTGTGTAATGCCGCAGACTCCCCAGAATCCGAACGTCTGCATGCGCACTTACATGCGGTGGATTGTCCACCTGGGGCAATTACTTTATTAACATCACACATTCTCCATAATTGATAATTTTAAAATTGAGGTAAATTAAGAGAATTTACAAAAGTACAACCAAGGTTGTGAGCCCTGGAGGTAGCTCTTCCGCCCTCTCTGCCGTTGGGAAATCCTTCCTCATCCGCCATTGAGACCGTTGGCCAGTTTTCACCTAGTAACCCTAAGCAGGGGCTCTATAACAGGGTACTACCATCCGAAGCGAGATGGACCCTGGTTTTTTTTAACGAGGTTGTTACTCCTCCCCCTCCACTTTCCCCATCCTCCTGGACGGGCCCGGGCTTGGGACCGGCTTGCAGTAACCATGCCTGTCAGAAACACGTGCGTAGAAATTAACTTCACCATGTCCTCGCTTGGTCCAGATGCGCACGTTTCTTATGAGACTTGCTGTCCACCTCCCTTTATTCTCACCATCCCATCGTGATTGCCACTCCAGCAAAAGTAGTCTCTCTACAATTTTTAGCAGCTTCAGTTCTGCTGACTTCGCTTACTTAAAGTGAAGATGTTCTTCCGTTCCTGCGCCAAAGAGATCAATCAGGATGACACCCCCACGACCAGCACCGCTGCCTCTGACACTGTTCGGTAGGAGCTTATAATTCTCATAGCTCCAATTCTTTGGATTGAGAGTAATCGAGATCGACGTCTTCTAACATTAATTGCGTCTGCCCAGATTTGCTCCATACAGCAACTTTTTCCAGATGTACCACCGTCATCAGGAGTCGCCGCCTACCCGCACGTGGACCACCGCTATTTGCCATAAGTCTTCAAGCGAGTTGGACATAACTTCCGCTTTGTCACACACCAAGTCTAATATGTTCCCAGAAAGTCAACTTGGTATCCAGCGTTGCTCCTAAATACTTTGCCGACCTCTTGGTGTACATACATTCCATTCTCTACCATCATCGGAACGATTGGCTGGGTATTCGTTTCCTCGTTAACAAGACCATTTCGGTCTTGAGGGATATCGAGCTGCAATCCGTGGCTTTCCATCCATGCACTTACTCGGCGCATGACTTGGTTAAGTCGTAATTGAACCAACTCTAGAATTCCTGCCAACGTGATAACCGCAGCCACATCATCAGCGTACCCTACCAAGCGTACTCCTTCAGGCATGTCCAATCTTAGAGAGGCCATCATACGAGATGTTCCCACAGATCAGGCCCAAGTATAGAACCCTGAGCCACTCCTGCTGTTGCTTCTTTGCTCAAGTATCCCTCTTCCGTATCACACATGATCCAGCGATCATTTAGATAATCCCCAATAATGGTCAACAAGTACCGTGGAACAAAGAAAGTGTGTTCCAATTCTCTCATTATGTTTTCCCACCGAACTGTGTTGAACGCATTCCTTATGTCCAACGTGACCAGTAAGACAATGGGTCTAGCCGCATGGCAAGACCCATCAGCAACGTCAACAGCTTCACAACTTCTTGTATAGCACCTATTGTAGAGTGCCCCTGCCCGAAATCCGTGCTGGCGCTCCGAAAGACCTCCCACCGCCTGAACCGAATGCTGTAAGCGAGATCTTATTAGATTCTCCAGCAACTTGCCTACCACGTCCAACATGCACAGAGGTCTATATGACGCTGGAAGTCAAGGGCAGCCCTTTCCTTTCCTTATCAGAACAAGTCGGGCCACCTTCCAGGGATATTGCAAATATTCCTGCCTCCAGGCATGCATTATACATGTTGAGAAGGAGTTTTGGTTGAGCACTGCAACTATCTTTATGACCTCCGGTGGAAATTCCATCTGGGCCGGAGCCTTCCCCATCCTTAAGCGTTTTTACTTTTGCTGTTGCTAATTCAACCTCTGTGAAGAGAGGGATATCCATATTCTCTTGATGTATCTTTGGATTTTCCATACATTGGATGGTTAGGGAAGAGAACCTACCACACTTTCAACTTCTCTGGCACTCATAGTCCTATTGGCACCAGCAGCCCCAGCCTGCGTGTGACCGATTTATATCCCATTCCCAGGGGTCGTCGTTCAGCTCATCGCACAGAGATCTCAACATCTCTCTTTGCTTTGTTTGTTGTTGTTGTTGTTATTTATTATATTGTTGTTGCTTGATTTGTTGTTGTTGTTGTGTTATTTTTTTGTTGTTGTTGTTGTTGTTGTTGTTTGTTATTTTGTTATTGTTAATTGTTGTTGATGAGTGTTTCTTGTTTATTAGTTGTTCCGATTGTTGATGATTGTTGTTAAGTTAGTTGTAATGGTCTGCTGTTGTTGATTATTCGCTTGTTGTTGTTATTGTTGTTGCTTGTTGTAGTTGTTTTGCTGATGTTGTTGGTTGTTGTTGATTTATTGTTGATTATTGTTGTTGTTGTTGTTGTTGTTTCGCTAACTTCCTATTGTCAATGTGGGTTATTATGATGGTATATTGTACTTTCCTTTCCTTATAGAAAGTGGCACTTCCATTGTGTGAATGTTTTGTTGTTGTTGTTTCTGTTGATGGTAGTTTTGGTTGCATGCATATTTTATCTCGTTGGTTCCTCTGGGCTGGACTTCCTTTGTTTTTACAGCTTGTTGTAATTACCTTGTAGTGTTCTGTTTTTGTGTATTCTTTGGATTTTCCATCGTGGATGTTGGAATGGAACTCTGTTATTTGGTCTGTTCTTTGGCGTTTCGCTGCTTGTTGTAATTTTTGCCTTGTTGGGTTGTTAGTTTGCTGTTGTTCTCTCTTTTTGTTTGTGATGCGTTCGCGTTTTTGCTTGTTTTGCTTAGTTCCTTGTTGTTCTTGTTGCTTGCTGTGTTTCTCTGTTGTTGCTTTGTGCTTGCTTGCTTCCGTTGTCCATGATTGTTTTGTTGTTATTTTTTTTAGGGTTGTAATGCTTGTGTATTCGTTCTTCCTACATGTTGTGTTTTGTTGTGTCCTTTGTGTTAATTGTTCGATGTATGCTGAATTGTTGGTCTGTTGCTTGTTAGTTATTGTTTACTTCCATTGTGTTGATCACTTTGGGTTGTTAGTCTTTGTTGTTGTTAGTTGAGTGTTGCTATTCCTCTTGTTTGTTGACTTCGCCTTGATTTTGGGGCCAAGTTTTGTTGTAGTTGTTATTGGTTGTTGTTGCATTGTTGTTCTAATTGGTTGTTCCCTATTGTACTACGTTGCTGCTCTCAAGATTTGCTTGTGTTGTTGTTATTCCATTACCGCTTGGCTTAAGTTCCCAGCAATTGTTAGTTTTGTTATGTTATTACTTATTGTTGTTTTTTTGTCTTCATTCCTTGTTTGGTTGTAATGCTTGTTGTTTAGTCTTTTTTCCAAACAACGTTTTTTCACTTGTACAGCCCTGCGTATTTGTCCATGCGTGCTCGATTGTCCTTGTCGTTTTTGAGTTTTGTTGTATTGTTGTCTGTTATTGTTATATGTGTATTGCGTTGCTCTTTAGCCATGTTGTTTTTGTTTATTTGTTGTTGTTATTTTTTGGCTGTTTTCTTTTTATTGCTAGATCCGAATTGTTATGTCGTTCAATTTGTTAAATTGTTGTTTTTTGCTGTTGTTGTTGTTGCTAGTTAAGGGTTTCTGTTGTTGTTGTTATTATTATTATTATTATTATTATTATTATTATTATTATTATTATTATTATTATTATTATTATTATTATTATTATTATTATTATTATTATTATTATTATTATTATTATTATTATTATTATTATTATTATTATTATTATTATTATTATTATTATTATTATTATTATTATTATTATTATTATTATTATTATTATTATTATTATTATTATTATTATTATTATTATTTATTATGTATTGTTATCTATCTAACTTTGAGTTATTCATTATTTAATTATTCTGTGACCTTCTCTATGTATTTTATTATGTATGTGATCTATGCTATTATCTATCTATGTCAGAGATTTGATCGTTCGCTTGGATTTGACTTGCCTTGGATAGTTGTTTTTGTCTTGGTTATTGTTTGGCTGTTCTGTCATAGTATTAGTTATTGATTATGTTCTGTTAGTCTATCTCGTTTTACAATGTTTGGCTTAACTGCAATAGTAATATTTTTTAGTTATTATTTTGTCATTCGGAGTTGCCATAATATTCTCTTTTTCTTATTGTATCTGATGTGTTTAGTTATTTGTTAAGTTATTATATTGGAGTTTGTTTAATTTGAGCTATAGATTTCGTAATATCTTTTTTCTTTGATCTCAGCTTAAGTGCCCTGTTGATGTAATGTTTATGTATTAGTTTGGTTTAATTACTTATGATAATGCTATTATCTTTTTGTTATTCATAGACTTGTTTATGTTCCTTGTAAGTTGGATTATTATTACTATTATCTCTGATTCCATTAGTTTTTTAGGTCTGTTCATATATTATTATTATTATTATTGTTCATTACTTTTGCTTATTTTTTTTTTGTTATTATTATTATTAATTATTATTTGTTATTTTATTATTATTATTATTATTATTATTATTATTATTATTATTATTATTATTATTATTATTATTATTATTATTATTATTATTATTATTATTATTATTATTATTATTATTATTATTATTATTATTTATTATTATTATTATTATTATTATTATTATTATTATTATTACTATTATTATTATTATTATTATTATTATTATTATTGTTATTATTATTTCTTCTTTATTTGTTTCACCCAACTTTGGAGCAATACTAAATCAATCACTTTTTAATATTCTGTGCTTCCCTTCGTAGCCCAGTATTGCTTCATTCGTTGTGATCTTGCTTTTCTTTCTTCGTCAAAATTTGGATCGTTCGCTTGGATTTGACTTTGCCTTATAACCGTTGTTTTCTTGTCCTTGGTTATTGTTTTGGCTGTTCTGTCCATGAGCATAGTGTGGAGTGATTTGTAGTTCTGTTATGTCTTTCTCTCTTTCTCTAAACCAAAGTGGTTTGGCTCTTCTACTACGAAAGTAGTCAAATATTTTTGGTTGGTCTATTTTGTCCATTCGGAGGATATTGCCCATAAAAATCAATTTTCTCCTTTTTCTTATTGTATCTGATAGTGTTTCAATTTTTTTGGTAAAGAGTTTCATTACTGATGTGGAGTAATTGGTTGTTACGGAATTTGGGGCTCAAGATTTTTCGTAATATCTTTCTTTCTTTGATCTCAGCCTTTCAAGTGGGCCCTGGATTGTGAGAGATAATGTTTCAGCTGCATATAAGGCTTCTGGTTTTAATTACCGTATGATAATGCCTTATATTTGTATTCAGAGGACTTCTTGTTGTATGTGTCCTTAGTAAGTTGGAAGGCTAATTCTAACTGTTCTCTAGATTACATTCTGTTTTCTCTAGGATTTTGTTCTTCCTTTTCTTCTCGATTTGATTGTACGTTTGGGTGACTTTCCAGGAACCATTGTTTTGGTCTGCATTTTTGCGTCGCCAAGCAGGCTGCTCTGACGTCGTTAAGCTCCTCCGGTCTTACCAGGGTTTTCTTTTTATCAAATTCCATATTTTCAGTTAGATTGGTCATCGAGAATATCCTACCTCAATTCTATTTTCTTTGTATCGAATGGTCAGTTTGGTAAAGGTCATATAGTGATATGGAGTAACGAATTGAACATAAGTTTTTGTAATCTTTCTTTGTCTCCAGCCTCAAGTGGGCCCTGGGTTGGAGGATAATGTTATTATTAATTTGTTTTAATTACATATATAATTTATTTTTTTATTTAATTTTTTATTTTTAATTTATTATTATTATATTTATTTTTTTTATATTATTATTATTATTATTATTATTATTATTATTATTATTACTATATTATTATTATTATTATTATTATTATTATTATTATTATATTATTATTATTATTATTAATTTTTTTTTATTATCATCATTTCTATTATTATTCGAATTACTTCTAAAAACGTAATCAGGAAAAGGAGTCATAACAGGGGTAAAGTTTAATGATTATCTATAAACCATTGTTGGTGAACTGCACAGGAACCGATAAACCGATTTAACCAGTTATTGGACAACGACAACGAATCCATTAAACTAACTTTGCAGTGTGGTACAACACAAAACACAACAGCTGTTACTGTAACCAGCAAACTGCTGTGAAAAACCCTCACTTCTAACATTCGAATAACTTTTGCATTTGTTGAAACGTATTTTATTTTTTTGAAATCGACTCTAATGATATTGATAATTTTGTATTAATTGTAGACCGTAAGTAGTCAATCAAAACGTGCGGGTTCTTATATTCCCAGAATATAAGATTTAGGTTTTAGCGCCTAAAATTCAAACTTTAACATTGGAAATTTGCTCATATTTGGATCTTATGAGATGATTCATAGCAAATTCAGTTCATCTAATTTTAAATTAAAGAAATAATTTTTGTTTAATTAAATCGCAAAATAACTACAATAAATATCAGTTTATTTTATTTCAAAATTGATACACTGACTTCAGTAAAGATAGGTTTTGTGTTTGGGTACTTAAAAGCTATATTTGCGCAAAACGTGACCAGAAAAAATCTTATAAACCCGATCTTAGGCCGTTGTAAAATTGTCACATTTCTTTGTCACAAGATCACTGGCGTGAAAGTTATTTTATAATACATTGGTGGTGCAGTGGTGCATGTTCTATAAATAATGATTATTATGATATTCATTTAATATAACATGTTCGCATCACGTATTTTAAAATATTTAATCAAAAATCTTTGACAAAGAAATGTGATAATATAATAACGTCAAGTGATTAGATTTTCTCAAAATCCGGCAAATTAGTTCACATTTTGCACAAGTTAAGTACCAAAACAAAAACTTAATCATTATTGAAGTAAGTGTACCAATTTTAAAAAAAGAAACTCTTAAACTATACTTCTTTAAAACTTAATTCTTTTTTAATTTCATTTTAATTGTCGAAAATTTTGTAGAGATAATTAAATCTGAAACTGTTTAAGTATATTATTATAACCATTATTTATTATATTATTGCTTTTCGGTGACTGTATGTTAACGTAAGCAAATAATCTGTACAGTTCTGTTACTACATGGTAACACAATTTCTATTTCTAGTTACTTAAAAGCCCATTCGCTATTTAAACCTAGTACCTTTCTATAAGTATAGTATGTAAAAGTATTATTACTGCTACTACGTAATATCTACTACGCAATAATGCACATTAAATCCATAAGATTATGACAGTGGTGTTTATATTCATGACACAAAAAGATGGCGACATGTTAGACTTCACTGTTTGTTTGCTAATAAAAGCATGATTTATTGATTTATTAATCCAATACGGTTATTGACAAACACTGCAGACAAACAAGTGCCTGATAAAACACATAAGTAGTCAAATAAATCACACTGACTGACTAGAGTCGATGCAGTCATGAAAGATATATTTAAATGTCTGAAGAGAACTTTACGAGGGAGCAAAGTTATATAACAAAAGAAACTGTTATCCAAGTTTACACACTGGCTGGGTTTTAGATTCTTGCTTATTGCAAACACAACATCAATAAAATATGTTTTATCAATGTTTTATAAGTGTTTGCGAAAAATCGCAGTAACAGTGTTGTAGCTGACGTTTTATCACTGAAAATAAAACAGAAAGGTTTTCGAATGATTTATGGATTCTGATATGTTCAGCTGCATACAAAATTTATCGTTTTCAAATAAAAACGAAAATATAATGTGTCGCCGTAATACAGGTCTATTTTTTTGAAAAAGTTGATATTTAATAAACGGAGAAAATGATACAGAAACTTTCTAATATTTTACCTGAAAATCCGTTTTAATAGAAAGTTAAATAAACCGAAAAATTGGTTTAAATTTTTTACAATTTTTTTTATCAGATTTTACTGAAATTGTAAAATATAATGTCGTGAGTGACTGACCAACGCAAAATAGCTAGGAGACTTGAAATTTTAAGATTACATTCATTTTGTAAAATAAAGGCGCACTAAGAAATCGTTATATGAAAAACAGTTTCTAAAGGAATAATTCACCCTTCAAAGTTCTTTTTTAGTAATAAGAATTACTTATTTCCATAACAGCTGTTGGATAAAATAAAATTTTAATTTTCCTTACAGCTGCTAAAAAAACAAATTTTAAATAATTACGTTCTAATATTGATTTCTACGTTTTTCTATTGTACTTTCGTACTATGAGACATGAAACTGTGAGGATACATTCATTTTGTAATATAAAGGCGCAAAAAGAAAGGATGTTTTGAAACACAGATCCTAAGGGAACATTTTACTCTTGAAAATTCCGTTTTTCCTTTTTAAATTTATTTTATAACAGCTGTTGAATAAAAATAAAAGTATAATTTTTGTAACAGTTGTTAAACAAAACAAAATCAATATAATTAATTCTTATAACAGCTATTGAATAAAAACCGAATTATAAATAATTACGTTTTAATAGCAGTTTAAAAAAGTTAAATTATATAAAACACATTTTTTCGGGCTGGACCACGAAATGACGTGAGCTTCATAACGTAAATTAACAAGGTATATCGGTAAGAAACGGAACAAACTTTGTAAATCTAATCTAATTCATATTATATTTCTGAAAGTTTGTGTGTTTGTTTGTTTGTTTGTTTGTTTGTTATTCAATCACGCTTTAACCACTGGACCAATTGAGATGAAACTTGGTACGTATATGGTTTAAGTATCAGAGATACATATAGGCCTATTCCCGTTTTACAAAACGTCATTATACTACTTACCCAGCCCAAAATAATTATCAGTTTTTAGTTTTGTAACATCTGTTAACTATAGTTAGGTTTAATTACTGTTTACTGAACATGAGATTTAGGCACCTGAGATGGACATAGATCTAATCCCATTTTACAAATCTTAATCTATGTTTTATTTATTGCAAAATTATTGTTTTTAATGTTACATTTTCATCTAATAATCACAATCTGGTATTTTCATTTAAGACTATTCAATGTTTTTAAAGCAGAGTGCAGAATATATATATATATATACAATTTTATTAGGATACTTTAATTGTAAGGTAGTATATATATATTATTTGTGTAATTACATTATATGAAAAAATGGTAAATATGCAGTGCAGCATCTATTGGAGTTTTCGATATTTTCTTACTAAAATGCTTTATTATGTACCCAAAAGCAAAAATCCAAAATATGAAAGCAGGAGAAGTACGATAAAAATCGAAAATAAAAGTGACCAACATAACCTCAAAATTGCTACCGGCGAAAATCGGTACCGTGTTGTGCTGATTTTAGACGTATTTTATTGTTTTACTGATCTACAGATCAGTAAAACAATAAAAATACGTCTAACACGAGTTTGGATGATAGAAACCCATTTTTAAAAGAATAGTGCATAACCTAAGTGACACGGTTGTTAGGCCTAACACGGTGATGCGTGAAAAAACTTTATATTTTTTAAAGATTATTTGGCTACATATCCTAACTGTCACGGTTGTTAGGCCAAACACGGTGATGCGTAAAAAAACCTTTATATTTTTAAAAGAATACTGCATATCTAACTGACACGGTTGTTAGGCCTATCACGGTGATGTGTGAAAAAACCTTTAAATTTTTAAAAGAATACTAAGTATATTAACTGACACGGTTATTAGGCCTAACACGGTGATGTGTAAAAAAACTTTTATATTTTTAAAAGAATACTACATATCTAACTGATATGATTGTTGGGCCTATCATTGTGATGTGTGAAAAAAAACCTTTATTTTTTAAAGAGTATCAAACCCTTAACTGACACGGTTGTTAGGCCTAACATAGTGATGCGTGATAAATCTTTATATTTTTTAAAGAATACTCCATAAGCTAACTAACATAGTTGTTAGGCCTAACACGGTGATGCATTAAAAATAACATATATTTATTTTTTCAAAAGAGTACTCCATAACCTGACACGGTTGTTGGGCCTAATACGGTTATGCATGGAAAAAACTTTATATTTTTTTTAAAAAGTACTCCATAACTTAACTAACACGGTGATGCGTGAAAAAACCTTTATATTTTTTTAAAGAGTACTACATATCCTGACACGGTTGTTGGACCTATCACGGTGATGCGTCAAAAAACCTTTATATTTTTTTAAAAAATACTAGGCTACATATCCTGACACGGTTGTTAGGCCTAACATAGTGATGCGTGAAAAATCTTTATATTTTTTACAGAATACTCCATTAGCAAACTAATATGGTTGTTAGGCCTAACACGGTGAAGGATTAAAAAAACCTTTATTTATTTTTTTAAAAAGAGTACTCCAAACCTAACTGACACGGTTGTTGGGTTAAACGGTGATGCAGGAAAAAAACCTTAATTTTTTTTAGAGTACTCCAAAACTTAACTAACACGGTTGTTGGTCCTAACACGGTAATGCATGATCTTTAATGTATATTATGATTGCGGGCAAAGCCGTGACGGGTAACAGCTAATCATATTATATTTCTGAAAGTTTGTTTTATTTATTTGTTTGTTATTCAAATACACTTTAACTACTGGACCAAATGAGATTACATTTGGTGTGAACACGTTTTAGGTATCTGAGATAAACACAATACTATTCCAGTTTAATTGTATAATAATGACTTTTTAATAATACTGTATTTTATTAAAATATGACATGACCCTGTTTTAGCGTATCGAGTAGCAAAAATTTATATGTCTTTGCCGAAAACCATAAATCATATAATATTGTATATAGCAATATATTAAAATGAACAGACCTATTCTGATTTTGAAAATTGACTATAAATTTTATTGCTTACATTATAATTGCAGGCAAAGCCGCAACGAGAGACCAGATAGGATAGATAAAAGAGTGAATCCAACCCAAGACAAGATGAGTAAGGTTAGATCCAGCTAGGGTGCCCTGGGCTCATGAAACCCGAACCCACAAGATGTGAGCCCCTGAGGATTGCGGCAGTGTTATTATTATTATTATTATTATTATTATTATTATTATTATTATTATTATTATTATTATTATTATTATTATTATTATTATTATTATTATTATTATTATTATTATTATTATTATTATTATTATTATTATTATTATTATTATTATTATTATTATTATTATTATTATTATTATTATTATTATTATTATTATTATTATTATTATTATTATTATTATTATTATTATTATTATTATTATTATTATTATTATTATTATTATTATTATTATTATTATTATTATTATTATTATTATTATTATTATTATTATTATTATTATTATTATTATTATTATTATTATTATTATTATTATTATTATTATTATTATTATTATTATTATTATTATTATTATTATTATTATTATTATTATTATTATTATTATTATTATTATTATTATTATTATTATTATTATTATTATTATTATTATTATTATTATTATTATTATTATTATTATTATTATTATTATTATTATTATTATTATTATTATTATTATTATTATTATTATTATTATTATTATTATTATTATTATTATTATTATTATTATTATTATTATTATTATTATTATTATTATTATTATTATTATTATTATTATTATTATTATTATTATTATTATTATTATTATTATTATTATTATTATTATTATTATTATTATTATTATTATTATTATTATTATTATTATTATTATTATTATTATTATTATTATTATTATTATTATTATTATTATATTATTATTATTATTATTATTATTATTATTATTATTATTATTATTATTATTATTATTATTATTATTATTATTATTATTATTATTATTATTATTATTATTATTATTATTATTATTATTATTATTATTATTATTATTATTATTATTATTATTATTATTATTATTATTATTATTATTATTATTATTATTATTATTATTATTATTATTATTATTATTATTATTATTATTATTATTATTATTATTATTATTATTATTATTATTATTATTATTATTATTATTATTATTATTATTATTATTATTATTATTATTATTATTATTATTATTATTATTATTATTATTATTATTATTATTATTATTATTATTATTATTATTATTATTATTATTATTATTATTATTATTATTATTATTATTATTATTATTATTATTATTATTATTATTATTATTATTATTATTATTATTATTATTATTATTATTATTATTATTATTATTATTATTATTATCATTATTATTATTATTATTCGAATTACTTCTAAAACGTAATCAGGAAAAGGAGTCATAACAGGGGTAAAGTATAATGATTATCTATAAACCATTGTTGGTGAACTGCATAGGAACCGATAAACCGATTTAACCAGTTATTGGACAACGACAACGAATCCATTAAACTAACTTTGCAGTGTGGTACAACACAAAACACAACAGCTGTTACTGTAACCAGCAAACTGCTGTGAAAAACCCTCACTTCTAACATTCGAATAACTTTTGCATTTATTGAAACGTATTTTATTTTTTTGAAATCGACTCTAATGATATTGATAATTTTGTATTAATTGTAGACCGTAAGTAGTCAATCAAAACGTGCGGGTTCTTATATTCCCAGAATATAAGGTTTAGGTTTTAGCGCCTAAAATTCAAATTTTAACATTGGAAATTTGCTCATATTTGGATCTTATGAGATGATTCATAGCAAATTCAGTGCATCTAATTTTAAATTAAAGAAATAATTTTTGTTTAATTAAATCGCAAAATAATTACAATAAATATCAGTTTATTTTATTTCAAAATTGATACACTGACTTCAGTAAAGATAGGTTTTGTGTTTGGGTACTTAAGAGCTATATTTGCGCAAAACGTGACCAGAAAAATCTTATAAACCGATCTTAGGCCGCTGTAAAATTGTCACATTTCTTTGTCAAAGATCACTGGTGAAAGTTATTTTATAATACATTGGTGGTGCAGTGGTGCATGTTCTATAAATAATGATTATTATGATATTCATTTAATATAACATGTTCGCATCACGTATTTTAAAATATTTAATCAAAAATCTTTGACAAAGAAATGTGATAATATAATAACGTCAAGTGATTAGATTTTCTCAAAATTCAGCAAATTAGTTCACATTTTGCACAAATTAAGTACCAAAACAAAAACTTAATCATTATTGAAGTAAGTGTACCAATTTTGAAAAAAGAAACTCTTAAACTATACTTCTTTAAAACTTAATTCTTTTTTAATTTCATTTTAATTGTCGAAAATTTTGTAGAGATAATTAAATCTGAAACTGTTTAAGTATATTATTATAACCATTATTTATTATATTATTGCTTTCTCGGTGACTGTATGTTAACGTAAGCAACAATCTGTACAGTTCTGTTACTACATGGTAACACAATTTCTATTTCTAGTTACTTAAAAGCCCATTCGCTATTTAAACCTAGTACCTCTATAAGTATAGTATGTAAAAAAGTATTATTACTGCTACTACGTAATATCTACTACGCAATAATGCACATTAAATCCATAAGATTATGACAGTGGTGTTTATATTCATGACACAAAAAGATGGCGACATGTTAGACTTCACTGTTTGTTTGCTAATAAAAGGATTTATTGATTTATTAATCCAATACGGTTATTGACAAACACTGCAGACAAACAAGTGCCTGATAAAACACATAAGTAGTCAAATAAATCACACTGACTGACTAGAGTCGATGCAGTCATGAAAGATATATTTAAATGTCTGAAGAGAACTTTACGAGGGAGCAAAGTTATATAACAAAAGAAACTGTTATCCAAGTTTACACACTGGCTGGGTTTTAGATTCTTGCTTATTGCAAACACAACATCAATAAAATATGTTTTATCAATGTTTTATAAGTGTTTGCGAAAATCAGTAACAGTGCTGTAGCTGACGTTTTATCACTGAAAATAAAACAGAAAGGTTTTCGAATGATTTATGGATTCTGATATGTTCAGCTGCATACAAAATTTATCGTTTTCAACAAAAACAAAAATATAATGTGTCTGCCGTAATACAGGTCTACTTTTTGAAAAAGTTGATATTTAATAAACGGAGAAAATGATACAGAAACTTTCTCTAATATTTTACCTGAAAATCCGTTTTAATAGAAAGTTGAATAAACCGAAAAATTGGTTTAAATTTTTTACAATTTTTTTATCAGATTTTACTGAAATTGTAAAATATAATGTCGTGAGTGACTGACCAACGCAAAATAGCTAGGAGACTTGAAATTTTAAGATTACATTCATTTTGTAAAATAAAGGCGCACTAAGAAATCGTTATATGAAAAACTGTTTCTAAAGGAATAATTCACCCTTCAAAGTTCTTTTTTAGTAATAAGAATTACTTATTTCCATAACAGCTGTTGGATAAAATAAAAGTTTAATTTTCCTTACAGCTGCTAAAAAAACAAATTTTAAATAATTACGTTCTAATATTGATTTCTACGTTTTTCTATTGTACTTTCGTACTATGAGATATGAAACTGTGAGGATACATTCATTTTGTAATATAAAGGCGCAAAAAGAAAGGATGTTTTAAAACACAGATCATAAGGGAACATTTTACTCTTGAAAATTCCGTTTTTCCTTTTTCAGTTTATTTTATAACAGCTGTTGAATAAAAATAAAAGTATAATTTTCGTAACAGCTGTTAAACAAAACAAAAGCAATAAATAAAAAAACGTTTTAATGTTGATTCTATGGTAACAAAAATATAATTAATTCTTATAACAGCTATTGAATAAAAACCGAATTATAAATAATTACGTTTTAATAACAGTTTAAAAAAGTTAAATTATATAAAACACATTTTTTCGGGCTGGACCACGAAATGACGTGAGCTTCATAACGTAAATTAACAAGGTATATCAAAGAAACGGAACAAACTTTGTACTCGGTGGTTATTTCCTCATGAGTTATAAATCTTCATATATGACCAAAATTTTAAAAACCTTTTGAGACATTAAGCCTATTTACCTGTTTATGCCAATACTGTTCATGAACTGAATTTTTCAACAACAAAAATAAGCAACACGTTTATTGTTTGGGTCTACGTTTTGAGCAAAATTTCATGACAATATTTTAACCTCTTTTTGAGTGAATACAATGTTTGTTAATTTCTTAAAGATTTTACAACCTAAAAGAGAGTTTGAAGGTTTTGAATTTTTTTAATGAACCCAATATTTTCACCAACTATCCCCGTTACAAATTTCATTGAAATCGATTAATTCGTTTATAGTCGCTAGATGTGTAAAACGCCAAAGTCAAAAATAGTTTCAAACCCGGAAAAATTATGTGCACTTCAGATTTCTATGCAAAATTTGACAAACAACTATTGTTAGACATTGTTTTAAATTTAAGAAATCAATTAAAAAATATGAAATTATCGAGGATATGAACTTTAAAGAAAATACACAAAATTAAATTAAGTCTTTAATATTGTATTTATTTTACTGCGCTACTGACTGTACACTCTAAAAAATTTATTTTATTAAATAAACCTGTGAATTTTCAACTTACAGCCAATTTTACCCATTCATAAAAAATAAACATTTTTAAATATCTTTTCAGTATTTATTAAATATGTTTTATAATACGACAAATATAAAGTAAACAATATGAAGTCTAAAAATATAAATTTATTATTTAATAAACAAATAACGCAGTCAATATGAAATACGTGTGTAGGCCTATTTCAACAGCTTTATGAAAGTCTTAAACATTCCTTTATATTCAAGAGGTGGGAAAATACACAAATCTGGAAAATAGTAATAAAAGAAGTGAGGGCGAATATTTCATTTTTGGTGGAGAGAAAGTATTAATTCAACGAAAAAACCTTTTTTTCGATTTTACATTTTATTGTCTATAAATTTTATTTCAACAATATTATATGTTCTTCTAAGTTAACAGGGTTCTGTAGTGAGGTGGCTCATAATTTGTTTAAATAATTGCTATTGGAACATTGGCTTTTAGATATATTTTTTTATGGCGAAAAGGACATTGAGGCTATTATCGCCTCCCTAAATGAAAGTGTGAGTGTAAAGTGTTAAAGTCTTAAATGTAGTGTTGTAAATATAAGTGTGTGTTGAACTCGGGTACCGCGAGGGACGTCTAAATCCTCTCAATAGGTGTAGCTAGTCTGCACACCCCTGCGGGGTTGGCTTTTAGAGCTAACTGCTATAAGAGCCAGACAGAACTGTGAAATGTACTTCTTTAGAACATAATTTATATAAATGTGTGTTTGTGTTAGCACTTAGTATTTGCAATTGAAGATTAATTTGACTTGATAACTTGTGTAAGTTGAATAACTTTGCATAAAAATTGTTTAGTAACGTATTGAACAGATCGTTACCCATCGAAATCTATTCAAACCATTAAAAATTACAACTATTCAAAGTTTTTAAAAAGTTATATAACTTCTTTATGTTAAACTTTGTTGAGAAACTTATTTCACCGTAGTAATAAGAGTCAATATTTTCATGAATTAATGAATATGCGATAGGTGGTAACTGCTTCAAATATTTTTTAAGGAAGTAGCAAAGAAAACGAGTATATGCTACTAAAAAAGTCATTACTACTATTAGCATTATTAATAATTAATATTTGTAACTAGTTTAAATTTCCTAAACACCAATAAGTTTTTTATGACTAGAACGGATTTCCTGAAAAATATGTTTATTTATGTTAAAATTAACAGTTTATACACGTAATCAGACTTAGTTCACAGCTAAGTGGTTGGTAGCGCCACACAATAGAAAGTCGGAAATTTTATTTTTATTTATGATAAAAATAACTGCTATTTTCTGTGACGGTGTACCGTACAGAGAATATTAGGCTTCCTCAGTAAAAAAATAGACGCGATAAAATGTAAATATTTACCACCTCGGCCTCCCTTCTTTCTTGTAAACATTTTTACATAAACATATAAAAAAACTGCAAAAGAAAACAAAACAAAGTGGTTTTTTATAACCAAAGAAACATTTGTATAACAAAAAACCAATTTTCTTGTCAATCTAAAATATTTGCTTAAACTTTTCTAAAGTTGTAACAAACATTTTCAGTTTATCTTTTAAGAAAAAAAGTAACTTTTAGTGACAAAATTTCATCAAATAAAAAATGAAAAACAATTCAAGCTAAATTGCAAACTTTAAATGCTTTATATCCATAGATGCTTTACATTTTTGTACTAACAAAATAAATCCCCAAAGTAATTTTAAATTATAAAAATTTATAAGTTCTTTAAATTTTGATTTACGACTTATTTCTGCAAATAATGAGGAATAAAACTGTTAAATTATTCTTTCGAAACCAGTAAAAAAACAAAAGATATGCACTTATTTGTATAACCTAATTAATTTTACACTTAATTATTTTAGTTTTTATATTAATTTTAATTAAATTAATTTTAGTTTTACATTAATCAACATTTTTACACTTGATTAAAATTTTTACAACCAAATTTCAGAAAATCTGATTTTTGTGAGCTTTTTTTACCACTTTTTCTATAAAACATGATTCCATGCTAATCATGACTTTATATAGTTACCGCGAACTTTGTAGATCTATTGTGCCCCTTTACTTTATATTACCTGAGCTTATCAGTTACGGTGCCTTCTCCAGGTCATAATCTCTTCATAAATTCATAAGCGAAATTAAGTAATCAGTATGCTGGTGACAATTTAATCTTGTTAACGTAATGGAAGCGAATTTCAAAAAAATAATGTCATAAGATAATAACAAGTAGAGAACATAACGATATGCAAACATTAAACTTATCACAAAAATTGATAATAGCCTAAACAAGCATAGGCCTATTAGAAAATTCGTTTTTATTGTTAAAAAGTTAAGAATAGATTATTTAAGAAAACAGTTTAAAGAAGTTCCGAAACAAAGATTTTGCAATATTTAAAAAAACAGCCGATTGGGAGCGAATCTGTTCATAACAATTTGCTGAAATCATTTCAAAAATTAAAACAACTCAGCTTAAAAAATTTGAATTGAAGGTTTGAGAGTAAATTAAAAAGTGTGAAAGTAAACCATATATGCTTTATGCCAAAAAAACCATACATACTTTTTTTTTTTTTTTTTTATTTCCTCCAATTTTGTAAGTAAAGTTATAATTCTTTGTGAAACACAGAATTAAAATTTGAGAAAATCTAATTGATAATATTTAGAAATTAACTATAATTTTTTTTGCAAGTAGTAAATATTTTCTTGTAGACTTCCGTACTTGATTTCTCGAGTAAATAATTGAATAAGTTTGTATAATATTATTGTACAATTTTTTTTAAACGTTAAGGTAAACAGTGATATTATTTTTAATTACAGTAGAGTTTAAATTCAATTTCCTTTGTCCTGTTGGTCTACAATAAAATTACAAAAAACCACGGTGTCAGCAAACAATTTAATGTTAGCATGCCTTTAGGGCTGAAGGGGTAGTGTAATGTGACAACACATTATGTCGGGGTTGCATTAGCAAGCGCTTAACAATTCTCATACCACCTGAGGGCATTGTGTTCCAAATTTATAAATAAATGTTAAAACATGTAGTTATATTTTTTCATATTTTTGCTAATATAAAATTTGTGTAAAAGGAATATTATTAAAATACATTTAATTAAGGTCGAAGTTTTTTTTATTTTGTTTTGTTTAAGACTGGTTTAAAAATTGTTAAAATCTATTGTTGATCAGTTTTATTAAATTCCCGTTGGAACTATAAAATTCTCCATGAAATTTTCACGTAGTTAAAAATAAAAGCATATTTAATTTATTAATAAAAAGGAGTATTAATAAAAGCGTGGTCACATGATTCACCAAATTCGTAATTATTTTACAACGAATAAGAAAAAAAATCATCATTTTTCGGATATTATTGACTGAAGACATCATGCATTCGAATTATGTCCGAAAGCTCATAATATACGTAAATAACCCTGATAAGATTTTAAAGGACATTTTTAATTTCTTGATTTTCAAATACGTAAAAACTAATGTTAGCTTACTATAAGTTAGTCTACTTTGAAATTATTTCTAAATGAGCTTTTAATACTTAATCTCCATATAAAATTTCAGCTTCTAGTTATTGCTAATTCAAGGGTTTTTTTTGAAAATCTTCTAATCAATCTTTAAGGTTGTTCAATTATATCTTATCACACACATATGCTTTTCTTACTCATTTTTTTACTTTTTATTTATTTGTTTTGTTCAATACCAAGGTTTAATTTGTTAATTCCTAGTAAATTTTATTACTTACATTACAGAAGATAAATAACAGAACCATTTCTCTTATAACTATTTAACAAACTCTTACTTTTCTTAAAGTGATCAAATACGTTTTTTATAATTTTTATTATACAATACTTTTTTACTTTCTAAATAAAAAAAACATAACATTTGTCAATAGAAATTGTTATAGGCCTGCTGCCTTCTTTTATTCCTTTGTGGGTTAGATTTATTAATATCCCTTCTTAGTCCATGCTAACATAATAATACGAATGTTTCTTTAAAATTTCAGTTTCTAAATACAATAGTTATGTCTGTAGGTTAGTTATGAATTAAAAGCGATCATGACTTCTTCTTTTACAGATATGAATTGAAATATAGACAGATAGAGCTTTAGGTTTTGAATTTAGAAAAATTCTGAAACACACTTATTAGTGTTTTAGAGTATTATGTTAAGTTGAAAGAAATTCTGATAAAAATTATTTGTATAATTCAAACTTTAAATCTCACTTGGGATTTTTGTTTGGAAATGGCTGAAATACGAGTTTCATTAGTTGTGCTTTATAGTACTTATATTAAGTTTAAAAAAGACCCAATTAATTTTTTTCAATGCAACATTACATACTCTAATTTTGTATACTAATGCAGAGTATGGCAATAAATTGCCTGTTTCGTTATTTGTGTTTTAAAATATTTATGTTAAGTTTGAAGAAATCCGTTATAAAAACATTTCTCTTTAATAAAAATATTTTAAACTCCTTTTTAACCCTTTATGGTTGTGATTTTGGAAAATACTGGATATGCGTTTTTCGAGTTTTAGGTTTAGCTTTAAGTTTTAATTTAAAAAAAAAATATTTTTCTGAATACAAACCTTAATACCTTATTTTTCTTTTAGGGAATGAATTCTACCCCTATTTTAAATATGTTTACTTATTTTATTATTTTTGATATTTTTGTTACGTTTGAAGATTATTCGATAAAAAAAAATATTCCTTCAATACAAACTTTTATACTCTCCCTACTTACCTATTTATTGTATTAATTCTCGATAATTTTGGAATATGTTTCATTATTTTTTTAGAATATTTTTGTTCTAAGTGATAAGAAAATTTGATCAAAGAAATATTTTTCTAGTGGAAAGATTTCTGCTCCTTTTTACCCTTTTAGGGGTTTTAATGGGGAAATGTTGAAATATATGTGTTTCATTATTTGTGATTTAGACTATTTTCGTTGTTTCAATATTTTTCCAATTCAAAAAAAATATCCTGAAAATTACTGTAATGCTTCTTTATTTTTGAGATATTTATATTACGTTTTAAGTAAAATGTAAAATAAAATGTATCTTTATTTATGCTAACTTTTTACATCTCCCGTTCCCCCTTTAGGGAAAAATTTTGAAAAATGCTAAAATACATGTTTTATTTTTTGTGTTATAGAGTATTTCATTTGATTTTCAAAAAAGTACAATTAATATTTTTTCATTTGAGACTTTTATATCATTTTTTACCCGTTTTGAGTTGAAGTTTGAGAAATGCATGTTTAATTATTTGTGTTTTAAAGTAATTATTATCATTCAAAAAAATTATGGATTTTTCTAGAACGTCCTATAAAAAATATTTTGTTTCTAATATGAACTATTATACCCATATTATTATACCCATAATATTATTTTACTATTTTAGGGTGTGAAATTTGTAAAATGCTTAAATATATTTTTTCATTGTGTTTAGGATATTTACATTTTAAGAAAATCGACTTAAAAAAATATTTTTTTTAATGAAAATGTATACCCCATTTTTACTCATTTATGAGATGAATTTAAGAAAATACTATAATATTTGTTTCATTGTTTGTATTTTAGAATATTTTTGTCAAGTTTAAAGAAATCTGGCCATTTGTTTTTTCTAATGCAAACTTTTATACAGCTTTTTCACGGGTATAAAAACTTGTATAGCCTACACCCTGAGAGTTGAACACTTTATAATACTTTCGTCTGTACGTTGATTATCTGTCACTCAGAACAGAGCCGCTTTTATAGCTTTTTGTCCAACATAATTTTTTTTTCAAATTATACTTTTATTATGAACATACTATTTGAAAACAAACGATCTAGTAAATCTATTTTTTATAAATAGTTACAATTAACCTAAATAGAAGAATAATTACATTTTTCATTAATTCAGAAAGTCCGAATGGACAATGGAGTTTTAATTTTCCTTTCTTCAGAGTTCATTGTTCAGAAGATGAGGTTTTTCAACAGTCGAGCTTTCTTCTTTTTGTAAATTAATCCAGGCGTCTGGAAGTCTTCCAGAATAAAAAAGAACAAAACAGTCTGGATTCAATATATCTTAACTTCAGTCTATTCTCTCTAAAAGAAATATCTTTTAAAAGGAATAGAATTAATTCATAATTATATAAACAGATATTTTATATTCAATAAACTTTTTAAAAAGATTTTACAATATAATGCTAATTCTACATTTCAGTAGAAAATATAAATACTACAAAAAACTGAAAATTGTCGCGTGTAGCTTGACTGCTGACATAGTTGAAACGATTTATTTTAACTTCAAACATTTTTTTAAGACCCTGAAAGTGTGCAGTTCAGAGACGTAGCAGACATCAGGTGCTTTAGCCACATCAATCACCGAGTACCATGTTGGAATTTTTAATAAAATTTGAAAACTAAAAAAAAATAATGTATGTAGGTTTTAACGCTGACTACAGCTACGAAGTGAAACGAAATTTTAAAAAGGTTTTTAAAATAAAAATATGTGGTTCTTAATGATTTTTAAATTGCATCCACTTTGAAAGAAGACCTAAGAATTTGTCCGAGTAAAAATTGTAGTCTTTTGTTTCAACTTGTTTAAGCAATTTTACCCGAATTAATTTCTGTTCCATATGTCATCTGTTTACTTGATATTATTCAATGTTCGTTTTTTTAATTGCTTCCATCACGTTTGTTTAGTTTGTTATGCTAATTTTGTTATTCTTATGATAGTTCCATCTAACTTATGTCATTCTATTGTTGTTTTTTCTTTTTTAGTTCAATGTTTTTTCTCATTGTCGATAGCATTTTATCACTGTTTCTTTACATAAGGTTTTTCTGGAACTGAAAAGAAAGATGCATCTAATCTTAAAGTATTTTGATAGTTATTCAATAGCCTCTACAGCCTAGATTTGTTAATAATAATATAGTTTATAATTATACATTTTATTTATAAATTCATAACTCTGAATCTCTTCACAATTTCAAACATTTGCTAACTCTAAACCCAGTAAATATTATCCAAATAAGCAATATTATAAGCAAAATATATAACAGCTGTTATTCAAATACTGATATTAAACAGCTGTTATTTAAAATGTTATTGAACGCAGATAATCATTACAATTCATTTCCTATAGAAACTTTCGCCCTTTGCAGCCCTGTCTGAGAGCATAATTAAGACAATGTATAGTTTTCCTTCAAATTCGAGAGAAATACCTTTAAAATAAGAATTCATCAATTTTTCTACAACTTAACCTGTCTATCAAAATATTATTTTCAAAGTTGATCTTACAGATGTATATATATATATATATATATATATATATATATATATATATATAAAGAGAGAGAGAGTAAAATTTATTATTTGTGGAAATTTAAATGAACCAAAAGTACGAATAAAAGCGACGAACTATACTGATCCCATACCTCGTAGTTCGTTCTGGACTGTTTCCAAACGTTCTAGTTTCTAAACTAATTTAAACACAGGAAAACCTAAACGATTCAACATTAACGTCAAGTCAACAACCTTTAGTAAATATCTGTGAACATAAATTTTTAATAAAACCCTACGACAATGTCTGCACCACTGCGTTCACATTACAAACCCATTTGGGAATTAGTGAGGCTGTATTTGTATAGACTGCAACACGTAATGGACCATCTTTGTTAGCCAGTACAATTTTGTATCCACTTTTCTACTTCAATAATGGTTATCCTTGTATACTATTAAAATTGCTCGACTCCATTAAAAAATTAGTTACAGGAATACAATTGTTTCCTGAAAAAAAATCTTTGCATGTTTAAATTTCAGAAGAGCTATAAAAATTTTCAAAAATGATGCTAAAGAATTAAAAAGTATCAAAGATAATATTAAAATTAAAAAATATTATATAAATAATATGTAGTTTTTTTGTGACAAGACACCTAGTTGTCACAACAACGTAATGGAAAAGAATTTCTAAAAAAAGTCACAATAATTATTCTACATTTTTAGAAAATCTAATTCACTATAAGCAGCGTTAAAATCTGCTTAAACTAACATTTAGAATTTTTAAATTAATTTGAAAACTAAGAAAATGAACCCTAAGAAAATAAAGATAGGTGTCAGGTAAAAGGATTGAAGTATGCAGCCTTATTGTAGGCTATGTACGATTCACCTTTTTGTGGTTTTTAAGGAATATAAAATGTAGTATCTACGACAAGGGCTGTTAATTTGTATGAAAAAATACATATTTTTTCTTTATATAGATTGTATAGGTCTAGATAATACTTGATTTGAAACGGTAATAATGTACTGTCAAAGTGCATTGGAAGGGGATGAAGATAATATTGACCCAATCAGCTATTTACGGGGGAAACCACAGCTGTTCATTTGGTAATGTTTTTTATGTGTATGATGAAAATAAACAACAAATAAATAATTAGTAATGCAATTAATTATGTTTTATGCATTAATTATGTTCTCATTGATAATAATGGAACATTTGTTTTGTTAACTAAGAATAATGCAATAAAACAACTACCTATTGTTATATACTGCAATTTCATTTAAAACATTTTGTAAATTAACTATAATTTACAGGCTTACAAAGCAAATTTGTTTAAACAGTCCGAATGTAACCGAAATGATTGCAGATGAAAACAATTTATTTTGGACAATGCCTTATTATATAAAAAAGCAAACCAGATTAACATTCAAATTGTTAATATGACTAAAATATCAACCACATCATAAACCATAAGTGGACTGTATATTGGTCAAAATATGTAGAGAATCTATGATTTATTTATTTTCCTTTTGCATGAGAGGTTACGTAGAGGTGTGATACACAGTTTGTATCTGTGATTAACGAAATGCAACTCTGAATGTTAAAATAAAAATTAAAACATTTATACAGTGTGGTATACAGTTGTATTTGTGATTAACGAAATGCAACTCTGAATGTTAAAATAAAATATTAATCATTCATACTGTGTTGTATACAGTTTGTATCTGTTATTAACGAAATGCAACTCTGAATGTTAAAATAAAAATTTAAACATTTATACAGTGTGGTATACAGTTGTATTTGTGACTAACGAAATGCAACTCTGAATGTTAAAATAAAAATTTAAACATTCATACAGTGTGGTATAAAGTTGTATCTGTGATTAACGAAATGCAACTCTGAAGGTTAAAATAAAAATTTAAACATTCATACAGTGAGGTATAAAGTTGTATCTGTGATTAACGAAATGCAACTCTGAATGTTAAAATAAAAATTTAAACATTCATACAGTGTGGTATAAAGTTGTATCTGTGATTAACGAAATGCAACTCTGAATGTTAAAATAAAAATTTAAACATTCATACAGTGTGGTATACAGTTGTATTTGTGATTAACGAAATACAACTCTGAATGTTAAAATAAAATATTAATCATTCATACTGTGTTGTATACAGTTTGTATCTGTTATTAACGAAATGCAACTCTGAAGGTTAAAATAAAAATTTAAACATTCATACAGTGTGGTATAAAGTTGTATCTGTGATTAACGAAATGCAACTCTGAATGTTAAAATAAAAATTTAAACATTCATAAAGTGTGGTATAAAGTTGTATCTGTGATTAACGAAATGCAACTCTGAAGGTTAAAATAAAAATTTAAACATTCATACAGTGTGGTATAAAGTTGTATCTGTGATTAACGAAATGCAACTCTGAAGGTTAAAATAAAAATTTAAACATTCATACAGTGTGGTATACAGTTGTATTTGTGATTAACGAAATGCAACTCTGAATGTTAAAATAAAATATTAATCATTCATACTGTGTTGTATACAGTTTGTATCTGTTATTAACGAAATGCAACTCTGAATGTTAAAATAAAAATTTAAACATTCATAAAGTGTGGTATAAAGTTGTATCTGTGATTAACGAAATGCAACTCTGAATGTTAAAATAAAAATTTAAACATTCATAAAGTGTGGTATAAAGTTGTATCTGTGATTAACGAAATGCAACTCTGAATGTTAAAATAAAAATTTAAACATTCATACAGTGTGGTATAAAGTTGTATCTGTGATTAACGAAATGCAACTCTGAAGGTTAAAATAAAAATTTAAACATTCATACAGTGAGGTATAAAGTTGTATCTGTGATTAACGAAATGCAACTCTGAATGTTAAAATAAAAATTTAAACATTCATACAGTGTGGTATAAAGTTGTATCTGTGATTAACGAAATGCAACTCTGAATGTTAAAATAAAAATTTAAACATTCATACAGTGTGGTATACAGTTGTATTTGTGATTAACGAAATACAACTCTGAATGTTAAAATAAAATATTAATCATTCATACTGTGTTGTATACAGTTTGTATCTGTTATTAACGAAATTCAACTCTGAAGGTTAAAATAAAAATTTAAACATTCATACAGTGTGGTATAAAGTTGTATCTGTGATTAACGAAATGCAACTCTGAAGGTTAAAATAAAAATTTAAACATTCATACAGTGTGGTATAAAGTTGTATCTGTGATTAACGAAATGCAACTCTGAAGGTTAAAATAAAAATTTAAACATTCATACAGTGTGGTATACAGTTGTATTTGTGATTAACGAAATGCAACTCTGAATGTTAAAATAAAATATTAATCATTCATACTGTGTTGTATACAGTTTGTATCTGTTATTAACGAAATGCAACTCTGAATGTTAAAATAAAAATTTAAACATTCATAAAGTGTGGTATAAAGTTGTATCTGTGATTAACGAAATGCAACTCTGAATGTTAAAATAAAAATTTAAACATTCATACAGTGTGGTATAAAGTTGTATCTGTGATTAACGAAATGCAACTCTGAATGTTAAAATAAAAATTTAAACATTCATACAGTGTGGTATACAGTTGTATTTGTGATTAACGAAATGCAACTCTGAATGTTAAAATAAAATATTAATCATTCATACTGTGTTGTATACAGTTTGTATCTGTTATTAACGAAATGCAACTCTGAAGGTTAAAATAAAAATTAAAACATTCATACAGTGTGGTATACAGTTGTATCTGTGATTAACGAAATGCAACTCTGAATGTCAAAAAAAAAATTAAAACATTTATACAGTGTGGTATACAGTTGTATTTGTGATTAACGAAATGCAACTCTGAATGTTAAAATAAAAATTAAAACATTCATACAGTGTGGTATACAGTTGTATCTGTGATTAACGAAATGCAACTCTGAATGATAAAATAAAAAAATTAATCATTAATACAGTGTGGTATACAGTTGTATCTGTGATTAACGAGATGCATTTTATTACGAACTTTAACTAAGCACTTAAAATAATTTTAATTTACAAATGTTCAATATTTTTGCACCGTTTATTTCGAAAGCAATATAATAAAGCAATGCAATTCAAAAATCTGTTATTGAAAAAATATTCTACAGCTGACATGTAAAATGAATCAAATAATAAAATAACCTCAAAACGCCTATAAATGACGTAAAGCCTATAAACTGGGTTGAAGTGCCTTTGTTATGGTCAAACAACTTTACAAATTGAAAGGGAAGTAAGTTCGTTATAAGGTTGTCCAGTGGGAAATGCGGGGGTTGTGATTGGCAGGGTTGGACTTGGCTTGCAAACCCTTCACCCTTCAAATCCCAGGGGTATAGTCATGATAGAAAGTTATATTTTTCATGTTTTTAAGTACGCACAACATTAAAGTAACCACGGCTTTACCACGGTAAAATGTAAAGTTGATTTTTAAATATTTACACAAAAGCAGTCAAGAAGAAATACATTAGGCAAAATCCAGATTCGGTATTATTAAACGTACACTGACAATAGCATTTAAAATGTTGACACAAAAATTAGTTTTAGAAAAAATTTGGGAAATTTTCATTAACCAACACAATCGATCATTTGTTTCGAAATGACGATCATTCAAGCTTTTTCAAAATTAAGGAACTAGAGAACTAGACAGAGTTCAGGGCTGCCAAGCCATCCAAGATGCCGCAGTGTGTGTGTGTGTGTGTGTGTGTGTGTATATATATATATATATATATATATATATATATATATATATATATAACGAAAAAATCTATAAAATTGGCAGTAATAATACGAAGAGGTATTAATAATAAAAAGAGCCACGACGAAGAGGTAAGAATCAAAAATATTTTGTCAAATTTCAAATAAAATGACAAAAATCTACGCTCTACTTAACCAATTTTGATCAATGATTACTCATTTTATTTATTCGCTGAACACTCATTTTATTAGTCACACAGTGTTTGCCGTTTGGATCAAAATTACAAAAATAAGTACGTTTACTCGTAAGTTTGCAAAAAACTGCCGAAGAATTATCGATTTCGGCAATATACGGATTCGGCTTATGAGGAATGTTTAAAGTATCCCGCCAATTCTACAATTTAAAGAGTTGTTAAATCACTTTTGCACTCCGCCAAGAACCAGTCACAAAGAAACTTTAAAGTAAGAAATTACTTAGTGCACATTTTCATAATTTTGTATTTATAAATAACATTAATCATTTGTTTTAACCACGTTTATCCACGACTGAAACCAAAATATAATCTAAAAACCATTTCCGATAAACATTCCACTTTCTTTGACATTTTTATCTCCTGTAGTTAATTCTTTTATATTTCTTTATTTCTATCTACATCAAACTGGACAGATTTTAAGAGACGTTAGTGTTACAATCACAAATATAATTACGATATACAGCACATAAAATAATTTAACACAAAGTTAAAGCAAAATATAATTTTCCTTGGAAAACGTCAGACATGTTGGAATCAGGCACTAATAAAAAATGTCGTGATTAAACTCTCCTTCTATCCGCGCGTTGTTTTAACAAACAAAAGGCTGCTGTGCATGACGGGAAGTATTTTCTTCAGGGCAAAGTCTTTTGATGTTCCCTTGAAAGTAACAGAGATGTGGATTGTGGTGGAGTTTGACGTTAATATTTAGCTAACCTGTCAGTGTTTAACAGGGTTAGGTTGTTGCAACCCTTAGTAAAAGGAAGGAAAAAAGTATTTTAATTACTTTGAAAACCTTTTGTAAAGTTTAATATTACAAGGTATTTCTAATAATCGCAGTAAACAGCTGACGTGATGGAAAAAATACGAAAAGTAACAACATGAAATTATATCGCATTTGAATAAAACATAAATATAATAAACGAACATTTTAGTATTGTATAAGAACATTTACCCTAACGCCGACAAATTTATTTTTATTTTACCTTCTTTTGACTATAAAATTTTTCCTTGTAATAAGTGTTAAAATCCACATAAGTCATTATTTTTAACTTTTAACTGGATTTAAAATGCTAAATTGCAACTATCAATTAATGCTCATTGCGACAGTAAAATCAGGTTTTAAAAAATGCGAAATAAAAAGTTATGATTTATAATATTTTGAATAGCGTTATTTTTAACCGCTTGAACAGATTTTTTGTGTCAAATTTTAATAAAAAATCTGACCTAAATTGAAACACACACGCGCGCGCGCGTGCTTTGCTTTGCTTGATAAGAAACGAAATGTCAGTTTCAATGAATATTTTACCATGTAGATAAGTATTTTGACCATATATCGGGACCATGTCTTTTATTATTTTTTTTAATTTCCTGTTCCAAAACCTTTTGATTAAAAAAATAACTTTTCTCAAATTTGGTTTTAAAATTTGAAGTTTTATGAACCGAAACAATACGTGTAGGTAAAATTTTATCTTTACGAAAAAACTTTATAAGCAATTTTATATTTATTGATAAAAATAAATTCTGTTTTAAATTTTATAAATCTAAAATAGTAGTATATATTTTATAATACGTTCGACTTTTTTAACTTCACTTTAAAACTTCGCTTTACATTTTGAAAATATTTCTATTTTACAGTTGGTAAATAGGCTGAACAGAAATATAACCATTTCATTTTTAACAATGTTTTGTATTGGTATTAAATGTAATTCGAAACACCTAAGCCCTGATCTCACTTTAGCAAATCAATACCGCATCTCCATCTCAGATCAAACATTCACCTCGCCCCACTTACTGGCTCTCTTCCAGACCTTTGTATCTTCCGTCGCCTGAATACAAATGTAAACCTAAAACTTTCGATTTAAATATACATTGGCGCATCAGCAGTGGCAACGTGGCGCGATAGTGTCGGTTTTTTCAAGCCAAGTTATTCAGGTATTCAAGTAAAACATTGTTAAATTAATTCACTTTACGTATGAAAAAATAAATCATTTATACTTGGGTAAATGACACAATGTATGTAATAATTTATAGCCATTAATAAACCCAAAAAAACATTAAACAAATTTTCTCATATTCCATTTTTGCCAGAAATACGGTTTGGAAGCTACTGACAAAAATCAGTAAAATTAGCACATTGCTCAAAATTGTTTCATCAGGAAAAAACATAAAAAACCAGACGGTGTTCGTTGTTCTTTCTCGATTTATTCCTGTGTAAATTTCAAATGTTCTACTTACTTGAGTTACGTATTTTTACATATGGCCAAAGTTTAAGTCATTTTTTAATAGTTTTTGTATTATATGAAACTAGAAAAGATACTGATTCCGAATGTATATATATGTAGAATTGGTCCTATTAACAAGTTGTCATGTTTCTGTAACTTCAGCATGTTAGGTTAAAGAATCTGGGGAAAAAATTATAAACCTAATTTGGATTAAAAATAACAATTTGTCTTAGATTTTTTTTATAATATTACATGTTTCTGTGTTTACTAAAATCAAAAAAGCGTCTCGAAAAAAAACACCAACAAATTTTCGAAGTTTTTTGCAGTGTGGTAATAAGTCGGAAAAAAAGAGTACTTAAATCGTACGCTACAAGTGGCAGAGTCCGCGTCGTGGCAATGCAGACGACACAGTCAGCTGATCCATTTTTGTTAATATATAGTTTATATTTGAAACAAGATGTTCACGGAAATTCACGCGTGCATTAAAATAAGTGTGACCATTTTGTTATTTTAAAAATTATGGTAATAATGAAAAATATTGAGATTTTCAATAAGGATATCCTTTTACGTGTCCCTTCCGAATTAAAAAAAAAGTTGTTTATTTAATGTCTATCCGTCTGCCTCTCTTTAAGTTAGAACGATTTCTCACTTTTTGCTATAGCTTTGTCTCGATGTTTAGCGGCTAGGCCTATATCTTCCAGTACGTTTTATTTTGTTACGGATGGAAATAGTTTAAGTTTTGATAAAATCATGTTTTAAGAGTAGTATTTTACAGAAAAAATCTTGAAAAAAGTTTTAAAAAATAGTAATTAGATATAAGCGAAACAGATCTAACATGTAAACAATAGCCTATATTATCAAAATTGTCAATTGGTTTAGTGTTCATTAAACAAATATTAAGGTAAAAACACACTTTTTTGCACAGAAAAACGGAAAACGGATTCAATGCAACTATTAAACTAACGATGATCGATATTTCTTAGGCTTCAATAACATTTTAACTCTAGGCTAGAAATGTATATGACAATGCTATAAAGTCTAAATAATGACTATGTTCAGTACAATGATCTGCCTTCCCCAGCTTCGTTAATTCTACTTTCTTTGACACGTTTCGGAGAACCTCCACCTTCAAAAACTATATCTATACTCAATAATATATATATATATATATATATATAGAGATATAGAGAGAGAGAGAGAGAGAGAGAGAGAGAGAGAGAGAGAGAGAGAGAGAGAGAGAGAGAGAGAGAGAGAGAGAGAGAGAGAGATCTTTAATGAGTATAAATATAGTTTTTGAAGATGGAGGTTCTCCGAAACGCGTCAACTAAAATAGAATTGACGACGCTAGGGAAGGCAGATCATTATACTGAACACAGTGATAATAATCCTATGTTCCTATCTTTTCCTAGCAGAAAAGAAGAAGAATATAAAAATAATTCCTAAATAATGAAATAAAATATTTTCTTACTGAAATATTTCTTCTTTATCCGTCTGTTTAGAAAATATTACATCGAATTGCACTAACTTCTTTGAAAATCTAGAACTAGCCTTAAGAATTTCCGTATGAAATTTAGTGGTAAAAATATGAAAATATGATAATATACAAGAGTGAATTTTAAAAAATCGTTTTACTGAAATTGTAATCGTACAAATAATTACTAAAAACAATTTTTAAACCAAAACATGTTCACATTAATAAAACAAAATTGGACTATACCGCCTTATGTTTATTTTCGTTTCTCGCTCATAACTAAACTATTGCTACCTTTAAATTCTGAATTTATTTCCTGTTCGTACACTGTTTTGTTGTTTTGTACGATTACAATATCAGACAAAATGTTCAATATTTTTTTGATTTTCCCGATCCAAAATTTGTAGGTACTGATATTAAAACTGTTTATAATTAAAACATGCACACAGATTATGAAGTCAGACAGTTAAGAACGGGAGTAGATTTATACTCTCGAAAATTTGTGTATTGCTTCCATATGCACGAATAATGACAAATAACCCATTAAATAATAATAATAGCACAAATATTCTACCATTAAACTACAATTTAAGGAAAAATTAGTAGCCTCATTAGTTATGGATTTTCGAGGAAGTTATTTTGAGTTTATTTAATTGATATTATATTAAGTAACAAAAATCTTGCATTTAATATTTAGGCAAATTACGTAGTTCTAACAATTTGACTGTAAATCATCTGCACAAGTATTATTCCAAAAAATACATCTAACTAAAGAATCATATTTTTAAATTGTTCCTTTTGAAAGTTTACGTATAACGAAACATATTTTAATTGTACAGGTAATTATATAAATATTGATAAATACAATCCAATAAGAATTAATATTTTCTTATTCCTCCACTCTTCTTATTCATGAAAGGAACACAATATAAATGGGTAAAATATTTCATCTGCCGAACACTCAACATTGAAGGAAGAAATATTAAATTCCTGAGCGAGTTATACTTTTGCCCATAACAATATACACATTCCTTTATTCATTTTTATACGAAATTAAATTTCATAACAATGATCTTATATACTATTTAATTCGATATCAAATCCGTTATAATAATAATATTTACAATTCTCGCAG
The DNA here is from genome assembly GCA_022606455.1 of Callitettix versicolor. Taxonomy (NCBI): domain Eukaryota; kingdom Metazoa; phylum Arthropoda; class Insecta; order Hemiptera; family Cercopidae; genus Callitettix; species Callitettix versicolor. Next base: position 90,453,376 of record CM040189.1, read on the forward strand.
TTGTAAATTAATGCAATAATTCTGTGCCGTTAAAAGATATAATCTTCAATGTAGGCATTTTTTTTTATTTTATGATTTGACTTTTAATAAGTTTAAAAAAATTATCATGACAGTCAAGTGAAAAATATGTTTTGGTTGTAGTCCGTTTAAAAGTTAATAATTGACATTTTTTTAAATCAACGAGTTTTACTTTACAGTTCTATATTTTATCCAGTTTTTAAGAAAAATCCAGGTAAAATTTGAAATAACGACGGCAAATTTAAACTACGATTAAAAGATTTTCCAAAAAAGTTAAACTTATCCAAATTTTTTTTTTAAATATATTTGTAGCCTAAATGTTTATGTAACATAAAAAACAATCAAATATTAATTCACAAAAATGAGCTATAAAAAATGTGTTTAGAATTTTCTTAGTTGTAGCTCACAATAATTTGTATTGATCATTATTACTCATAATATAATTTTTCAACTGCTACAGTTTAAGAAACCCGATTTCTTAACTACTGATAGTCAAATTATACGAGGGTTGATCAAATATAAACGAGACTGACTTTCTAAACACTTTTCCGTTGGACATTGAACTCTAAAGGGTGGGGTTTCAGGTAGCCTGGGAGGTTTGGGACGGGCGTAGACGGGCAACATTTCCGTTCGGACCCTTCAGTATAAAACTATACAATGAGTGAGAGTGAAGTGCACGTTTCCGTGGAGCAGAGAATTATTATTAAGTTTTTGGCCAAGGAGGGGGTCAATCCGACTGAAATCTTTCGTGATTGACGGCTCAATACGGGGGACAGGACCCTGTCAAGAGCTCGCGTTTTTGCTTGGCACAAGGAATTCGCCGAAGGACGGGAAGCAGTAGAAAACCTCAGCCATGATCGTCGCCCGACCACTTCCGTCACGGACGAAAACATTGATGCTGTTCGGAAGCTCCTGGATGAAGACAGACGTATATCGCTGCGATTTATTGCAGATGAACTCCAGTTGAGCTATGGTAGCGTTCAAAAAATCGTTACATCAAACCTGGAACTCAGCAAAGTATCTGCAAGGTGGGTTCCACGAATTTTGACCGACGTTCACAAACGGAATCGTTTGGAGATTTGCCAGCGACTATTGACCCAATTTGAACGAGATGGTGAGGCATTATTAAACCGGATTGTCACCTGTGACGAAACATGGGTTCACCATTACACTCCCGAGTCGAAACAGGCAAGTATGGAGTGGCGGAAGAGGGGAGAGAGGGCGCCTCTGAAGGCCAAATCACGATCGTCGGCCGGGAAGGTAATGGCCACTGTATTTTTCGACAATCACAAGGCGCCTTTCACGTCGATTTCCTCCATCAACGACGCACAATATTATTGCGATGTTTTAGAGGCCGCAAAACAGTCTTTTCGTAGGAAAAGGAAATCTAAACCGGCGAGAAACGTCATTCTTCTTCACGATAATGCCCGACCACATTCGGCGAACGCTACGAGGCTTAAACTCGATCAAATTGGCTGGGAACCAATGGAACATCCCCCATACAGTCCAGACTTATCACCCTGCGACTATCACCTGTTTGGGCCACTCAAAGAGGCGCTTGGAGGCCAGCGTTTCGAAGACGATTCTGCGGTGGAGACCTTCGTGCTCCAATGGCTCAATGAACGCCCGAGAACTTTTTACGAAGATGGAATTAAAAAACTTCCAATCCGGTGGGAAAAATGTGTTACTCGTGCGGGAGACTATGTAGAAAAATAAGTTGTATCAAGAATAATTTGTAAGTAAGCAATAAATTTTTTAAAAAATCAGTCTCGTTTATATTTGATCAACCCTCGTACAAGAACTGTACTTAATTCAATTAAGTGAACAGAATTTTAAATAAATAGAACTTATGGTTAAAAATATGCAAAACCCCAAAATAAACTTTGTCGTTATCACATTAATTTTATTATTTTCAATTTTTAAATAAACTACCGAATATTTCAATTTTTATATTAGAACTTTGACTTGAGTCTCTATTTGTATTATTAACAATTTAATAAAACCTGCAAAAACCGACACTTTTTTAATAATTGTTGCGGCCAGCAGGTGTAGTGTTGACGTGATAGAAGCAATTTTTGAAAAACTAACGATTTAATATTAATTACTTAATTTCTAAATTTTAAACAAAATCTTATTCCACTATCTTAAACAGCATTAAACATTTTAAATTTTCAAATTATATTGGAAGTACGAAGGAAACCCTGACTACCCTAAATTTATTTTTGTATTTTCAATGAAATTCGGAACTTAAAACGCTGATTATAAAGTTCATTATGACAGAGAAATCACATTGCTTTTTTGAAGTGATTGATCTAATTTTTCTGCAAAAACAATCTTAGTCAAGCAATTGACAAAATCAATTTTTACACCAAATTATAATCAAATCAGACCAAAATCTATCACAAAACACACACACACACACACACACACACACACACACACACACACACACACACACACACACACACACACACATATATATATATATAAATTTGTGTAATTTGCGACTCTAGTTGAAAATGCACACGTATTCTGATCTAAAGTGATTAAATCTATAGACAATATCACTTAACTTTTAATACATTATTTATCAATAAATAATCTAAAGGTCGCATTTATTTGCAATTAAATTTTAAAAAACTGTAAAAATGTTTTGTGTCTGACCTTTACCACAATAGTTCGGTAAAAATGGGAATTTCAGACATCTTTTTTTATTATCTTTTAAACCTGAATTTTTAAAGATAAGTGCCTTTTTACTTTAAAAATAAAATTAGTGCATGTTACCCTTACCTAATGTTTTGTAATCAAAGTTTTATCTGGGAACTAATTACAAACGAAATTGCTGTTTTGTACAGTATTTTAAACTTGGCCTGCATCATCACAGAGTGGATACTTTCTTTATATTATCTCTAAAAATAAAAACAAAGGAAGCAATATTTTTGCTACAAATAGGGGTAAACAAAATCCAGGCTTAGGGCGATTAAACTGAGAAGGATTAAAATTAAGGTCTGTCGTTAAAACAGATTCCTTTTAAAGTTAATGAAAAAAAACAAAACCATTTTACTTTTATTCTTTATACCGCACTATGCGGAGAAAGTATGATTATAGTGAAAATAATAGAAATTTAATGAATACTCTGTTCGTTATTTCCGTTTTGAGTTTCCCTGAATAATGGAAGTCGTTACTTAAATGTATATCAGTCTGTGTGTGTGTGTGTGTGTGTGTGTGTGTGTGTGTGTGTGTGTGTGTGTGTGTGTGTGTGTGTGTTTTGTGTGTGTGTGTGTGTGTGTGTGTGTGTGTGTGTGTGTGTTTGTGTGTGGTTTGAGCGTGTACATTATGTAGTTTAACAAAATTCGTTTTAAAAAACGTTTTTATTAATATTTTTTCGGTCCACACTCCTTAAAATTTAATATAAATAGTTTTATCGATCTTATTAACTTCAGTTTTAACTATTTTCTTAAAATTTTGCTCCGTAAATACTCAAATAAATTGGTTCAGATTTTCTCAAAATTTGATAAAAAATCATAATTAAAGCAAGCATAAAGTAGTAAATAGGAGCATGCCGTAGCTCAGTCGGTAGAATGGCGGACAGTTCGCTACAACTCTGACCTTTACGCTGGTTCGAGTGTAGTTACTACTGTTGATTTTCCCATCACGTATTCACAGAGTTAAGACATTTAAAAAATCAAAGTTAAACAAATGCACACTTTATGGTAATTCTAAAAAGGAAAATAAACACTAATTCTCATCGAGTAAGTTTTTCTGTTTTACTTTCAAACTGTAAAAATTGCTGTTTTTTTCTTAGACTAATGTGGACGAGGGATCAGTGTTGACGGGTAAGGGAAAGCAACGGGAGCAAGTAGCTGGGAATAGTCCTGCTACAGCGAAACCGGGTTTCTGGACTCTTCTGTCACTTGATTCGATCCTTGTGTGAATTTTGCAAATAATATGTACGCTATAATGATAAATAAAAAATTACTGTTCTTAATTCAAACGTTTGTACATAGATTTAAATTATATTAGTAATGTTCTACATGACCAAAGATGTAAAGAACAGTTTGCATTAAATGCGTTTAGCTGTGTTTGATCGACAATTTCAAAACCGGGTTGTTGAAGGAGATAACAATATATGAAATAGTTTGTGCAATGTTTTCCCACAATTTACTTTACAAAAAGTTGTTTCAATGATTTGTAATATTATAAACAAACGGACAGAACTTAACGTTCAAAGTTTCGACATAAACTAAGCTATGAAATGTTCTACTAGACACGTTTTCAGTATCGGCTCGAGTTTATCCAATAAATCAATATATTGGACAAAACAGATAAAGAAACATTGGACCCCAGACGAGCGTACTTTGGATTTCCAAAGTTCAACAAGTCTTGCGGCAATCAATTGTCTCGCTGACGTTATGGAAATTAATTTATAAAAAATAATATCACAATAATTATTTCATCTTATAATTAGATTTAACCAGCGTAACCTCAACTTTAATTTCTAACATTTTTTACATCGAAAATACGAAAATGAATCCTGACAGCCGTGAGTTACATTTTTCCCCTTTCAATGGCATTTTAAAATTTGCAATACTAATTTGTGTTGATTTGTGCTGATTAAAATACTAAAATTAAGAAGTGTAAAATAAAAAGTTAAATTTTTATGATTTAGAATGGCCATTTTGAAAAAAATTGGACAGATTTTTCTGGGTAACTAATTTGTTTAAGCTATTACCAAAATCGGTTTTTAAATCAAGTTTCAATTAAATCGTACCGAAGTTACAGATCATTTTGAAATTTATTTACATAGGGTCTATATACAAAAATGTTTTCACTAAAGTGAACAAAAGGATTTTTTCTTGATAGCCATGATCATTCTCCGATGAAAGGTCACTAATAATGGGCTGAAATTAAGTACAAATCAAAATGTCTTGTGCTTATTTCTGTAACTACTAAACAAGTTATCAATTAATCACTGCGCCTTTAAATTAACAAATCTTACGCTAAGCACGCTTGAGAACAATATTTTGCTAAATAAATCAGAATTTCTTGAAGTTATTTTTGTTGGGTGAATACATGTACTTGATACTTTATTATAAATTTCTTCGTAATAAATTAATATTTTATTCCTATACGTTTAAAATTCATGTAAAGTTTTAACCCAAAAATACGTTGAACATTAAAAAGCTGTTTCCTTAATTTTATTTAAATTCTTGCTTTAGTTAAGTAATGTAGGTTTCTAGTTAATTTTGGCAGATTACTTATTGGAGCCGCAATCATAATAAAACCCAGACCAACACAGTAAAATGAGTACTTCTAGTATTTACTATTTTGACCCGATTAAATTCAACCCAGGAATAAAACTTGATAAGTAGCTTGTACAAATCGATTCTTAATAAATTACGTATATTCGTTTCGAAATTATTGTTATTTATAAACTTTAAAGTTAGACCTTTAAAGCCTCAACTTTAAAAGCTTTATTAATGTATTTAATTCGTTAAGAGTAATTAATGTACTTAAAAGGCAACGTTAAGAAAAATAATCGCGAAAGGCATCTGTTTCGAAAGGCATTAAGTAAACAAACTTTCAAAGACTAACAATAAAGTTTTAACAATAAAGTTACAACATAATTGTTTACTTTTTGTAAAAGTCAAATAAAAGTCGATTTATAAAATTTGGCAGATATTAAGAAATGTTTGCGCAATTTTAAACAATGAACAACAAAACGTAAATAAATATTTTAATAGATATTAATAAAATGAATAAATTTTAACACAAAGTTGTACATCGATAACAAACAAGTTTGTTGTAAAGCAAAATTAGTTCAACCATTACTTTTTATGTATTCTTTAAAAATATGCACGAATTCAAAACCTTAAAAGTTATATTTTTATGTTTTAAATATAAATGATGTTTTAATATTATTTTTTTAATTTTCATTTAGGGAAAACGGGGGCTAAAAGTCACACGGGTTGGTTCTCACAAAGCTTAAAAATTTGTCTAATATGTACCGTTATTGGTGGTGTACCTCTCCTTAGTCATATACTCCACAATTGAGTTCTTTGTTGCCTAAAGTGTATGCTTCTGTGCGTGTCTGTTTACTTAGTGGCATTTTTTCTGAATTTGTGCTTAATAAGTAAAATTTTAGACCTTAACTAGTTATTTTTTAATGTCCTTATACTGCAAGTTACAAATAAATACCATACTTTATTTTCAATGAAATATATTAGGCGCTTAAATTATATTTTTATATGCATTGTCATTCGTTTGTTTTGGACTGATATCACTGTCTTAACAAAATAGCGCCGGTGCTAGTTGTCACAAATGGAAGGTGCTGGTTGTCACATGTAACAACCTACCCAAAGATGTCATTAAAAGGGAAAAATCCATTGCAGAGTTGAGTAAGTTAAGGAAAGATTTAAATAAGAAGGTCCAAAAGAAATTATTTAAAGGCCAGTATTCTAGAAAGGCAAATATTGATAAGAAGACCAAAATAAAACCTGACGAATACAGCATAAAAAAATGAAAAAGAACAAATGAAAATAGAAAAGTAAAGAAAGTTCTGAAAGCGACGAATATGAGGAGGAGAGTTTCTGTTTAATTTGAGTTGAACCATGTTCAAAAAGCAGACCAAATGAACTGTGGGTACAGTGTATGGATTGCAAGAAATGGGCTCACGAAAGATATACCAGGAATGCCACACTTGGTTTGCAAACATGGCGAAAGTGACATCTCAGACAATGAATATTGAGGTTATAAATGAAGAAAATATAATACAAAAACTTTTTGTAATTAGACCTATAAGAATTTTCTAATTTGTTTGTTTAATAACTATTTAAGGAAAACTGCATAAAATTTTAATTAATTTCAATATTTTCTAATTTTTACTGTTCAAATAGATCAATTTGCAGCATTTCATATATAACAATAAACTGCTTTCGATTTTTCTTGTTTTGAAGTTCTTGTATTCATTTTTCAAAATAATAAATATTCAACGAAATTATTGTGATTTTTCCACATAAAATAAAAGGAACAACCAGCTCCGCTAGTTGAGACAACTAACCCCGGCCACGGAGCTGCTTGTGTTGAGACAACTAACCCCGGCCACGGAGCTGCTTGTGTTGAGACAACTAATCCCGGCCACGGAGCTGCTTGTGTTGAGACAACTAACCCCGGCCACGGAGCTGCTTGTGTTGAGACAACTAACCCCGGCCACGGAGCTGCTTGTGTTGAGACAACTAACCCCGACCACGGAGCTGCTTATGTTGAGACAACTAACCCCGACCACGGGGCTGCTTGTGTTGAGACAACTAATCCCGGCCACGGAGCTGCTTGTGTTGAGACAACTAACCCCGACCACGGGGCTGCTTGTGTTGAGACAACTAACCCCGGCCACGGAGCTGCTTGTGTTGAGACAACTAACCCCGACCACGGAGCTGCTTGTGTTGAGACAACTAACCCCGACCACGGAGCTGCTTGTGTTGAGACAACTAACCCCGGCCACGGAGCTGCTTGTGTTGAGACAACTAACCCCGACCACGGAGCTGCTTGTGTTGAGACAACTAACCCCGACCACGGGGCTGCTTGTGTTGAGACAACTAACCCCGGCCACGGGGCTGCTTGTGTTGAGACAACTAACCCCGGCCACGGGGCTGCTTGTGTTGAGACAACTAACCCCGACCACGGAGCTGCTTGTGTTGAGACAACTAACCCCGGCCACGGAGCTGCTTGTGTTGAGACAACTAACCCCGACCACGGAGCTGCTTGTGTTGAGACAACTAACCCCGGCCACGGGGCTGCTTGTGTTGAGACAACTAACCCCGGCCACGGAGCTGCTTGTGTTGAGACAACTAACCCCGGCCACGGGGCTGCTTGTGTTGAGACAACTAACCCCGACCACGGAGCTGCTTGTGTTGAGACAACTAACCCCGACCACGGGGCTGCTTGTGTTGAGACAACTAACCCCGGCCACGGAGCTGCTTGTGTTGAGACTAACCCCGCCACGGGGCTGCCACGGGGCTGCTTGTGTTGAGACAACTAACCCCGGCCACGGGGCTGCTTGTGTTGAGACAACTAACCCCGGCCACGGGGCTGCTTGTGTTGAGACAACTAACCCCGGCCACGGGGCTGCTTGTGTTGAGACAACTAACCCCGACCACGGGGCTGCTTGTGTTGAGACAACTAACCCCGACCACGGGGCTGCTTGTGTTGAGACAACTAACCCCGACCACGGGGCTGCTTGTGTTGAGACAACTAACCCCGGCCACGGGGCTGCTTGTGTTGAGACAACTAACCCCGACCACGGAGCTGCTTGTGTTGAGACAACTAACCCCGGCCACGGGGCTGCTTGTGTTGAGACAACTAACCCCGGCCACGGAGCTGCTTGTGTTGAGACAACTAACCCCGGCCACGGGGCTGCTTGTGTTGAGACAACTAACCCCGGCCACGGAGCTGCTTGTGTTGAGACAACTAACCCCGGCCACGGGGCTGCTTGTGTTGAGACAACTAACCCCGGCCACGGGGCTGCTTGTGTTGAGACAACTAACCCCGACCACGGGGCTGCTTGTGTTGAGACAACTAACCCCGACCACGGGGCTGCTTGTGTTGAGACAACTAACCCCGACCACGGAGCTGCTTGTGTTGAGACAACTAACCCCGGCCACGGAGCTGCTTGTGTTGAGACAACTAACCCCGGCCACGGAGCTGCTTGTGTTGAGACAACTAACCCCGACCACGGAGCTGCTTGTGTTGAGACAACTAACCCCGACCACGGGCTGCTTGTGTTGAGACAACTAACCGTGTTGAGACAACTAACCCCGACCACGGGGCTGCTTGTGTTGAGACAACTAACTTGTGTTGAGACAACTAACCCTTAACCACGGAGCTGACCACTAACCCCGACCACGGAGCTTGTGTTGAGACAACTAACCCCGACCACGGGGCTGCTTGTGACAGGTGTACAGTTTTTTTTAATTAAAAAAAATACTTTTATTACATATATGTGAATGATAGTTTATTCCATATTTTTCAATTAATCTGAAAAGTGTGACAACCATTCCCGGTCTCCTCATAATCAAAATTAAATTCAACATATATTTTTCATTGTTTAACAAAGTAATACTGTGATTTTCTGACTCATAAGGAAAGTACGTTTTTAAATTCATGCCTTATCCCTTAAAGAAGACGTAACATTGTATTCTAACGTGAAGTGAACTTGATTGGCTCCAACACAAATAATAATCCACTCGTAATGAACAGTCTGGAACGATATTCAAATTAAATAACTTGAAAATATGAGTTGTCAGTTGTGTAATTGTGATCATCAACCTAATATTCTGAGATCTCACAGGAAGTACAGTAATAATGTCAATAAACTTCGTTAACTTCACACTTCTTGACGTATTGCTATTTTAGCTTACTTTTTAACAGGCATCATTTTAAAACAGTGGTAAAAGTAAACACAACTTTTATTGCAATTTTATTTGAGTAATTAATTTTCAGAAATAAATTTTTGTAATTAATTTTAACACTTGGTGCAAAAACCATAATTTATAACTATTTTTTGAATATTTAACTGGAAACTACTTTCTTTGGAAATTAGATTATTTTGCAATATGATTATTTGTTACATTTTCGACTTTATAAATAATTTTACTTTCAACATATACGAAGTACAATCTACATTGATTGATATCTACATTGATATATATTGATTGATTGTTACCGTTTCTGTTTATAGATCGAATAATTCTAAAAAATTGTTTATATATATATATATATATATATATATATATATATATATATATATATACAAACAAAACTTATGGTTTGTTATATCACAGAAAAAAAATCTTTTGTTAGTGTTAGGTCAACTAAAAATAACTTCTTTTTAGAAGCTAAAATAAAGTTTATATTAACGGTTAAATAATATTTTACAATAACCAGAAAATTAATATAAATTGTCTCTTCTATAAATTCAAATTCCTATTAAAGTTTTATTTAAGGCTAAATTTTCGAGACAAGAAAAAATATTAGAAATTGGTATTATATATATATATATATATATATATATATATATATAATGGTTTTAAAATTTAACTTTTTTTATTTCGAGTATCAAAATGTAGCTTTTTACTTTTTTTCATAAAAGTATCTACTAACTAACATTACCCGAAGCGGCTTTGCACACGAAACTTAAACAATTTCATTAATGTAATAATATATAAACGTCCAAAAATATATTAATAAAAGCACGATCATCTAATTCACCAAACTCGTGATTATTTTTCAGTTGAAATTCAAACAATATAATATCCGGAATATGATATGTATTATTGACTTCAAACATTTTTGAACATAATTTAATTTTATAAAATGCTGAAATATGTGTTTTTTACAGTATTTATGTTAATTGTTAATAATATTGAAATTTTTTTAAATGTCCAATCCTACACTTTTTACTCAATTTTCATCCTTTTAGACTTCTCGAAAATGTTGAAATATTTGTTTTTTAGAGCTGTTGTTAACTTTCTTGAAAATTGTTAAAGAAATATTTTTTCTAATGCAAACATTTGTAGGTCTACCTAATTTTCACCCCTTTACGAAGTAAAATGTAGAAAATTCTCATATATATTCTGTGTGTATGTGTGTGTGTGTGTGTGTGTGTGTGTGTGTGTGTGTGTGTGTGTGTGTGTGTGTGTGTGTGTGTGTGTGTGTGCGTTTCATTGAGTTTTACAATATTTTCATTAATATTCCAGAAAATGTGTTCAAAAATATTTTGCCCATGTAAAACTATATTCACCCTGTAAAATAATGATTTTCGAAAAAAAATGAAATGTGTATATATATTTATTTTAAGGAAATATTATTTATAATACAAATATATTTTTCCCAATGCTACTATTTATAACTCTATTTTCTCCTAAATGGCATGAATTCTGGAAAATGCAGGAACATATCCTATTGTTTGAGTTTATGATACTTGAATTGTTCAATAAAATGTGACTGTTTTTTCATTGCAAATTTTTATATCTTCCTTTCACCCCTTTAGTAGGGCATGAATCCAGGAAAATGTTGATATTTGTTTTATTATTTCTGTGTTTTAGCGTATATTTGTTAAGTATCAAGAAAATCCGATGGAAAAAATATTATTTCAATGCAAAATTTTATATACCCTTTCTCTTTCTTTTTATTGACCCTTTTTTGTCCTTTAGAGGATAAATTAGGGCCTATGAAAAATAATGAAATTCATGTTTCATAATTTGTGTTTTACAATATTTTTGTTATGTTTCAAGAAAATGCGATAAAAAATATTTTTCTCCAATGCAAACCTATTTTTCACTTCCTTTTACATACCCAATTTTTAAAATGTTTACCGATTTAGCAGATGAATTCGGAAAAATGTTGAAATACGCTTTTTATGATTTGTATTTTAGAGTATTTATGTAAAAAGCTACTCAAAAACATATTTATTCGAGCAACAAAAAATGTACCCCTTTTTTACCCTTTTATGGGTTTGAGTTTATAAAATCCACTCTCAGTGCATGCTCATATAATAATATGAAGGTGTTTTCAAAATTTCAAGTCTCTAGCTCCGTTTATTTTATGTCAGTCAGCACAAATTTACACCTTTTTACATTTTTAGGAGATGAATTATGGAAAATGCTGAAATACATGTTTCATAATTAGTGTTTTAGAATATTTTTGTTAAATTTAAGAAAATCCAATACAAAAATATTTTCTCAAATGCAAACGTTTTTTACGTTTTTATTCTTTTAGTGATAGAATTCGGAAAAATGCTGATATACGTATTTCGTTATTTATGTTTCAGAGTATGTATCTAGAATATACGATCTAAAAAAATAGTTTTTCAATGCAAATTTTATACCCTTTTTACATTTCCTACCCCTTTTCATAGGATGAGTTTTGGAAAATGGTGAAAAATATGTTGCATTATTTGGTTTCAGAGTAATTAAAAAGATCTGACCAAAATGATATTTTTTCCAATAAAATCTGTGTACCCCATTTTTACTCCTTTACGGTTTGAATATTGGAAAATCTTTTTAGTTCACTCATACATTTTGGTACTAAACTAACCTGAAACTTTCAAGCGAAATATTATTCATGACTCTTTAAATAATTGTTAACTTGTTCCATTGGAAATAGCTATTTGAGGAGCTGTTATTGTAAGACTCGAAACTATTAAACTTGCAGCCGATTCTGCTTTTACTTTATAACGTACTACTTTATTACTAAAATCACAAATGTTATTATTCAGTCAATTAAATCTATAACTGCCGTTTGGTTTCTTTTTGCATTTTAGCCTCATTTGAATGTTACTGCCATGGTTAAAGCAGATATTTATAAAAGAGTAAGATAAAAACTTTATAATGTATAAAGATTTTGAATAACAGCCATTTTGAAATTGGTTAAGTGTTTATAACTGCATGTATATTTTGTTGCATATAATTCAAAATTCATATAAACATTTTAACGACAACCTTTTAGAGGCACACATATTTCGTAGTTCTGGTACTGGGTTTTACTTTAACGGCTGCACGTTTTCAAAGTTAAATTCGCAAGGACACCATTTATTAGTAACTATAAACAATGTTCAGTATAATGATCTGCCTTCCCTAGCTTCGTCAATTATACTTTCGTTGATGCGTTTCGGAGAACCTCCATCTTCAAAAACTATATCTATACTCCAATAGTATAGATATATCTACATATCTATAAATACCAAGAGTATAGATATAGTATATCTATATCTAGAGTATAGATACAGTTTTTGAAAATGGAGGTTCTCCGAAACGCGTCAACGAAAGTAGAATTGACGAAGCTAGAGAAGGCAGATCATTATACTGAACATAGTGACAATAATCCTAGCAGAAAAGAAGAAGAATATAAAAAGAGTAACTATAAACCTCACTGCTTACTACTCATTTTTACTCAGGAATAACTTGTAACATAACGTGAACAGTAAACTTAATGTGTATGGAAACTAAATGTATATTCGCAAGACATTTTTCGTTGAATCAATACTTTCTCTCTATCAGGAATGAAATATTCGCCCTTACTTCTTTTATTGGCTATTTTCCAGACTTTTGTATTTTCCGCTTCTTGAATATAAAAGAAGGTTTAAGACGTTCATGAAACTGTTGAAATAAGCCTACACATATCTTTCATACGGAATGCGTTATTTGTTTATCGAAAAATAAAATTAACTTTGAATATTGAAAGGTTTACGATTATTTAACTACAAAACTTTCTTTATAAACAATCAAACTTTATTAAATAAATTGTATAAAATCGTTACACAAACCTTTTCAAGATTATTTCCCAAAAACACGTCAGAAGCTATCAACAACAAAAAATCAACAATTGGTTTACTTCTGTAAAATTAGTTCATCGGTTTTTGCTCATTTTTTTATACGAAGATTTATAACTGAAGTCAGTGTAACAACTTAATAAAAGCCGCCTCGGTGGCCTAGTTGACAGAGTACTGGGCTTTCACCCCAAGGACCCGGGTTCGATTCCCGGCCAGGGTTTAGCATTTTCATACGCTTTAAATCATCCTATCGTCTGCATTAGCACAAATGTTCACAATAGTCAGACGTTAAAAAAAAACTTAATAAAACAAAAATAGCTTTAGAGAGTAAATTATCAAAAGCAGACTGTGGTCTAGGTTTATTCAGTTTTTTTTTATTTAACTAAAAAAATTATTGTTTAAAATTTGCTGCACTAAATTACATTACAAACTGGATCAAAATTTAAAGAAAATTATTTTTACTGGTTTTGAAAAGTTAAGGTAGAGAGAGAGAGAGGAGAGAGAGAGAGAGAGAGAGAGAGAGAGATTTGGGGGTGAATTATCTATCACCAAGTACCTATAGTTATGTTATTCTTAAGAACTTTATTGGAGAAAAATCTGAACAAAATTTAACTTTAAAAAATATGGCAATACTATTGTCTCAAACAAAATATATACGCACGCACACACACACACACACACACACACACACACACACACACACACACACACACACACACACACACATTTTACGTTTCAGGCCACTTGATATTCGACGTAGGCTATTTATTAAAAATCTCAAAATCGATTTTTTCACAATGCCCACACTTTTGCACTTTAGTAAGCGAGTTTAACCTATCTGTGCCCACAAATTAGAAAATCAAACATTTCCATCTTTCGCTGGTCTTCCACATTTAAATATACCTTCAATAGAATTTTACAATGAATACTCAATATTCACACTGGTGTGGGCTTGTTGGTTATCGGTTTTATTATACACTTGTTTGTCTACAGTGTTTGACAATATCCGTATTGAATTTCAATAAATCGATAAACCCTTTTATTGGCCAATAACATCTCGAAGTTAAAATGACGTCATATTTTTGTACCATAAATATACTTCCAAGAATTTATAAAGACAATTTTTTATAACATTTTTATTGTTCAGTACAGTGTTTATAATATTTTTAATCTGTGATTTCGGACAAAATCATCCTAAATAAGGCTATTTTTTCAGTCGGATAATAATATTTTATCCAAAGTTGAAACTGGAATTTACTCTCAATCGGTAAATTTATAATTAAAATTCAGTTCACATATTTTACTTAAATCTCAATATTACGTGACAAAATTTTGAACAAAATCTGATGAACATGTTTTGAGAAATTATGCAAAATTTAGGTTTACTGATAGTTCCTGAAGTGGATTTGTTTTGTTCCGACCCGTGAATCGTTAAAACCGATTTTTGTTAATTTTTAAAAGTTTTAACCAAAAGATTTTTGACTTTTTTAAATTGGTTTAATGGGTTTGAGACAGTAAAATTCATACGAGATCGTTTAAACAAAATATAAACTAGTAGATCAGTTTAGGCTCCACATATTGTGGCAAAAATACATACGAGTAAAATTCATCAATAATCACATTTTTGGACTAAAAACATCTGAAAACAAATTTTCAAAATATATATTCCATTAATTATTTCAATAGGCTTACTTTCTGTATACTTGCTGTAGTGGTGATATAAAATATGCCTATGACAAACGGGTTTTGTTTTTCTATTAAGAATAGGTGATACAATTTTTTTTAACTCTGACTACTCAAAATTATGTGTTCTAAAGGTCAGGATCAGGCACAACCTATCGTAGTTGCTACATTAATAGCTCTTTTACATGAATACCTTATTTTGTTCAACTCACATTTATGTTCAACCGTTTCTCCTATGTTTCAAGCGTTGTCAAACCAATGTTATTTGTTATTGCAATGTTTTTAATAACTCAAGCGGCTTTTTCAAGAATGGTGCTGAGGTACCAGAAGAATGGAGAGCTTCAATTGTGTCAACAATTCATAAGAAGGGCGACAGACAAGTATGTGAAAATTACAGAGGGCTGTTAGTTACTAGCACAGTTAACAGAATTTATGGGAAAATCTTAAAGCAGAAGGTAGAGGAGGAATACAAGGATATCGAAGCTGAGGAGCAAGCAGGGTTCAGAGCGGGGAGGTCAACAGTAGACCATTTGTACACTGTCACTCAAGTAATAGAAAAGAAAACAGCAGTGAACCAGGAGATCCACCTATTGTATGTGGACTTGCAAAAAGCTTACGATAGCGTCCCACATTGTAAATTGTGGGAATGCTTAACCAAAACAAATGTAAATATTAATTTAATACATGAAAATGCGATAGCCAAGATAAAAATAAAAGGACAAGTGTCACAGGGATTTAAAACGAATAAGGGTCTTAAGCAGGGATGTTGCCTCTCCCCAACATTGTTTAAAATTTACTTAGAACAGGCCCTGAAAGGATGGAAAAACAAATGTAAAGGTATGGGCATTCCTCTACAAGATGACAACACTCTATACACGCTATGTTTTGCAGACGACCAGATTGTCCTCGCACAAGATCATGAGGACCTCGGATATATAGCTCGCAAATTAATAGAGGAATACAGTAAGTGGGGGGGGAGGAAGTGAATCTGGGGAAAACGGAGTGCATGTGCATTGGAGGACGGCAGCACGACATAATTTTAGAAGATGGACGGAGGATACAGCATTCTCAAAATTATACGTACTTAGGACTTAAAATGTCACAAGATGGTACATTAGATGAAGGAATTAAAGAACGAATAGTATTTGGAAGGAGAGCTGTATCTATGCTGAACAGGGGGTGTTCTGGAGAGAGGGAGTCGAAAAGGAAATAAAAAAAAGGAATCTACCAGAAGACCTGTGGTGGGACCGCGATCGGTGGAGGTTGGAGATCGGAAGACGGTGTAGAACGTTGTATACCGAATTATAGATAGATGTTTTTAATGCTTTTAGAATTTTAAATAATACTCCACACTCAACAATCAAAGCATAATATTAAAAAAAGATTAAGAATACCTAAAACAATTCAGTAACAATTACACCGATTTGATAAAAAATTAGCGAAATTATTGTATATGACTGAGCATTACAAAGTAAGATGTTTACATAATATAACCGATACTTTACCATTCCTGCCATTAAACATATGGTTTTCAAATTTGAAGATGTAACGAGGAAATTTAACAGTTTAATTCAGCAATCACAGAATTTTTGTAGAAGATACAATCAAAACATTCACTATGCTTCATAAAAGAAGATTGTGCAAAATGATGTAAATATGGAAGGCTATAAGCTTCTCAGAATAAATTAACCACAACGCCTTAAACGAAGAAACCCTTCAGTGTTAACACAATAACGTAATTTATTGATTAAAATATATTTGATGTTCTTATTTATACTTTTTTGTATGCTCGTTTTGTCAATTTGTAGCTTGTTAGATTTAGATTGAAGTTGAATCGAAATTTAATTTCAATTATGTTATAAGTTGTTAGTTCCACTTCAATGTTCATCTTATTTGAACTTATTGTTTTAGATTGTAATACACAATAAGACGTACATAATAAAAAAAAATATTGAAATAATATATTATATATCCAGTAAAAATAAGCAAAAACAAAATAATAGTTCCTTTACCACTGGAAATTCACTAAACAACCTAAATTTGAGCCAATCAGTGGGATTTTAAGGTTATAAAATAGTGACTAATTCGAATTACAAAGCGAGTGAAAATTGAAGATTTATTGACTACAGACTTGTTTCGTCCTTTTTATCCTGGAACACTTCCAGACCCTTCGGATTAATTTATGGAAAAAAGTTAGGCATTTAAAAAAACATTAATTTTAAGAACAGTGAACTTTTGAAGAAAAGAAAATTAAATTCTTTCAGCATTGTTCATTTGCAGACTTTATAACTTTCGGAAACGTAATCAAGTACACGTAGGTTTTCTGAAAAACATTAATGACTCAAACACTTTTCAAAAATAATATTTAAAAGAGGAAAATAACAAATTATTTGTTAAGCATTTAAGTAAAACATACGGTACGATATTATCTTCAACAAAAATTAAAACCAAAGCCATGCAAAAAAACCTCAGTCTGTTTCAATTTATCGGATTTGGCTCACGTTTTGTTTATTTATCTTACTCATAAATCAAATAACTGTAATAACTTTGAATAGGGTATAAATCAAAAATAAAAGCAAACTTTGAAGAAGGTCAGGGTTCATTTTATTCCTTTAAATTTACTCCCAAAACGTATATTTCTTTTATTTCAAATTTAGTACTGATTTCAGTTATAAATATGAGGATTTTGCATATGACAAACATTTTTTTAAATCATAAAAATTAATTATGAGTTACAGATTTTCAGTTTTTTATCTATAATACCCAAACCGGGATTTATAGTGAGATAGTGTAAGTTTTGTTTCGGTTTTTTCAAGACTATTTGGTAATTATTGATTGTAAAACGTTTAGTAAAATAAAATAACACTAATAGGTCCATTAGATCATTCGCAGTTAATTGGAATAAGAAACGAATAATATACAGCAATGTACAGCAAGAAGTTCTTTGCTATTTTAAGCAATGTCGTTCTTTATATTTAGATTATTTAATACAATAGGTCTTACTTTGTTCTACTTTCGTGTTTAAAACTATAATATAAAATTAATGCCTGAATTGTAACATTGTAGCTTAATGAAATATTTACAAACGAAACATACTATAACCGGATTTTACATTACATAACTAAACACATTACTGTTTAGTAAAAGCACAGTCTTTGATTTAATAAAATTTACATAATAGAACTGGCCTATATTGTTTTACCGATTGTACTTTCAAAACTGATTCGGTCAGTAGTTATCTATTTTTTTTTTTTTTTTTTTAACGTCCGACTATTGTGCACACTTGGGCTAATGCAAACGATGGGATGATTTATAGCGTATGAAAATGCCAAGCCCTGGTCGCGAATCGAACCCGGGTCCTCAGGGTGAAAGCCCACTACGCTATCAACTAGACCACCGAGGCGGCTCAGTAGTTATCTAAATCTTGGATACAACGATATTACTTTCAAAAAGGTTTTTTTAACAGTCAGCTGTTTTGGTACTCACAAAATTAATTATTTCCATCACCTACGCCTGCATGTACTGCACTCTCACGGGGACATTTTAAACTGCTCTTGGATTTTTTTACAGAACATTTATCAGTTTTAGTTAGGTTTTATTTTATTGTAAAGCCTTAAAATGGAAAAGTATGGAGGCGTTAGAATTTCGTGATGTTCTGACGAACCCCATATATGTAATTTATGATTTCAATAAAGCATGTACAAACCTGCTTATTTTTGGTACGAAACCGATCATAATGCTTAGCGTAATAATATATGAAATATATAACAACAATGCAGTGTGTGTAGTATATGTATAAAAAGTGCAATTTGGCAACTGAAATTCAATTTTTTATAATAAAAACTAGCGTACTATTTCGTGTAGAAAAAAATCTGTTTGTGCCTATAAATTAACACAGGAAGATCTATTTTAAAATAGTTGCTACGGTCTCAGATTTTTAAAGCACCAAAAAATATAAATACAAACAACTTGTTTGTTGGACATTACGGTTTTAATGCAACAGAAAACCAAATAAACATTTTTGTGGTCAACAAATTTTTTCATTTTGTAAATAATTTCAGAACTCGGGCTTATCAATTTGTGTCACGTGTTCGGGTCATATGACCTACAGTTGTGCTTCGGTTACCGCTTGCATTTTAATTGCAAAGTTTTAATTGAACATGGAACACTGTTTAAAAGATACACTGCGTAAAAACTCAAGCTAAACTTTAAATTCGTGATTTAAAATAAGTGTTTGACTAAAAATTTTATATATAGTACTAAGAGACACTGTCTCGGGGCTTTGATGTATCTAAGAACTTAAAACGAATTTCTTGTCTGGTGGAACTGTAATGACTAGTCTAGTTGGGTAATTTACAATTAAAATTCGTTTATAAATACAGCATAACTCGCAATCACTAGTAATTGACTTCTTGAAATCTAAAGTTGGTTGTGTAAAATAACATCAAATAAAATAACACTTTTATTACAACCCGCAGAGCGTACATTTAAAAGTAATTTTCTTAAATCAAATCATTTACTGAAATCAGGTTTGCATTTTCTTCCGAACCGTTGTATAAATTGAATTCCCTTTCGTTAAAAGCTACAAACTGTTTACCTGAATTCGATGTAAGTATATTATTTTATCTACTTAAATAAATAACCTTTGCACGTATCTCTCTCGTTGACGTATCAAAAACATCAAATATAAGTATATCACATCAATCAACAATCCTTTTACACTTCTTTTGAAAATCTGGTTTCATAATTTGCATAAAATCTGCATAAATTAGCATTTTCAATTTTCAATTTCATATACGTTACATGGTTCATTTTAATATTTTCAATCTAACTTAAAATTTTAAAAAGTTTTTAAAAAAATGTTAACGCTGATTATAACCTAATTGTAACTTGTAATTACACCTCAAAAATGTTCTTGAAATCAGAATTGCCTTGCATTTCAAGATCCCCATCTTATGGTAGAGATATCAAAAATATGTATTGTATGGGTGGAGACAGACTATAGTAAACCCCACTAAACCTATTTATGCTCATCCTGTTCCGGTGATCACTGTCTTAGTTTCTCTCGTCACTGACTTTTCCAACTTTGTAATACGTGGTGTAATTTCAAATTTAAGAGATCTCACTTTCAGTAGAATTTGGACCACTGTGAAAAAATATATTTTTTTTTTAATAAAACACTATTATTTTGAAAACTTGAAGACTTTTTCACTGATAGGCTATTTCAAACAGCTGATAAAAACATTCCTACACAGGTTGGTGAACTGAGTACAAATATAGACGACACATCTGTCAAACAACTGTGTTTATCATACATACTAAACTAAACTAATAAACATTCTGCAAATAATAAACACTGTCAAGTAGTTCACAATACAGATTATAGATATCGCCATAATCATAACGTTTGCAGTACTAGTACAAGAAACTTCAAAACAAGTATTACAGCTGTGAATATTATAAGAAGTACCGGTGAAGTAAACGAGTGTTACTACTTATTATTAAAATATTAGTTCCGTCATGTAACGCCATATTGCCTTCATTACGGTGTTGACAGAGAACAAATTTGTCTTTGAATTATTAAACTTCAGCAGAAACTGTGTCAAGTATTTCCGATATTAACTTGTGTCTTGGCAAACTTCATTTCAACTCTGTTAGCGGAAGTAAGGAGTATACCTCAGGATATTGGGCAACTTTGTCAACTTATTTTATGCAATGCTGTGCAATTTCAACTTTTATTAAGAATTATCGTAGAGTAAATCAGTGAAAAATGCGATTAAAATATACGTTATTAGTGCGTACTATAGCAGTAACTCAACTGCGTGTGACTTCGTGCTTTTAAAAGCCTAATTTTCACGAAAATATTAGTGCTACGACTTGGCAGAAACAAATTTCCAAAAACTTAAAACACTGAATAACATCGCTTATCACCATTTTACTTTTTCAGTTATCTGAAGAAGTTATCAGTTTAAAATCTTCAAGTTAACACATATTGTTTCTAATTAAATCTTACTGATTAATTTCCATTGAAAAATGTGCTATTTTCTAAAAGCTATGTAGTAGTAAAATCCAACCCAAAACCATGAAACTATAACATAGTAATTTCATATTTGAGATTTTAATCGCGTTAGTAAAAATCGGCTTAAGATGAAAAAATGTATATATTTTAAACTACAATATTTTTTTACGAACTGCCCAAGCTGTTAACAAAATAAATGTTCATGCATTTATATTTATGCAACTAAACAAATATAAGTTTATGGTAACATATTTTAGTCACCAAATGTCATTTCAGTGTTTGTGTATGTTTGAATAGCTTATTTATGGAATACAAACACCGATCAGTAGTATTGTAATATTATAAACACCTGATGAAGTATTACATGTAGTTATTATTTATTTGGAACAAGAGTGTTATTCCACATGTCTAGCTGTCGAGTTTAAGTGCGGTGTTGGTTTACTATTGTGTTTTATGTTGTTTATGGCGCGACCTAATCAGATTTCTTGATATGGGAAAACCTTAACGCTACCGTCCTTTGAAAGGAAGCAACTTCTTTGATTTTTTCTTTGTTTTTAATTAGCCTATATAATTTTAGGTTCGACGTGTAAACTTTTGTCGCCTAGTCAGACTGATGTCCGTAAAAAAAGGAAAAAATATTTTAACAAAATTTGTACGACACAATAACTAATGAACGTATAAAATTATTAATTCGGCAGAATTGATTGTTTTTTTAACAATAAAAGCATTGGACTAAAAATTATAATAGGCCTAAAACTGTTAAAACAAATAGTAGGCTATACGTTAGTAGGAAAAAGCACAAAACAAACAGTTTAACTAAAAAAATATGGAAATCAAATTTCAATTTAATGACTTTATAAAATCAACTGATAATTTTAAAAAATATTTTTTTGTAACTTAACCACAACGTAAACACGTTAAGTACAATATGCATACTTGCTAGTATTCAGCATCTCAAACGCCTTCTACTGCTCGGATACTGTGCGCAATACACGGACGTATTAGGAACAAACCCACGTTTCGCAGTTGAAATGAGACGGGAAGCCATTCTTTACAAACATTTTGCAACAGGAAAAGTACGATTAAGCTTCACATACAAAATATCTTCGCAGAGATCTTACTGTATCTTTTGTGTCTTCCTCAGATATAAGCTTAATGATTAATCACTTTATAATGTTAACATAACCTAACGATTTTATTTAATACTTTGAGGTTTTAACCTCAATAAAGAATTTAGAAACTTACTGTTTCACAAATTTTGACCGCAAAACAATTTGCATAAAATGGCTAATGGGATTAAAAGTTCGACTAGTAGTAGATCGAGTTTTTACTTTTTAACAAGTTTTTTTAACATGCTCTTTATATTATCTTTAATATATTATTACGTAAGCATTCCAATCGGTTTTGTACCAAAAATAAGGACCTGCTTTATTGAAACTACATATATGAGATATCTACATATTCATCAGAACACTAAGGAACTTTCAAGCCTCATACTTTTTCCTTTTAACTCTGTTCGATAAAATAAAACCGACTTAAAACCGATGAAAGGTTTATAAACAAAATTCCAAGAGCAGTTAAAGAGTGTCCCCTTGTTCAGCACGATGCAGGCATATGTGACAAATAATTGTGTCTGTACCAAAACAGCCGATTGCTAAAAAACATTATTGAAAATAATATTTATATTATTACTCTATCCAAGACTTAAATAATTGTTGTCCGAATCAGTTCTGAAAGTAGAATTGGCCAGTTCTAGTGAATGTCATTAAATGAAAGACAATAAATATTTTTAGTAAACAGTAAATACTGTAGCCTAATTTAGGTATGTAATGTAAAATCCAGTTATAGTATGTTTCATTAGTAAATATTTCAATAAGATACAATAGTAAATTTGTCATCATTAAATTAATCAGTCATTCATTTTACAGTATATATAGCTTTAAATGCGAAAGTAGAACACAGTAAGTCCTATTCTATTAATCTAAATGTAATGAAGTACACTGCTTTATTAACAAATCATACGAATATTAAATATAACTATATTTTAACAGATGTTTATATTGACAAGAAATAATAGTCCTACATGGCCTTACAACGATTTTACTTTGGAATACAATGTACAGTAATCTCAAAATACAAGTATTAAATTAAATATTAGTATGTTACAGTAATTAAATATCAGCCAGTGGTAAAATTTGAATTATTTTATTTATAGAATTCATGTTTTTTACGTTGTTCAATTATTGATAGCGATTTTATAAAAAAACGTCCTAACCTCTTTTCCTTTTAGTTCATGCACTAACAAGGAAAGTTACGATTGCCACAAAACACTTCGAACATTGTTTATAAAGAGGTGCTACAACACTGTTCAACTTCTTGATGTACATTTCGTTTCTTTTTCACATACTGTGCATGGGCCCCTTAATAATCACAGGAAACGGAAACAACCTGAATTGAAAGAACATTTATTTTCAACTTAACTCTGGTTTTATTTCCCTATTGATTAAAGAACAATTTAGTAAAAGAAATTGTTCTTCGGAATGAAACTGTTCAGTGAAAGGAATCGTTCTTTAGAATATCAGTTCTAAAGTAATCTTCTTACAAATTACACCCTCAACACTCAGGCTTTGGTCCATCTTAAATGGGGTTAATTATTATGCTTCAGAAAACACACTAACGTTCCAGTCCGTTTCTCAAAAAATTAGCCCGTTTGAGTCCTGTTTCAACAAAAATTCCTTTTCGAAAGCTAAATAAATCCAAACAGTGGTCATGATTTATTATTATTATTTGTTTATTCTTTCCTAGATTTTGGTTTTTTTATCAAATGTCTAGTAGGGCCTACTTATTTTAGGTGTTAATTTTTACATAGGCTAATTTATTTTTTAGCCTAAGAATTTTAAAAATGTAAATTTAAAAAATTTCTCTTAGATAAAGTGGCCACACCTACATGCCAATTCGATTCAGAATTTTTTTCAGTTTCTAGTGATGTAAAACACACACACACACACACACACACACACACACACACACACACACACACACACACACACACACACACACACACACATTTTCACTTAAAACAGATAAATATAAATTTTCCGTACCAACACTATATTTTTCTATAAACTTAGTGAGAAAGTAAAAAGAATTGTAATTATACGAAACTCATAACCTGTCAGTTAAAGTTGCCAAACTTCCACAAATTATAAAATTAGTTTGAACTGGAGCACTCGAGGAAACAAAATCTTTTGCCTTCAAACTTTATTGACACGAGTCAACGATAAATTGGTTTTACGTTTGTATTAAAGAACGCCTACGTAGACGTCTAATAACATCGAAGTCTGCGAATATTGAAAACTGAATAACGAGTTCCAATATCAAACGCGCGCCTAACAAGGACAGCCTGCAACTTTAAATCTAATTTAACTGCTGTAGAAATATTTGTTCTCGTAAGCGGAGGGAAAACATTCTACAATCACTTTCTCATTCAAACAAAACGTTATTGAAACAGCCATTACGGTAATTCTGAGACTTGGCAACGTACAATTTGCACCGATCAAGTTCCCTAGAACTCGTTTTTAATAGGCGATCAAATTCATCAACATAATAGACAACATAATCAACATGTGTCTACAAAGCATAATCAACATTATCAACAACATAATCAACAATAATAAATGTGTACAAAGTAGAATTTTGTTTTGATTTTCATACACACCAATTGACTTGGACACACTAAACGAAGTATTGCGTAGTAACTTATTCAGATTTACATCTACAAAAAAATCGACTGTATCAAAACTTTATAATCTACTCTCTTCACCGGATGTTATCATCCATTAAAAAAGGATAGAAAGTCTGGAAAAGCCTCACGGTTAGCCCCAGAGTCAGAATCATGCACCGATCATTATCTCTAAAATAGGTTTTGTGGAGACATTAATAAAATTTTATTATATAGCCCTTAGTACAATCGATTTATCGACAAAAAAACCTAATATTTGCCTTAACTTTCTGAGTTTCAAACATTTTTTTTTATTTTTTACTGTAGCTTAGTTTGAAGGATAACCAAATTATCGACGAGAAACGAAAATGTAATTATTTCACTTGTTTACGGTTTTCGATCATATTTGATGATAAATCCCACAAAAAAACGTAATATAGAACATACTCACACCAAATATGAATTCAACATCTTTTTCTGTAGTTAAACTGTAATTCTTTTTGTACACAAGCACAAAATTACGAACGGACAATTAAGCTTCTTTTCAAACAAAATTGAATGCTTGTGTTTACTTCAATCTCAGGAATACTAAAACATCACATAAGAACTTTGAAACACTAGCCTATATTATAAAAATTTTGATTCAAGCAACACAAAATAGATTTCGGTAATAGTTTATAAAATCCGTTACCAGTTCAACTTTTTCAAAATATTGGTTTATCAAAAACTTTTTTAAAATACCATTTTTTTAATCTTACGCTCCTGATTCTAATGCCATCATTGTAATCAGAGTTCAAATCTGTTAAGTTATTATTTTGCATTTCCAAATTTCATTAAAATACCAAAATAAAGTTGACAGTCAGGGTTCATTTTCGTATTTTTATTGTGAAATATAAAAATGATTTTGTATTAAAAACTTACTTATTCAAGTTTTTAAATTTTGTTTATTATTGATTGCAATGGTGAAATCACATTTTTAACAAAAGTAAGATGAAAAAGTTGTTACTTTTTTAAGATCACGAACATCTGCCATTTTAAATGAGTTTTTCTAGGTAATGAATGCGCCAAACTTGAATTAAACCTGACTAAAATTGCTAACGATAGTGCTCTAACGACACGAACAGACCACACCTATTTTCTACAAACTTTACACGAAGAGAAAATTACTTTTTTTAAACAGTTTTATAATTAGTTTTCGTTGGAACAACACGTATCGTATTATTTGTGTGGTAATTATTGTTAACTTAAATGGTATGTTTTAATTAAGAAAAAAATTACTTTTATTGAAAAGAAAAAGAAGGCTCCTTTAACGTGTTATTTATTTTGTAATTATCTCCACTCTGAAGAAAGCTCAAGGAGGCGCACCGATATTAATTAAACTTCTATTTTGTCCTTTAGCCTTTATTGTTTTTATTTTTTATAATCTCACTGCCTCACTGATTACAAAATACAAAAATGAGAATACTTTTATTTGGAACACTGTTTTTAATGTTTTTTTGGAAAATAAAATAAAAATTGTTTTGATTAAAATAATTGCGTGGTACGCCCTTATTATATAAATTTTTTTAATGATTAAAATGTTTTAGAGGTCAAGTTCGGTGCAATTTTTAATAAATGTACTTTTATTCTTTTTAAATTAAATTTTCCCGCTTATAAAGTATTATTTTTCTTTATCAACTAAATCCCAACTGAGTGTTTTTCATTTAGGCCTACACCAATTTTTTTTTTAATTAGAATTAAGTAGATGATCTGGCAAACCTGATTGTAATGAAATTATCGTTATGAGCACAGTTTTAATTTAAATTGAAATAATTTGTATTAATTAAAGACCATTCAGCACCATAAGCAACACTAGCTCGATCGTCGTTTTTAATTAAAAGTCATTTAACACTTATAATGGACTGTTACTACTTCTTGTTTGTTATGTAATGTTATGTAATTTTTATGCTTAAAAATTAAAAAACGACGACCGAGCTAGTATTGCTCATAGTACTGAACGGTCTTAAATTAATAAAAATTAATTCAATTTAAATTAAATCTTTACTCATAACGATAATTTCATCCCAATTAGGTTTGCCAAATCATCTACTTTAATTCATTACATCTTTATAAAAAAAAAATAATGCAATAAAAAAATCATTTTCAGTTTTAATGCAACATATTCATTTATAACAATGCAATAGTTATAGAGAGGTAAAAATGAATGTATGTAGCTAATACAAATAATAATAAAATGTATACTTTCTAGTGATGATTTGATCAATAATTATTTTTAATTACAGAAATGACAAATTGTAGCATTTTATTCAGGTTAACAAAAATTGAATAGGTCAAAACAAATTGTTCGGTAAAAAAGAAAGTATGTAATGTATATATACACACATTGAAAATGAATATTTGCCGATGTTGATTTGATTTCATATCATTCACAGGCAGTACATAACAAAATATTATAGTCAGGTTACATTCTCATATTAACTATAACTTTTAGGCAAAAACGAAAATTTAGCTGTTCAAAAACATGTATAACTATATTGTGAAATATTTAAAAGAAGGTGTGTTTATTAATGTTAAATCAAAAAATGCCAGTACAAAAAAAGATATAATTTAATAGTCTTACTAGCCACACAAATGAATTGTTGTTGTAAGTTGTTGTTGTTGTTGTTGTTGCTGTTGCTGTTCCTGTTGATGTTGATGTTGCTGTTGCTCCTGCT
>CM040189.1:90483357-90710857 GCA_022606455.1 Callitettix versicolor
CTTCCACTGCCAAGGCAAACGTGCGAAGAAAGCATACCTCTGATAGAAAAACAGGATAATGTAAAAATAACTCCGGTGACACTTCAAGAATTAAAAAATGAAATTAATAAGTTAAAATCAAAGAAAGCTCCTGGATTTGATCTAGTTACTGGTATGATAGTTAAATCTCTACCAGAGAAAGGACTTAGGAAGTTACTTTACCTAATCAATGCAGCTTTAAGATTGAAGTATATTCCTCTTCAATGGAAGACAGCTGAAGTTATTATGATATTGAAACCAGGCAAACAACCAAATGATAAGACGTCATATAGGCCAATTTCGTTATTACCAACGATTTCCAAGTTATTTGAAAAGCTGTTGCTAAAAAGACTAAGGCCCATCATTGAAAACAGGAAACTTATCCCAGAACATCAATTTGGTTTCAGACGAAGGCATTCTACATTAGACCAAGTTCATAGGATCACAAATATTATAGAAAATTCTTTTGAGAAAAAGAAGTTTGTGCAAGTATATTTTTGGATGTAGCGAAAGCCTTCGATAAGGTATGGCATGAGGGCCTAATTTGGAAGCTGCAGAGAGATCTACCAAAACAATATTATGAAATTCTAAAGTCATATTTAACTGGTAGACATTTTCGAGTGAAATACGAAGGAGAATACTCAGGAATTGAAGAAAATATCAGCTGGGGTTCCACAGGGTAGCGTTTTGGGACCTGTGCTTTACTTGCTGTACACAAGTGACCTTCCTACTGCAGATGATACAACCACTGGTACATTCGCAGATGATACTGCAATCTTAGCTACGGGTAAGAAAATTGAAGAAGCTGTGATGAAGCTTCAACGAGCTACAGATGAGGTGTGCAAATGGACCAAAAATGGCGCATTAGCCTGAACGAAACCAAGTCAGTGAATGTAAATTTTACAAATCTTAAGATAGATCATTCCATCCCAATTACAATAAATTCTATACCAATTCCCAAGCTAACTCTGCTAAATATCTGGGAATGACCTTGGATGTGAAACTGAAATGGAAGGAACATGTAAAAAAAAAAAAAGCAAGAATTGAATTTTAAATTTAGAAAATTGTATTGGCTAATTGGAAGACAATCCAAACTGTCAATTCATAATAAGTTATTAATATATAAACAGGTTTTAAAGCCAGTGTGGAACTATGGAATACAGTTGTGGGGCTGTACAAATAAGACGAATATTAATACAATTCAAGTTTTTCAAAATAAGGTACTTCGAAGCATTGTTGACGCACCATGGTATATACGAAATGACAACATTCATAGGGATTTGAATGTAGAGTTTGTCAGTGAAGAAATCAAAAAGCAAGCATTGAAGCATGGACACCGCATCTCACATCATGAATGCTCCGAGGTTCGGGGACTGATGGTTACACCTACGTCAGCTAGAAGACTGCAAAGAACTAAGCCTCCTGATTTGATTAGTAGAGAATAACCATTGGGTTATAACTCTAGATAAACGTACTATATTTACCGATTGTGTTCATAGAAATGTAAATTACTAGATGGGTTTCTGACTCAGTTGTAATATTATTAATAATAAAAAAAAAAAAATAAAAAAAAATAAAAAAAAAAAAATGTATATTTTCTAGTGATGACTTGAGCAATAATTATTTTCAATTATAGAAATGACAAAGTGTAGCATTTTATTCAGGTTAACAAAAAATGAATAGGTCAAAACAAATTGTTCGGTAAAAAAAGAAAGAATGTAATGTATATTTGTATATAAATGTATACAAATTATACATTATAATGTATAATGTAAATGTTGATTTGATTTCATATCATTCATAGGCAGTACATAACAAAATATTATAGTCAGGTTATATTCTCATATTAACTATAACTTTTAGGCAAAAACGAAAATTTAGATGTTCAAAAAAATGTATAACTATATTGTAAAATATTTAAAAGAAGGTGTGTTTATTAATGTTAAATCAAAAAATACCTGTATAAAAAAGAAGATATAATTTAATAGTCATAATAGCCACATAAATGACTTGTTGTTGTTGTTGTTGCTGCTGCTGCTGTAGCAGCAGGCAGCAACGCAGCAAGTAACAGTAGCAGTAGCAGTAGCAGTAGCAGTAGCAGTAGCGGTAGCAGTGGCATTAGCATTATTATTATTAACATTATTGGCAGGCATTATTATTATTAGTTAGCAGTTAGCATTATTATTAGCAGTATTAGTAGCGGTAGCGATTATTAGGCGGCGGCGGCATTATTATTATTATTATTATTATTATTATTATTATTATTATTATTATTATTATTATTATTATTATTATTATTATTATTATTATTATTATTATTATTATTATTATTATTATTATTATTATTATTAGTATTAGTTATTAGTATTAGTAGTATTATTAGTAGTATTATAAAATGACTTATTAAGTCATTTTGTTGATTCTGTAAATGAATCATCCCAACCATTCTTGACTCTGGAACTGCTACATTTGAAGACTCCTAGTGACAATCTTGGTAATTAACATTACAACCTTTTTTGGTAATAAGGTAAACTGAACAATATCAATAACTTTCTTAGTTCCTATTTTCAGTATAAAAGAAATAATTTATTCATTAATTTTTTTGCATTGTAATAACAATTACTTAATTTGTGAATCAGTTTGTAATTAAAAAATTCTTGATATAATATTGAAACCTTTATTAATAAAACCTTCAAATATTTCCATACTTTTCAGTAAATATCAAAAATTTCTGCAATAATTAATTAATTTCTTTATTATAGGCCTAACAATTAACGCTGAACGAGATATTTCTTATATTATCATTTCGCAAGTTTAAATGTAAAAGTGCACGACAATATACGGAAGCTTTACACTTAGGCCAATCTCGTACTTAGGCCTATCTTGAAAATATTTCCCCAGTTGAGCCAAATAATTTGCAAGATTTATTATTTACCATTAAACTAATGTCTACGCCTACCTTGGATGCCTCCAACATGTTATCGCACTATGCCAAGGAACACAATAATAATGGCGTCACATTTGTCAGGAGATTCTTTTAAAACGAAACCTTTTCTTATCACAAAGATTAAGTGCTCCGAATTCTTTGTCACCTGGTGCGTTACATTCAATTAGCACAATTAATTATTTTATTTTGTACTTTTATTGTTGTAAAACGTTTTGTACAAGAATTAATTTTTCATACAAATTAATAAATTGTTTCTCTTCATCGTCGTTACTTGAATGTGTGTGTGTGTGTGTGTGTGTTTTTTTTATTATATTATGCTTATTAGCGCCAATTATACATTAATGAATTAATCGAGTTTCACCAAAAATAAAGTTGTGTTGTAAATAATAATTAATTGATTCATTACAGAATCAATCTTTTCAATTTATTCTTTTAATTTATAGGCTAATGTTGAAACCTCATCTACATATGCTAATACGTTAAGCCAATGAATACAGAATATATTCTGCATTCATTCATTGGTTAAGCTTAGCGACGGCGCATCATTAAAGGCCGGTGAGTGCCTGGCCCCACCAATATGTTGTAAATATATATAATTTTATATATATATATATATATATGTGTGTGTGTGTGTGTGTATTTTTGTGTGTTTAACGTCCGACTATTGTGCACACTTGGGCTAATGCAGACGATGGGATGATTTACAGCGTATGAGAATGCCATGCCCTCGCCGGGAATCGAACCCGGGTCCTCGGGGTATATATATATATATTTTATACATATCATATAGCATCTAATATTTTTAGCTGATACATTGTATAATATGTAAAGTATAGCGATGCCAGCTCAACTAACCCTCCAGCGGCTACTACGTGTAGTAGAGTAGCGGTTGAAGGTGGGGAAGCGTATTTTTCATTGCAAATAAATAATCAAGTGTTGGGTCAATCCAAGCTGCTTGTAATCCTACTGCTATGTCTACTTTTGTTTGAACTGTATATCGTAAACAAAAGGTTGTGCCTCATTGTAATGTTTTTAGTAAAAGAATTCGTGAATTCATTTATAAGAAAAATTTAAACGTATTTACTACAAATACTGTATATTTTTTACATAATTTTTAAAATTAATTTACCCATTTTACTAATAAAATATTATTATATCACCAATTAAATTAGTTATGTTCAGCGGTGAATGCAAACAATTTTTAGGGAGTGTATAACAGATTTTTAACTAAAATAAAATAAAACAATGCCTTCTAATTTTTTTATCTATAATAATAAAAGGAAATGTTGCGCGCGCGCGCGCGTGCTGGCTCGCTCGCAATGAACACAATCTATGGTGCGCAGAGATCTAAAATTTATATGCGTAGAAAAAAACGTCTACATTTCATTGCCGGATTTTAAAATTTCAAATATTTTTTAATTAAATATTTAGCTGAAAATTACACCTGATTTTATTTAATGTCATTTTAAAAGAGATCGATTAGATTTGACGAACTGTTTTCCAATATATTGAGGCGTGTTTCAACGAAATGGCCGCGGATATGACTAGAGATCTTTTGATATTTTGGTTCCTCCCAGGACAGCCACACATAAGTTGGGGAGCCAGTTTTTATGAGCATGAACACAAACCAAAACCTAACTAAACTGGATATACGTATTACAGTATTAAGGAGGTATGATGAACACGCATAATGGGAAACACTACATATTAGAGGGAGGATCACTATACTGATAACCTAGAATAAACCGTGACTGCCGTATGCTCTATAACGCGAAATAGGCCCGTTGGTCCAAAGTCAAAGTGTCTACCGCCCCTTGGGGTCAAAACTTAACCGATTATGCTAATTAATAAAACACTAATGCAAAACAAGATGGTGGTCACATCGGATTTGCCTCACTCTACGTGCATCTGCGCTGGGAATTCAACGGACAGTGGCTTGCGCATAATAAGTGCGAGTCACTACGCTCGAGTGGGGAGGCTGCGCATGCGCACAGCGCAATACAATATACAGTGCGAATCTTATAAATTATAATTTCAATAACAATAAATATTTATCAAAAATTCTTTGTATCTCATTGACTTTGCTAATCGGAGTAAAATAACTTCTGGATAGCTGCACTGACGGAAAGTGTAGCTAAATTAGGCCTACTCAAAAATTTGTGGATGGTAGTAGTGGGAAACATGTTGTGTTACAATGTCTCTAAAATGGCGACTCGGAGTTTTTGTTGGTTTTGTGAAATTATTTTCCACATTTGGACTCACAACTTAAACTCTTACATCAGAGTTTTGTAAAAAGTACACGGTTCAATAATATCCTGGTAGGTTATTTCTTTACAATTACCGTTAGGTTTACTCCATCTTCTGATGAGATATCGGTTTTAGGTAAAATTACCCAGAGATAAATAAATAAATTCATGACGTCTTTTGAAAGTCTGTCATCTAAGTCTGATATTGCATTATCCAAAAGAAGTAGGCTGCATAAATAACCGTACGAAATCATTCCTCGCGCGAGTCAGCAGCATGATTTTAAAGTCTGGTTTGTCGAGAACCATTGAAGGAACCTTCAAATTTACGTGCGACTGTTTCTTTTACTTCATATATATATATACTAAAGATATATTTAGCATTTTTTCGGTTTACATCAAGTATGTTTTTGATCTCCTATTGCCTTAGTTCCTATTTTCATTTAATGTTAGTGTTTTTTGCTTAACGTCCATACTTTATGCTAGTTAAACCTAATGAGGATGTGGGATCAGCGTTAACGATAAGGATAACGCAACGGGAGTAACTGCAGTTCGAACTAAGAACCTTGAAGTGAGCAGTTCAGAGATGCAGAAGACTGACCGGCGCTCTATCCACATAACCCCTAGCGATTGATAAGGTTACTCCTAAAAATGTACACAATTGAAAGGAGAAATTCAGGGCTCCCAAAAGCTTTTTTAAAAGAAAACGCTTCCGATGTCACCTTTTTGCCCTGCCTTGTAGAAATTTCTGAGAGAGAGAGTTGTGAATCTTAATAATCTAATCTTCCTTGAACTGAACCTCAGAAAATGAAAACTGTAACTTTCATAGTTAAAAAGTGGACCAATATGTTTTATCTGTAATTTTTTTTCATAAGTTAAGACCAATCTTTTGATTTTTTTTTTTGCTGGCGAAAAACCGATAGAATCTTTTGAATGAATACGCAAAATGTATTTATCGCTTGGTATCTAGATTTAAATTTGTTTCACCAAAAAATCATTTTAAAAAGTGGACTTAATTATTGGCCTTCGGTAAATCTAATCAAGTTGATGCGGAATGGTTTAATATGACAATAATTTATTGACGTAGACAAGTAGTAAATGGTTTAGATATAAATTACGGAAGGGACAAAATATATAAGTTTTAGACAAACTAGAAGAGTTGTGTAATGTAAAAGGTTTCCCATCTCTCGGAGGAAATACGTCCTAAAGACTTTATGAGGTTAGTTTTCATGATTCTAAACTCATAAAACCATATATGATTTTAAGGTTGTGAATTCGGTTTGTCGCTCATGAATTATAGGTACAATGTTTTTGGATTAAGGCTTCCCAAAACTTACGTCTTAGTTTCCAGTCGTGAATGTAATACTTAATCACATAGAACTTACTGATCTTCCAAGTTCTGGGGGCTTATGACCTCAATGACCTCCGCTTTAATTGACGCCTCTGGTTAGTTATTGTCATTAGACTCCATGTTTAATTAATTAATTGTACAGAGAAGGCAATATGCAATACTTAGTTATATAATGTCTGATAGTTTATAAATAATAAAATTGTAATAATTTGACATAGAGGACTTACACGATATTTTTTATTTAATTATTCAAGAAATTACTCGAATAATAACAATTACTGTATAGTAAAATATTAACAAAAAAAATATATCGCCGAAGGACGCAAATGAAAAAAAAATTATATTAGTTCACATATTTCGTTTATTCCGTATTTACTTATTTAGTTAGCAAAATTTAGTTACGAAAATAATTTATTATTACATAAGAGAATTACCCTATATTAACATAATGTTAATTTGTTAAAAGTTTGTTTAATGAACAACTGTTGAAAAGAAAGTTTGTTTCATTTTTTTAACGAATTAAAAATTCGCTGAGATATGAAGAATCCAATCAATACCAAAAACAAGAGTCAGCTGATACAATGATACACATTCGCTTCCTACTCAGCGGTAGTGAAGAATAAAGATGATGACAAAAAGGAGAAGTTTTGGTATGAGAGTGCGAACTCGACCTCTCATTTCCACATTTTTTTTAGCCCACTTATATTCTTAGCCTACCGTTTTCTACACATAGGACTTATAGTAAAGTATTGATATTAGTGAAAGTATCAATAAAAGTATCGAGTTAAAGATTACTAGGTATCGAAAGAAAAGTATCGATACTCTACAGGTATCGGGGTGCCGGTTTCGTAACTAGTTCAATCCCACAGATACAATTGTTCAATCTACGTTTGAAGTTCATTGTGTGAAGGTGTGAACTGTGAAGTGTGTTTTGTGCTTTTGTACGTTATTCTTTACATTGTTTTTCTTTTATACAGTATTTACATTACTTTGGGCGTTGGGATGTGGTTGTGCCAGTGTGAGACTGTAATCTAAAATGTTAATAGTAGTGCAATAGTGTAACAAATATCTATTATCTATTTTAGTGATTCGACCCATTGAATACTATTACTTCGGTTAATACTGAAACATCCTAGATCGTATAGGTTAGTTTCCAAGACATAGTCTAAGTAATCGTTTTTCAGAATATGTGACCAAGGTTAAAATTTAATTTGACTTGCTTATTCAACAATTCTTTCTAAAGCAAAATTTGTTATTGTACTTACCGTCAAATATTTTCAATCCGCTATTCATATAGGCTAATAGCCTATATTATATTAAACAGGTAGGCCTAATGTCATTTTAGATATTCCTAGGGTAGCTTATTTATTATATTGTCTAGGTTGTTAACTTATAAGGTCTATTTGTAGCATCTAAGATAATGTAATACTAGAGGTTAGTGTGAAAATGAAAGTCTTAGTTATTTGAAGTATTTATTATGAGATATTGCATAGAAAATTTTTGGTAGTAAATTATTTCTTTGCCTTTAAGTAGCCTATATTGTTCATCTATTTAATTTACTGTAGTAAAAAAACAGTACTTCTGTTCTTTTACGCCTCATGCTAAAGTAGTGATTTCAACAGTTTTTATGAACACATATTAGTAAAACTGTGTTTTAGAGACTATTGTAAATTTTGATAATTTTTAGCCTAATACGCTTCATTATACACCCAATATTAATAATCCAAAATATAAAAGTGCATAAACAACAGGAACTTACAAAAGTGTGAAAATAAAGTGGCAAACCTAACCTTCAAAATTACTACTGCGCTAAAGTGATAAATGTATTTTTAATGACAAAAACGCATTAAACTGTAAACTGATTTAATTTAATGTGTGTTATTAATAATAAAAAAGTTATATATGTTTTTTCTTTAAAAAAAAAAAAAAAACGCCTTAACAACTTGACTTGGCTGTTGCGTGTTTAACGTAACTCAGGTCGGCTGTTTTCATGTTTAATGAAATGCATGTTATTAATAATAAAAAATATATATATATGTATTTTTATAGGAAAAAAACTTCATAACCTAACTTGGCTGTTGGATGTTTAACTCAGTTGTTACATGTTTAACTAGTATTCCTTAAAAAATACTACTTCTTGACTCGGCTGTGCATATTTGACCTAACTCGAGTAGGCTGTTGGGTGTTTAACTCGGTTGTTACAATTGTAACTAGTATTCCTTAAAAAGTAGTAACCTTTGTAAGTAGTGTCATTTTAGGTGACAAAAAGCGGCAGTCATTTTTTCAATGATGTTTTCATTACAAAACTATCATGATAATAAATGATTACTATTAAAAACTATGTATTAATATAGTGAAGTAAATTTATGAAAAGTAAACATCAGTGACATCAAATATAGGTTAGAAATACAGGTTAGTAATAAATGGCTAATAGTTGTAATGTAAGCACCCAACAACCAAGTTAAGTGAGATATATATTTTTTTTTTTAGGTCTGTTACACCCAGCAACTAAGACAAGTTAGTTTGTTTCTTAAATTATTATTTCTTTTGTTTTAGTGTTCATTATTATTATTATTATTATTATTATTTTATTATTAATAACATGAATTTAATCAATCATTTTTGTGATGTAAAATATGTTATCTACTTTTGCATGCTAGTCATTTTGAGGTTATGTTTGTTACTTTTAGTTAAATTTTTTAACTTCCGTTTTTCCACATATTTATATTTTTGATTATTACTATTGGGCATTTAATAAAGTACTTCAGTGCAAAATTGACCGAAAATGACAGAGGCCTGAAAGTAGTTTTACCAAAAAAAATTTCATAACCAAACCCAATTGGCTAACAATTGTGTTACCCCAATTGTGGGTAGCAAGTAATGGCAGCAATAGACATTAGTCTAACATATGAATATTTTTGTGTTTTTCCTGCCAAAATACTTTATTTCATGCTCACTCCTCAAAATAAAAACGTGAGAAAAATAAGAGAAGATCAAATAAAAGTAAAAAAAATTCAGGATAATTAAAAAAACTATTTCTGTAACCTAACTGTTATTATTGCATGAAAGTTACTAATATCTTTCTTTTTTTGCAAAAAAACTTAATTTAGTGTGCATGCGTAATAAACATTATTAGAACTAAACATTTTTTTTGTATTTTTGTTATAACCTAAAAATTTTGTAAAAGTTACTAATTTGTAATTAGTGTTACAGTAGATATAAACATACCTGCTGTTTGTGTATGAAATCATCCACGTTCCATGCAATGGCAATAAACATTCCCATGTAGGTAGCAATAACATCACAAAATAGTTCCATTAAAAATTACATAAAATTGTAACTTATCCTAAGGAAATTAATTTTCCGAGCATAATAAAAGAAATTGTTTTTAAAAATCAATTATCTTATTAGTGTCTTGCTATTTTACACAAATACTCAAGTAATGCAAGAGCATGTAAAGTAATTTTAAAAGTGCTAGGGCCTATAACTGTCATTTGTTGAGTCTACATATAAATTTGTATGCGATCCTGGGAAAGGTAACCTCATTGTGTAAATTAATGGGCATTGCTAATTTTTTTCATTGTTTTCTTAACAAAATTCTTTATTTAATGTCTATAACTATAAAGTACAAAAATGAGAAGATTACCAGAAGACCAAAAAAAGGGAGGGACCAGTATAACGTGTATAAAAGTTACTAACATTATAATTATCCATTTTTTTCTATGGAAAACACTATTTATTGTCTATAAGTAATAATCTGAAGTATAAAAATGATAAAACTATCAAAAGACTGAAAAAAAGGGGGAAAATATTTGCCTAACAAATGCGTAAAAATGTGTGTAAAAGTTATTGATGTTGTAAATGAGGATATTACCAGAAGAAATTGTTCCTTTTACTTTATATTACTTTAGTCTTAATTTAATAATAAAATAGTTAAGGAACAAAAAAATTCTTTCAAATCGTAAAAGTAAGCGGTGCCCATTAGGCTACTTAAAAAATATGTTAATAATGAGTAAATATTAACCAAAACAAAGTCATATGTTTAATTAACAGAAATTACAGGTGATGTCCGAATAGTAAACAATTACCATATTTGACACTAGTAGTTCAGTTCATTGCATTGAGATTATATGATTTCAGACATGCGTCGTCAATCAAAAGCGTCACCAGCATTTGTTTCATCTCCTGTGAAAAAAGCCATGGCGATGATAAGTAAATCACTTCAAGAATCTTGTAAATATTCTCCAAGGAAATGTTCTCAGCCGTGCGTTGAAGGTTATAGTTACTGTTTGTCTCATATTTTGGAGGACAAAAATGCGCCCTATAAACCTTGCTCTTATATCTATAACATTACTGGCAAAAAATGTAATCAACCTGCTCTAAAGACTGACAGAAGAGAATTAGGGTATGCAGTTTAATATTTAAAAATAATGTATGTCAGTTATAACTTAATAGAATTGTATTTGAATCTCCACTATTGTGTAACAGTGCTGTTAACTATTTTCTGCTTGTTTGCTTGTAATAATTTTGTAAAAAAATTATGCAACAGGATTATCCAAGTTAGCCTGTTATAGGCAAATATAAAAGTACGAGTTATGAAGGTGGTTCAAAAAATAAAATAGACTTGGCTGTAAATAAAACCCTGCATAGGTAAAAATATTTTATTATGTGTATCTTAAAACTATGGCTTTTAACTATTTTTTAACATAATCACTAATTAAATTCAAATATTTGTCACAGTATTTCACTAATTTATAATTCTTTCATAAATTTTAACCACTTGGGTTGAATTTCTGTATAAAACCTATAGTGGCATTTCAAATTCATCAGTCATCAAAGTGCTGTGACACACGCCATTTTTTTGACTGAAGAAATAAAAATGATTTGACATCTAGTTCTTGCTGTAAGGCGGATAGTCAAAAACATTCCATTAGAATTGACTCAGAAATTCTTTAATTCTTCAAGCATTATAAGGAAAATAAACAGAAGGTCTACCATTCCTCCCTTCGCCATAAATATTTAATCGTCCATTTTTTTTTTTTTATCTGACTTATTGCTGTAATACAACTTCACTCATAAATATTTGGGCAGATACAAAGTAGTACATAACTGACGGTGAATATCTGCTGATGAAACATTTTGTGTCCAAAGAAATCTTATGATAGCAAGCATCTGCATTTGGCAAGATTTTCTTTTGCGGTACTTATGTCTTGAGGTTATAACATTAAAAAGCGAAAGAACACCATTGGCTACCAGCTATTGTCTAAACTTTCTAAACTTGTCATAACCAAGTGGGTTATGTCTTGAGTGGGTTTAAGAGAGGAACTTTTGGGAGTGGGAAATAACTATAAGGATATTTTGGTAGGTATATAATACCCTCTAGCAAAAAATGGCTCTACCACAGAAATGTTTTGAAAATTTTACATTCAAAAATGGGGTTTTAGCACACTTTAGGCTATAGGCTAAATTTTTGTATTTAAAAAAAATGTTTTTTTCAAAATGTGACTTGTAATAGCACAATCACATTAATTGTAGTAATTTTACATAACAGTAACAATATTATGAGTACTTTGTGGTAGTTGTTTTTTGTATGTAATAATAACAACTAGTAAAATGTTCTCATTACATAGTCATAATGTATAATAAGTAATATTATCTATATACCAATATATAAAGCGGAAAGTCTGTATGATTGAATGTCCAAAGTATTTATCTACTTACAAATATGGAACACCCACAACCATCATCTCGGTAAATTAACAAAACCAGTATAGCTTTTATCATATTCTTCCAAAGCGGTGTCTGGAAATGTTTGGTTACTGCCTTGTTTTTCTATCCATTGTTGCTCTGATCTAAGTTTTGAGGAAAAATCATTAAAAATTAAGTTTTCTATAACTTTGTAACGTGCCTTTTTTCTATCGTATTGTTTTCATGTAAAATATCCAAAACATATACACTGTTGCAGCAAAGGTTGGTGATTCAGCTAGTTTATATATTATGAATGGTTTAAAAGTTGTAAAACACAATGAGAAAGTTGTTTATTTGTTATTATTATAAAAACAACTGTCCTTAAGGTACTTGTAATGTCATTACAATTATTATTATTTAAAAGTCATGTTATGAAACTTGCCCAATCAGAGCAATATTTGATACCATAGGGGTGCAGACTAGCTGCACCTGTTGTGAGGATTTAGATGTCCCTCGCGGTACCCAAGTCTAATATACGGAGGCGATAATAGCTTCAATGTGCTTTTTCGCCTGAAAATAAAAAATAATAATATTTGATAGAGAGATCAGTAACCTACCTCCTTAAATCCGCCCATGGCCATTGCCAATACATTGTGCATTTATTTGTTTATACTTATTGTATAAGTTGTCCTTTGTCTTACAGTCTGAGTATTAATGGTTACATTCATGAATATATTATATGTAATCACAGAAGGAAGGATGACGTAAAGTGAAAATCAGAAGAGTTAAATTTTAGTGAAATGAGTCTGGGTTCAATAGGTGTTGATATTTTTGTCATAAGTAAGCCTAAATGTTAGTGTTAGCATAAAAAAGATGTAAAATTAAAGTTTTAGTGTGAAATTTTCATTAAGACCCGTAGCATTAGCGGTTATTACATATTTAGTATTCTATGTTGTATATAATTTCAGTTCAGTACGTAGGAACCAGCACTTGACCTTAAACAATTTCTGACTATTTATGAAAAAACTTAAAATATCTTGCTAATGTAGAATGTTATTTTTTATTTAATGAGGGTCATAGGAATTTTTTTAATTTGCTTTTTTGGATATTCAGACTAGAGAAAAACTAACTAACCAAAATATTAATATAATTGACCTTTAGAGTATGTTGTTTTATTATTTTTTAAAAACTAAATTTGTCATATATATGTTGAAATATTATATGAAATTTTTTTTAAAGAATGTGTGAGGATCATTTTCGCAAAGCTCATGCGCAAAGGCAGAAGTTGTCAGGAAAACACATTCCACCGCAAACCACAGAGTCATTACTAGCCAGTCTGTCTCATTATACTCGATCTACAAAAACTGAAGATGACAAATCCGCGTCTAGTCAAGAAGATAATGAAGCAAGTGATATTTCACCATCAAGTCAACCAACCAAAGCTCTTAATCCATTTGGTAATAATAAATAGATTTTATGTATTGGCTAAGTCATTTTTCACATTAGGCTTACTGGTTTTTAAATAATTAAAGCTAAAGATTTTTCTGGAGCAAAAATTGGATTTTGTCAAATTCAGCTGTAATGATTTTGCATTATAACGAACTTTGACAAAGTGTTACCCATAGAAAATGTATGAGCGCTATCTCCCCAAAAAAATCCAGTTCGGGAGCTATTGACAAAGAACTTAAAAATCTGTCTATTTATCAAGATCTACCTAAATTTGTCAAAATTTTATTTTGCTTACATATGAAGATTCATAACTTTAGTACAATCCTTAATGAAAAATATCAGTGATTGTTTTTTATAATATAGCCAAATATTTTATGTACATATTTGTATTAATTAATTGTCTTATTTTTAGGCAAGGGAACAGTATAGATAAAATTTACTTTTCATCAAGTCATGCTAAACAGACAGCGATAAGAAAAACATATATTTACATTGTTCAGAATTTACTCGCTAGGGTGCAGTTGTATTGTTGCCATATTTATCAGCTTGTATATTATTTACAATTTTGTACATGGACCCTACCACCGTGTATTATAATGTGGTCAAAAATTAAACAAGAAAAGACGATTAATTCAAAGCACATGTCAGCACTCTAATGTATGCAATTGTCCTTATTTTGATATGCTTGTAATATCTGAAATATGGCAACTATGTCAGATGCAAAACTGATAAGGTCTGAACAAAATTATATTCACTGTACACAAAAATAATGTTTAAATTGGTTGGACGCTTGAGGAATAGTAAAACACAGGGATACATTCATATAAAAGATTAATATACTTTCAAAATAACCTATGCGCCAAATGTATGCATTTTGAAAAGATGTGAAACTGTTAGTTGGATACCTACACACGCACTCAGAACATGAATTTAATTTAAATTTGATAACACGTACCTGATAACATTTGAATAAAATCAAACTAACCAATTTTGTTAACTTAGATAAAATTTTAACTTTTTTTTGTTAACTCAGATTAGATTTTTTGGAGAAATAATTGACTATGAGAAAGCCCGCGTAGTGTTTTTTCTTACAAAATGGCCTTGTAGGTATTTTATCATTTTCTGTGCTTCGTTTATAGATTCGTCATTTGTTCTTTTGTTAGAGCATAAACTTTGTATGGCTGCTCATGAGTCCACCATGAGCATAACGTTGTGGTAGGCATTTGTTCTGTACAGAAGTTGCTGTAAAGCAAATTCTATTGCCTTGATTTCTCCATCAAAACTGCCTTTGTTCTTTCCAACTGAGGCATAGTGTGCGAAAGAGTGATGAGTATATTCCAGCCCCTGCCTCAGCTCTGTTACTCATAAATGATCCATCTGTATATATATGGAGCCATTCATCTGTTGGGTACCTCTCCTCAATTGTTGCCAGTGTTATTT
Organism: Callitettix versicolor; assembly: GCA_022606455.1. Lineage (NCBI taxonomy): Eukaryota > Metazoa > Arthropoda > Insecta > Hemiptera > Cercopidae > Callitettix > Callitettix versicolor. Next base: position 90,498,494 of record CM040189.1, read on the forward strand.
GTTTCATTGCGCTGGCGATATTCATTCTTTTAAAATCTTCAATTAGATGTAAGTGTGTTTCCAGCTGCAAATAATCCAGAGGGTTTCTAGGTCCATAAGCGGTTCTATCCTCTCCGTCACACCACAACGATTGAGTATATCCTGTGTCATGAGTCAGTGGGTCCTTTTGAGTTTTTAAGGTTTGCTTCTGTATGTTGTTTTTGCCCAATATGTCCCTGGTAAAGCTTGTAGGCCGATGTGTGCACAACTTGCTTGTTCTATTTCAGCAATGATTGGTAGGTTTTGTGTATACAGCTGTAGGGCCATTACAGGAGTTGTCTTAACCGCTCCACACACTAATCTCAATGCATTATTCTGAGTTTCTTCTAGTTTTTGTAGCTGGGACTTGGGAGCTGTCACAATGACTTCACTACCATATTTCAGGATTGGCTTTATATAGGCTTTATAGGTGTTATTGAGCGTGTCCTGTGTACTTCCCCATCCGACTCCTGCAAGGCGCTTGAGTATTGCCAATCTCTTGTTTGCTTTTGCTACTGTATTAGTCATATGATGTTTCCATGTCAACTTGTTGTCCATATGCACCCCAGGTATTTAGTATCATTGCTTTTAGGCAGAGGTGTTTTATCAATATTAAGTTCAAATGTGTAGTTAGTATAAGATGTATTTTTATTCAAATTTTAATGTTATTTTTCCAGTTGAAACTGATGCCTATAAAGTAAATGCAAAAGGCAGCCTTGTTCTTGACTATGCAAGTGAATCGGATAGTGATGTTGAACCATCTACATTAGATAATGTCTGGCGAGCACAGGATCAAGAGTCCTCCGATGCAGAAAGTGTTGACAGTCAGCTGGAAGACCCACTTAAGTAAGTCACAGCCATTTAATACAGTGCTTGTCGTAACTATGTTTAACTGTATTATGTGTATTCCCATTGTTGTGCTTTCAGTGAATTTAACAACTTTTAACAAATGTGTTATTTTTATTAAATTATCGTTTAAAAATGATCTGTTGTTCTGGTCATTATAGTAAAACCTATATCTAGAACTGAAAAGTGAATGCTGATTACGGTAATGTAAATGTGTGCCCCCCTTGCGACTTTAGCAATATGCCCTCTACAGTATCACTCCACAGCTAAAGAAGCAAAGAAATGAGACAGTTGATTCCTAGTATTTATTATCCTTCACAGATTACTAACTATATGTGGAATATCATTAAATAAATGCACACTCTCACAATTCCTATCTCCAAAACTATTTAAATACATCCTATCACCCTCTCGTTGTCATTTTATTCTTAATCTTATTTTCACCAGCTACACACATAACATACATAAAGCTGGCTGGTAATCCAAATAGCATAGCTGCAGAGAAGTACACCCTACCTTCTGCTGTCTAATGACATCCGATCAAATTACGGACTCGAGAATTTTTGTTATCACATGGCAATAATTGTGAACGTATTTGTGCAACTATCACTTGATGGCAGTAGAGTCAGTGTATTGACCTCTGTATGATGAGCTTTACATTCATACACACATGTTTTTTGCCCTCTCCTTCACATTGCAGGTGTTGTGGGGATGCTGTTCCACTGACTAATTGTGGCATTTAGAACACTTTTAAAGTGATTTTTAATAATTTTGTATATAGACCATTATAAATAAAATATTTGTGTGCGTGCACACCAACTTTATATCTCTATAATCTTATACAATTTCAAAGTAAGTGCTACAGCCCAAGAAATTTTTAGCCATGATATATTTTGAAAAAGATAAAATTCTCGGGTATTGTTGGTCATCGACTAGTAACAAAGGTTGTCACTTATTTTTAAAGCAAGCCTATACAGTAATAAAATAACATAATTTTAAAGATGTTCCAGTAATTCAGGATATTATCCAGCAGATCGAAATAAGAAAAAAATCAATATATGACCCAAAACTCAGATTCCCAGCTATCTCCCATCTTATTTTTTACAACAGCTTCAACAATTGAATTGGCTTTTAAACTTTATACAAAAATCTAATAGGTAAAAGACTACTTTGAAAAAAGTAATTCACTTTATCAATTGATTTGTTTTAAAATAGCAATTGCAGATTTTAATATTGAATATCACCGATATTGGGTGATATTCAACAGAATGGGTCTTTCCCAGGACCCATTTAGTAGTCTGGCATTTTATAAAATCCAGCCCAATCTCTGCATTAGTAGATCAGATTAACAAGGACCTATTTTCATCTGTTATTGTTAATTACTTTAATGAGAATAAAAAAACATTAAACATTTTAAACGAGTTTAATAATGTAATTTAGCAATTTCTATGATAAATTAACTAAAAAAATGTATATATTTTATGTGTATTTTACAGACATGCAGCAATTTATACTGCTGAGGAGGTTACTAAAATTTCCAGAGATAAGCTGATTCGTCTACAGTCATTGTACATTGAACAATTTCGGCGATTACAACATATCCTGAAAGAACGTAGACGCAAGTATTTACATGCTTTGAAGAAAGAAAAAGAAACATTATGTAAGTTACTTCATTATAGTTATGTATGTGTTTCTTTTTTGTATTTATAAATATTATATTGATGTATATTATAAATATCTTATGGACCAACAAGATTTTTAATACAATTATATGTTGTAGTCTGAATAAAAAAAAATTTAAGCATTTACTAGGTCGGCAGCAGGCTGGCAAAGCACTTTTCCCATTTTGGTTATAAATAAAAATTTTTTATTTTTTTTTATTTTAATTTTTTAATTTAAAATAAAAAAATTTGGCTTCTTCCTATTTCCACCTGAGCAAGATGGTGCATTCTGTAGAGTTTTTATGGGTTTTGGCAGGCTATCATATAGTGGTTCTGTAGTTGGCCTTCCCGATGTTCTGCCAAACAATAATTTTTAACCTGGATTTGTAATTGAAATTATGGCAGGAACTGTTGTTCTCAGAAATCTGTTGTTAAAACTAGCGCAGGAACTCACCAATCAGGATGAAGCTAGTGTGTATAGCAGATGCGGTACAGCGCCCCGGCAATAATGCCTGGGCAGAAATGTGTTAATGTAGTATACATTAGACCCAAGATACACAACACTGCAAACCACTCTGACATGAGTATTGGTTTAAACTTGTTTCGCAGGCAAGGACTGTTCAAAAACTGGGAAAGAAGTTTGGGTATTTAGTGTGGATGTTTTGAGTGTTAGTAAACAGAACTAGTTGTGTAACGCAGTTCCTATGTTGTTTAGGTGATAAAGTTTTTATAATTAATAATATATTTATATATTATTATTACAAATAAATTGTACATTATAAAATTTTAACATACTGAATAAAAAAAAATTAACGAAAAATAATATGCTTTATTATATGGTTGCAGGTAGCATTAGTAATCAGAGCCACTCATCTCCCAAAGAACAGAAACTGTACGATAAATTAAAAGCTTTAAATCGATTTCATAAGAGAAGTGGTGTTGAGGCGGTTTTACACAAGAAAGAATTGGAGCGTCGAGCCCAGGTATGTATACCATTAATTCAAAAATTTTACAAACTTATAGAAAAATACACAACATAAAGCTGATCAGTAAAGTTTCTGCTTTAAAATATAATCACCACTAATGTCTAAATAAAATTACACTGAAATAATACCCTACATAACCTAAAAACTATCTGGATTTGCCAGAACTTTTATAGCTAATATTGTTAACAAATATAATTTTAAAAAAATAAATTTCTGACATGTTTCAAGCAAGAACTTATTTAAATATATAAATAAATATATAGTGTTTTTATACTAGCTCACAGCTTCAATGCCTGTTTTGGATATTTTAAAAGAGTTTTAAATATAATTTAATTGTATTGTTCTTTTAGGTTAGCATTTAATATACTTCTTTTACACTTCAATAATTACTCATCATTAGTTGTCATTATGGCAAATTAATTCAGAAGTTTGTTGTTGTTTTTTTTTTTTAATAAATGTTAATGCTTTTCAGTAGAATTGTATTTATATTGTTAAAAAAATAATTGTTCATTACAATTTTCCGATACATTTTTACACAAATAAACATTGTTTTTTAAGAATAAAATAACTATATGTTAATGGGACTGTAAAATAACTCCAAGTACATACAATTTAATTCTGAGCGCTATACTGAAGTAAGGTCTGACATATGCCGAGCATAACGGGAAAACATTGCAAGCCATACACAGTATCTCAACCGGAACTGGTTATATTATAGTATATATTCAACCAATCTGAGGTGGTAATCATTAAGAGCCACACGTATACAGATCATCAAAAGCCACACATATACAGAGGATCATCAAGAGCCACACAAATACAGAAGATCATCAAGAGCCACAAATATTCAAAGATCATGAAGGGCCACAAATGTTCAGAAGATCATCAAGAGCCGCACATAATGGTTTTACAACAATGGCAAAGGGTTAAAAGGCAAAAGTAGAGATAGCGAAAATAATATCAATAAAAAATGAAATGTAACTAGTTAAAATAAAATTCCAAGACTTTAGGGAAGATAGTATTGCTTTCTATCTTACAGTACAAAAAAAATAATCATTTTATTGTACAATCCCAAATAAAACTAACAGCCATTTATTTGTATTTGGCAAACATACATTTTATTCTTTTTGTTATTAAATTTTTAGCTACATTTTAAATTTCTGATTTATCAGTCACTATTCCTTCTTCATCATTCTCACACATCATACGGTGATATTGTCTCCAAATGTTGTCACATTAATCTAATAACTTCACATACACACATAGCTGACACTGTCATTAACAACTGCAAATGTGTTGTAAGGTCTAGAATAGTGGTTCCCTCCTTCTCTGGAGGTGAAGAAAAACTTATTGTTTCAGAACAAACTATTAATTTGCTATAACATTAGTATATGTAGAACATTATTAGGTATTAAATGTTTTGCATTATAATTTATTTTATAGGCTATGTATAATAGGTCTGAAACTAGGGTACTTATTTATTTGGCACAGTAGTTCCCAACCCATATGAAATTTTATTGTCAGCACATTTTGTCAGCAAAAGTATTGAACTTTAAACAAAAACAGAGTTGATTGAAAAATGTCTTACCTCAATATATTTTTCTTGGTGTAACTTTTGTGCATAAATCTCTTTTACAAACTGAAGTATTCTGGGAATTAGGCTCATTCAGAGCTAAGCTTCAGTCATTGCTTGCACCTTACAAATTCCTTTGTTTGTTTTTAATTAGCAATAAAGTGAAGAACTCTTCTCGCACACTTTTTGCAACTTTTTAGTGGATACTGTGAGACGTCTTTCTGCGTTTGGGAACCATTGTGTAGAATAAGTGCTCTTTAAAGATTTTTTTTGGAATACAAAATAAAAGAATTTTCTGTTAAAGTGCAGAGTTTTCTCCTTTTTTGATTTTTTGTCTGATTAATTCCCCCTCTAAACTTCAAATCAATGTGAGAATTACTTTATTATGTAACAATCTTGTAGTTTTTATTTAATTATTTTCAGTATCATTTTAATTTGTTCAGGTAACAGAAGGGATGATGATACGAGTGTCACACAAAGGCAAGTGTACATTTACTGAAGGTGGAGTAAAATGCGGAGCTAAAACTTTACCAGTCACTAAGTACTGCAGGAAACACATACTTGAGGTAAATTCAAACTAAATGTTTATGCTTTAATCTTGTAGCATTGTCAATAAGTTATATGTTTTTGTATAATTGTGAACAATATGTCTTAAATGTTAGGACAAAATTTGGTTTTGTTACTTTTGCATTGCTGAAGGTAACATTAGCATCGGGAATATTCCTACTAATATGATAAAAGCTTAGAACTGGAATCAGTTGTGTTTATAACCGATTAATGACAGACTGTGATTCCTCATAAAGTATCAATAATTTTAGGTTGGCTAAAACAAATTATTAATGACATAAACCATTTCTTTACTCAACAGAATTATGAATTTTTCAAAATTTAATCTTATTTTATAGATATAATTTTATGGATAATAATCTTTACAAAATTTAGCCCTGACTGAAAGTTTATAAATGTAATCTGTATTCTACATTCTAATGACTTCTATCTGAACTGAAAAAGAATCTAAGAGGGCTGTGGTTCCACACTGATAAGGGTTCAAAGCAACATTAGGGCCCAGTCTCAACCCATTGGCTGTAGTGTTCTATGAATATGGTATTAAAAAGCTCATTGACAGATATAAGCAAAAGTGACTACAACTACTTATAAATGAATTGTAGTAATCAGTTAATTTTATTATTAATTTATTTTATCAATTCTTGTCTTTGTTTTATCAATAATCAGAGGTTGAAAAAGCAGCCTTCATAATTACCATTTACAAATTGATTGCATAATGTCGTTTTAATGTGTTTAGAAAATGTTATAAAAAAACCTGAACTTTAAGAGTGTTCTAGTAGTTACATTTTATAAGAAAAGCCTGAAAGGGTCGAACACCACCTAAAGAGTGTTAAATTATTTTATAAATAACCTACACAAAATTATTACTGTTTTTGTCAGTGACACATATTTATATACAGTCTATCATATGTGTACCTAATGTTACAAAACAAATGCAACTAGAAAAAACATTTTTCAAGGCAAAAAGCACATTGAGGCTATTATCACCTCCCTAAATGTAAGTGTAAATGTAAAGTGTTAAAGTCGTAAATGTGTGTTAGACTCGGCTACCGCGAGGGACATCTAAATCCTCTCAAAATGTGCAGTTAGTCTGCACCTCCCTGCGGGGTACCTAGAAAATAAAAGAACATACACATTGTTTATGAATTTTAAAAAATGATGTATAGTAGGTTTAAAATTTCCATCTGAACTTTATGGCTATCTTGAACTCAATTTTTATTTCTTTAATATTATTATAGTGACCATAATTGATTGAAGCATTTCTGTACATTTTTTATCTTATTTTTATGAAAAAACATACTTTACTTTCTGTACGGCTTACTTCAGTTATTATTATATCCAATTAGTACATTACCAAATTTTAGAAGAAACCTATAATTAAAAATAAGAAATTCAGTAGAGGAGGTAAACAAAGATTTTTTTTTAAGGCAAAAAGCACATTGTTTAGGTATCATTGCCTAAACACAACTACTAACGAAACAAAAGGACGATAAAACTTAACATTACTTACAAACTAGATAACATTTATAACAAAGATTAAAATAATAAGCTTCCTCACTATAATTGAAATTATTACAAAAATATATTGAATTTGTTATTATTGAACAATTTTACATTCATATTTTAATAATTAATTATAGGAAACAAATTTTAAAAAATAGTTTAATATTTTGATTGATTAATTTAATATTTTCAAAATAGCTTATTTCTTGAAAACTGTATTTAGGTAATAATTTACAGTTTTCACTGTCACTTTTGTTTTTTAAATTTTAATCTATGACGATCACATTGTCATTTAAAAAAAAGAAGTTGGTTTTTGGCAACTGGTTTCAGGGTGATGAAATTAAGGGTCTGCAGACCAAATTTTTAGAGTTCGGTCGAGTTTTTTTGCGCTTAGGCTTTTCAGGTTAGATCAGATCAAACAGTTAAATGGGGAACCCATAAAATTTTTAGCTAGGCCTGAGTTTCAAAAAAATCAGAATTCAAAATTTTTTTTTTTAAGCTGTCCAAATACTGCTGCGGGCCGCTTACAATGGCTTTTAACAACTAAATACATCACAGGCCGATATATTACCGGCTTTGTTGGTCTGACTGAATACCACCATGGGCTGTTGTAATACAGGTTCTGTTAGTCTCTCATGCAGAAGTTGTTTGAATATCACCACAGGCCAATGTAATATGGGCTTTGTTGATCTGACTGAATACTGCCACGGACCAGTTACATCAGTTCGCAAAAGCTGTCTGAATACTGTTACAGGCATATGTATTACGGGCTCTGTTAGTCTGGCTAAATACTATCACGGGCTGATTAAATCGGCGTGTAAAAGTTGTTTGAATACTGCCACAGGCCAATGTACTACAAACTCTGTTGGTCTGACTGAATACCATAAGGGTCCATTTACATCGGCTCTTAAAAGTTGTTAGAATACCGCTACGGGCCAATGTAATCAGCTTTGTTGGTCAGTGTGAATAGGCCACAGACCAATAGAAATTGTGTACACTTTTGAAAATAAAATGAACTGTTCATCCATTTATTACAATATATTTACATTTATTGTCATTTATACTTTTATGGACGTTAATGAAGACTCTTTTAGTCTTTCTCGATAGCACTGAATGCTGAGTTTACACTTAGACATACAAATTTGCACTTGTTTTTTTATAAATATGTAGTGGTAATAGTACTCACGTGGCAAGTCTCACATTGCTGCACCACACTTTATTTTGTGTGTGTGTGTGTGTGTGTGCTTGTGCGCATGCAAGTGTGATTGTATTTATATATATTCTTTGACTTGCAAATACAACACTCATTGTACAACGGTACTGACGACAATCATACAGACCATGCTCTTTACCTCTTCCCATTGATAATATGTAAAAAGTGAAGGAGAGATAGTTTACAGATTTTCAATCAACATTGTAAATGCCAGTCAATGTAAAATTTGTTAATTGATATCAGTTTATGAATGTTTGCCTGTTGTCGAAAACTTTTTATTATATCTGATTCAATTGGTGTAGGATAATCAAATACAAAACCTGGTTATTTATATTATTTGTGTAAATACACTGTACGCAGGACAATTTATATAGCCTATATAAGTGCTAGGGTGTGGGGTCATGTCTATAAGTGTTGAATGCTATCTAAGTGTACAATATCATATTATTAACACATCAAGCCCTCGGAGTAATGAAGAAGTAGGAGTAGATTTTTGTTGGTTGAACTTATTTTGTTAGACACAAAGACATATGTACAATTACTGGTTCATCAAAACCACGCTTGTAAATATAGATAAATAAATAAATTTAGGTCTCCATTGCGTCGAAATAAATAATAAAATAATGGTGGTAAAATCGAATTTCTCATTTACAATCGTAGTGTTGAGTATTTTCATTTAATTTTTGTCTATGAAAAAAAATTACATCTTCTTAATTTAGTGACATTATCATGAAACAATACCATTTTGGGAAAAAAATATCTGCAGAATGCTGCAGGTTCTCTGAACTGATTGTGTACTGTTGTTAATCACATTCACATATTTATTTGACAAGGCAAAGTTGAACCGACCAGACAAGGAACAAGAAACTATATTTTGTAAACATCTACAATCCACTTGGGGTATAGTCATATTCATTATGTTTATAATAGATCTATACAAATGTGTTCAGTTAGTAGTTCAATGTATTGTAGATGTTGCCAATTTTATGTGTGAGACAATAATAGCCTCAATGTGCTTTTCACCTTTAAAAAGAAAATTGATGTGGTGTTGAATGTACTTTTTACTCCCTTCGCACTGTAGCATCACAATAAATAAACTGAGTAACCAGTAGTATTGCAATCACTGACAGGTCAACAACAGTTGGTTTTGTGGTGTAATATTAATAGAATATGATTATAAGCGGTGAGACACTTGACCTTCGATGATAATTAAATTATTTTTTGTTTATATTATTTAACTATTATGTATTTTGGTAATGAAAATGTGTATGCATATTTTGTATATACACTATTGCCTAAAAATAAAAATTAATATTTACTTGGCCCAACCCATCTTTAACCCGAATTGTATGCTTGTGAGAACATTTCAGTAATATGAAAATATTTATAACTAGAATATAGAACAAAATGGGTACCAAAAATTTTCTTTATAGATACTTTATGACAATTACTCGAACTAATCATCTTTTTAATTATTCATAACTTGATAATCAGAATAATAAATAGTGTAGGTAGCTTAACAAAAAAAAACCATTTTTGTTAAGACTCTGTACATAGCAAAACAGTAGCTAATTTTGACCTAAATATTGACCTCTCTTGTCACCTGAGTAATAATTATTTTATTTAATTATTAATGTAGGATTCTCAGCAGTTACTGTACAGAAGTTGTGGTGTTCAGAAAGCTGATTTTGTGTGCCAAGAGCCAACACTAACAGTGTTTGAAAACAAAACTTGCATATATCATGTGCCAATACCTCCGCAGCCTCATGCTGTCAACAGTGAAGTAAGTCACTAGCTTGTGTGTGTATATGTGTGGTATCGCTGTAAAATAAACTAGTTGATAGATTTTAAGAAAATTTGACATGTAGACCTCATTTGTCCATATCTCAGGACCATTTTCCAAAAAGGTTTTTCTAGTCTCTTTATGATCAAATTTTGCTCAGCGTAGTCTATAAGCATCCAAATATGGGTGGTGTGACCAAAAAATCCAGTTTGAGGTCTATTAAAAACCTTTAAAATCAGTTCATCAGATTTTGCTCAGATATAAGAATTTATGTATGATTCTTTTTTAATTTTTCAAAACTAAAGGTTTTTAAGCTTTTTTTGTCAACAAATTATTTAAAATTGCATTTTTTTCAAAATTGGTTCTGACAGTTTTTTATCAAATTTGCTCAAATGAAGTCCATAAATACCTAAATAAAATGAACTAGTCGCTGTTTGGTTTGGTGATCGAGTAATATCTGTGGTTTTAAATAATAATAACAAAGGTTCCCTAACTGTAAGAACAAATTTCACACTTTCCTCTTCTCAAATTCAGTTAGCTTGTGTCAGAGTCTACTCCACAGGGAACATCGTTTCTCCTCTCGATGTTTCTGTGTATCGAAACAGTTTCACAATGTGTCAGAAGTATGTTATTTTCAGTTTACTCTGGAACCTTAAATTTGTTTTAATTTTAAAATTTAGTGCATTCATATGTTGAAGGTTTTTTCCAGTGATGATATTTGTCAATTTTTCTATTTTTTTGCCTGTTCTTTTTAAAGAACTAATCGAATATGAGAAAGTTTATGTGAATTGCATGAAATGTATATATATATATATATATATATATATATATATATAAGTTAACAGTTTTCAAGATTTTAAATTATCACCATTTTGATAATAGTAAGTCACAGAAAATCCTTAGTTTTATACTGGTAAATGATTAGATAAAAAAATTAGGAATACCATCCTGCCATGGCTCATTGAATATTTTTTTTAGTTCCACCCCTAATAAAGAAAATATGCCAATTAGTAGATACAAATTGCCTAATCATAGTTTTTATGAACATTACAGGTAGCCTAATAAAATTAGCTTTAATGATTTGAAATATTTATTTATGAATATTTATTCATAAATATTATCTATGAAATATTTTGCAGGCTATCTTGGAAAAAGTATTTATTTGCTGTTATTAAATTAGCTAATGAACAACTTTTAATTGCAGATTTTTAAAACAGAAGTTAGAATGAAAGAGGACCAAAAGAAATTCATAGACTGTACAGCTCATGTTACATTAACTAATTCCCGAACAAATGAAGCTGATTCATCTATGGAAGTGGTACAAACGCCCAGTCAAGATGAAGAACCAGTAAGTACCTTGAAGGCTGATCCTAAGGATGTATCAGTATCTGAGAATGATAGTGATATGTTACCACAGAATGATTCAGATCTGGTAATGGATGATATAATGGCTGATGTGGACGTAGTCGAAGAGGTTCTGGAAACGGATGGATCGGTGCAAAAAGATATGGAAGATGTCCAGCTTGATGTACCCAGTGATTTTGAAGAGATTGATGATAGGTGAAGAAGATATATAGACATTTCTTTGACTTTAGTAATGTATTTTTTTATTAATAAATTATGTACTGTATTTTAAAAAATGTTAAGAAATTTTAAAATAACAAAGCTGTTATTTTTATCATAAAGTCTTTTAATTCTTTATTTTTAAAAAACATATATTTTTTATTTACCTTCATAATACTTGTATTCATATTGTGTATGATGATTATTGTTTGTATTTCTGTTAGTCCAGCTAAAGAAATTTAAGTGGTCATCAAGATTCTTAGAATTTAAAAATTCTGTTATTCTTGAAAATTCAGGGACATTTGAAAAATATAATCTTAAGCAAGCTTGACTAATGCCAATTTTTATAATTCCATAAATATATTTTTATTGTAAATATATTGCGCCAAACGTACATACTTTAAACATGTACATGAAAAATCAGCTGAAGCTTGGGAAACTTTCTGGCATTGGCATTTCATTCCAATACACTTCGTAACAACTGGTCTTATTTTGTTATTATTCAATTGTATGCACTGCCTTTAAAACTATCTCACTCTCAAAAATAAGGTAGGCTATTAAATAAGGCTAACAACAACATAAGACACTGGCAGTGGTCAGTATCTGACTCGTACACTTCAGTCCCGTCGGTTGTGATTTGATACTTCATGAGTAGGCCTACTCTTTTCTTACTTTAGTTAGTAAATGTATAAGCAATTAAATATTATGTTGAAACAGCAGCATAATTAATAGGGAAAAAATTATCATTTAGACATATAGCAACACAAGAAAAGGGTATGGGTACACCCGATTTCTGATTACAGCTTGACAAAGGAACATATAAATCTGAGAAAATAATTATTGTAATATAAGTAATGTTTAACACTATTTGCTAATTTAGAAATTAGTTTATCTGAACAAAAAGACAAATATTCACACAGCATTTGTGCAAAAGAACTAATGTAACAGTAAAGCGAAAAACATGTTACAATTACCTTTAATAGTGTAATGAATGAAAATAAGCCTATTATTCGTGGAAACTGACTTGATAACTAAAAAATAATAATTGTAATTTGTTTTAAGTTTTGAGTAATTCCTTGTTACGTCCCACAAACAAACAATGTCCAACGCAAATAACTTCTATAAATGTCTTTGTCAAAATTTTCAACTGCCATTTAAATAAAAAAAATAATACCAATATTTAAATTTGTAACAGTATAAAAAAAATTGAAATAAATATTGAAAGTATCTGACACACTACAAAAATTGTAAAAGAGTACAAAATAAAATATGCCTATAAACGAAAAAATTAATATTTAGCAACCTGGACAGCAGTGTGTCATCTTTGTTACTCTAAAACATTGTAAATTTTACCTGACCGTACTGTTTTTTACTGAGCTGTTCAATGTTTTAAATTAGGAGGGGAAAAGAGTTTCTCTGAATTTGAAATTGTTTAATTTCTTACAAAAGATAACAGCGTCAAAGTACTATTCATCACTGTAAATAGACAAGAAATTTAATGAAACATTTAGCACACACTGCAGGAAATCAGTATTTAAAAAAAACATTAAGTCAATTTGTTACTGCAACTTTTCTTTTTGAACTTAGTTTCAAACAATACTACTAGAGGGCATGTTTCATAATCTGCAATATAAAGTTACCATTAATTTGATGGATCATTAAAAAAAATCTTGGGCTACAAATAATAAGACAAATTTAAATACTATGTTATATATTATACTTTAAAAATTTACAAAATACTGAAAAGGTTTATATTTGTACATTGTAACTTTTATTTATGTACTTTTTAACAAAATTAGAATGTATACGATTGACATAGTAGCCACTGTCTTTGAGCCTCCTGTACAGTGCAATGTACTTGCACGCTAATGTTGTACGTGGTGATACAAACATTTCACAGAACTGTACTTTACTTCTAGCAGCTTCACTTAGCTTATCATCGTGCAGACAGCGCAGAAATGCTAGAACAAACGTGTAACAGTTGTATGTCTCTGCATGGTACCTAAACAAAAGTAGTCCAAAAATTTCAGTACACATGTATATCCAATTTGTCCACAAAGTTTAAATGTAAAAAAAATAAAGGTCAATAATAATTTTGCCTCCATTTGTTTTAAATAATTAAAGACTACATTTAAGTTAAACAAGTTCTTATTTTTCAATTTTTTTATCGTAAAGGAGCTTAAACACTAAATAACTATCCCAAATATGGAAATCTAAAACGCTCATGCATAGTGGGTAGCACAAAAGTAAAAATTTATCTGTAAAATATGCTTTTACAAACGATTTGTAGCTGAGGAAAAGCACATGTAACATGCAAAACGCCTGTATTCAATGTGCTTCATATAGTTTATGACTTTTTGCAAATACAAACTCCTTCCAATACATTTTTAAACAGAGTAACTCTACTAGCTGCCACATTGCTAAAAAGGTCCAACCACCTTATTATGTATAAAGCTAACTTCTGCTTGTGAATTTTTAGTTTGGTGAACAAGTGTGAAAATCTTCATTTTTATATTTAAAAAGGCTAAGTATTATACAACAATGTTTAAACAAATGCCCAGTTGTATTATGCGAAAAACAAATTGTCTCAGATCATCAGATATGTTGACATTTATCAACGGCCAGTTCAGGTAATAAAAAGTCAATTTTATAGTCACACATAAAAAGATTGCTGATGGTATAATGGAAGTTATAATCTTTAAACTAGAGACAGATGGCTTACATCAGAGAGACTGTAGAGGCCAGCACGTGATAAGGCTATAATGGCTGGAGTTTAAAAAAGTGTTAAAAAAAGGATCTTTGAATTAATTAAATTCATAAGCACTATTTGCTTTCTGCAACAGTCACTGCCTTAAAATTGGTACATGCATCCATGTCAATCCTTGAACAATATTTTTTTGGAAAATGGTTTACATGTTTCTACTTACCTACACATTTAAGAAGAAGTGAATATTACAACAAAACCACATGTAAACACTGGTTTTCAAAACCAGAAGCTGTTGACCCCTTTTAGTCACATGGACTAAAATGTAATATTTTTTTTTACTGATGGATTGTATAGAACAAATTGTAGGGTAGGGGGCAGCACTACCTGATCTTGCTTTGGACGACAAATACTATATCTCTGAACTACGCACCTAAAGGTAGGTTCTTAGTCAAGCCACAATTATTCCTGTTGCTTTACCCTTACCGTTAACACTAACCCCGTCGTCCTCATTAGTAACTAGCATAGAGTATGAACATTAAGCAAAAAAAAAAAAACTACTGTTTATGCCAAATTTAATTAACATCTGTCATCAACTATTTAGCCTATAGTGATATGCACAGATATTAGATGGAATGTGGTAGTAGGTATAGAAATTTGGGTATTTTTTTTTTAATTCTTTGTCATAGCGTTGTGCACCTTCTTCATAGAAGTTTGCTGCCTGTGTCTTCAACCAGTTGGAAACATTTTCTTTCAGCTCTTCGTCATTGTTGAAGTGTTGACAGCCAAGGAAAGACTTGAGCTGTAAGAACAGATGAAAGTCGCTAGGAGCAAGGTCAGGGCTGTACGGAGGATGGTCAAACACGTCCCAGCCAAATCCCTGTAGGAGGTTTTTCGTCACATTTTCAGTGTGTGGTTGTGCGTTTTCATGAAGAAAAACAACACCTTTTGACAGCAATCCTCGGCGCTTATTCTCTATTGCGCGGCGCAATTTCCTAAGTGTCTCGCAATAAACATCTGCTTTGATTGTTTGACCATGCGGTAACAAATCAATGAGTAAGATGCCTTTCCAGTCCCAGAACACTGTGCACATCATTTTTCGAGGTGTCAAGATTTGTTTCGGCTTAACCTTTGCTGGGGATGAAGTGTCCCTTCATTCCATTGATTGCCGCTTACTTTCAGGGGTGTCGTAAGAAACCCAAGTTTCATCTCCTGTGACTATCTGTGTCAGAAATTCTTCGCCGCCTTCATCATAACAGGTCAAATACTGAAGTGCACTACCCATCCGGTTTGTTTTGTGTTGCTCAGAATCTTTGGTATCCAACGTGAGCAAAGTTTACAACATTTCAGTTTTTCGGTAACAATTTCATGAATTAGTGATCGTGAGATTTGGGGAAATTCTATAGCGAGAGCACTAATTGTAAACTTGCGGTTTTTCTGGATCTTGTCATCAATCGCGTGAACTAGTTCTTCTGTAACCAAAGATGGACGCCCACTTCATTCTTCATCGTGCACTTCACTACGTCCTTCATTGAACTATTGGACCCATCTTCTCACCATTGACTCACTCATCGCATTTTGTCCGTAAACTTCGCAAATTTGCCGATAAATTTCAATTGGTTTCACTTTCCTAGCATTCAGAAAATGAATCACAGATCTGATTTCACAAGCGGCGGGATTTTCAATCAACACCGACATTGTAAACAAGCACAACAAAGCGTACGTGGCTGACAGCGATCTCAAAATGGGGCACGTTTCTTCTCCATGATACAGAGTGCGGAGAGAGTGATACATGTGCGGAACTACGATCGCAGCATAGATAAATTGAAACGGAACTTACTTTCTGGACATACCTCATATATATAACCGGACGGTCCGCTCGAGTGCCCGGTATGGTGCGCTCTGTGTCGGTGAATAATGGGATAAAATGTGGCGCGAAGAGTGACGGCACCGAAGTGGTGGTCTGTGAACCGCAAGTGTCGTTAAAACCCCGGTATCAGTAGAGAACATTCCGCCACACAGCATGGCCTCGGTCGCCGCTTGGCTGCCATTTGCCCGGGCGGCGACCATCGGATGGGTACCGATAGCCACGCACCCGCTTCCGCCTTTGTATATATATATGTATATATGTATAAAAGAAAAAAAAGAATTTATTTATTTTTAAATTTTATATATATATATATATATATATATATATATATATAATATAATTATAATATATATATATATATATATAATATATATATATATATATAATTATATATATATATATATATATATATATATATATATATATATATAATTTAAAAATAAATAATTTCTCTTACAATTTTATTTCATTACAACAATCTTTCTGCAACATTTACATCAACACAATATATTTCTTTAATATACTTTAGTTAGTTTCAATTTAGCCTCTACTAGCTGTGATCACTTAAATCTCGGGTTATTAGTTCAAAGCCCAGACAAATCTACATTCACAGTGACTGTCACACAAAAAATAATTTATATAGTTCTTTTACAAGTAATATCAAATTTATTAATTTGTATTTTAAAAAAGTTCTCCTTATTCAAAATCACAATTAAAAATATATGGTTCACATTACCTTCTATTGCAGCTCAGCTTACTTGAAGTTAATTTAAATTAACCAATCATTAATATTCTTAAACTGAAATTCCATTTCAAAAATATATGTTTCTTCTTAGGCTTCAATCTTTTTCATTTGCTATGCTCCCTTAAGTGTCTTTGTAACCAAAACTTGGCTAATTCTAATGAAGCAATTTTGAGAAATTATGTCATTTCCAGTATTTTTGACAATAGCTAACAAATAGAATTTTTGATAAAGTAACAAATATTTTATTCGGGTGCCTAAATAATTTATTTGAATGCAAGTAAAATCGTAGAATATTTATTAATAATTTACCTCTGTGGAGTCCAACAATCCTGAGTAGACACAGTGTTTAAAACACTGTCCCACTGCTCAGTCCATGGTTCCGATTTGATTTGTATTATCAGTAAACATTGGTTCCATTGTGATTTTCTATCCTTATGTAAACCTGTTTGATCATACTCAACAATTTGTCCTGTACTTGTGGTCACACCAATGTGTAGGTCCATTGGTATTCTGTAATCACTGCACAAAAAAGAAACAAAACATATCTGTGTATATACACGCACACTGATTATATAGAACAAAGTATATGCATATCAGAATATACAAGAGATATGTACATATCTTTGTAATTTTAACTGAAAAACGTTTTACATAATTTGGATGAAATTTTTACTTGATGTTATAACACTTGCACTTCCTATAAAATTAATTTTATTTTTATCAGATTATGTTATTTTTATCAATTGAGAAATAAGTTTTGTAGAAGCCGTCACAATAAAACTCAACCTATGAAATGTGCCTGATTATGACTAAAACATGTTTTGAAAGGATGTATTTTTTTTATATACATAGTTCAATATTTATGGTTCAATTTGATTCAACCATGGTACAAAAATTTATTTCAGTTCAGGCAAATTCATTAGATAAAAAAAAATCTGTCTGTTGGAGATGAACACTCAATAAAAAAATCATAACATTTCGCTTTAAATAAAATCATCACAACAACTTTAAAGTTTGCATAAATTAGCATCATATTTTTAGATTTCACTGAATATGATTTATTGTAAAATACAAAAATGTTGTTTATGTGATCACTTATTTCTTTATAAATTTGTATCCATCAAATTGGTGAGATAGATGCCCGCCAGGATTATTTGAATTGTATATTAATTATTTTTTAACAATTTTCTGTGTTTTATAGTCTGATTTTTGAAAGCCCTAGCCCCAAGAGATCCAATTATCAGAAAATATTTGAGATAAGGTAAATAATAAATATTTTTATGTTAAAGAAGATAAGCGTATTAACCAAGGATTCGATTTCAGCACTTTTGAAATATTTTAAGTAAAAACTTTTTATTAAGAATTAGATTACTGTGCTCGTCCCCCCTGAGTCATTCTTTTGAAAATCAATCATAACTTCTACTTTTAATTTAAATTAAATATACAGTGAAACAAAATACTTGAGAACTTCATGCACAAAATACTTGAACATATAACACTCTATCACAGCATAATAAATGACCAGTTAAAACATCACTGCAGTGACAGTTGTTATCAAAAACATTAGTACAAACTTATGGTAAAATTTGTATTAATAAAGTGTAATCAAACTTAGACAAGGTTTACGTCCTATCTTACTTTAAGAAATCACCATTGGTAGGTTTAATAATAACTGCACAAGTATACTGAGAAGCTCGAACAAAGGGATAAGGCACTCTGAAACATAAATAATTATGTATGAATAAAAATGTCTGGATGTAAACAACAAAAAACATAAAATCATATTAGCCTGATACATGTAACTTTATTTATAGTTTTAATGTTATAATTACAAGTGGATGTGTTTACACAACTATTTGTGAAACTAAGAAATTAAAGAAGTAATTTGAATACATCAGCATAATCACAAAAAATGACCCTATTTCCGTAGTAGGCACTATAAAGTCTTACAAAAAAAGTCATTATTTCAATCAAAACTTTTTTAATATATTGCTTCCTGTAGTTTCAAAAATATTGAAGCTTATGAGGGCGGTTCAAAAAATAATCTTGGCTATAAACAAAAAACTGCAGTGCAGAAAAAATTATTTTATTATATACATCTTAAAACTATATCTTTTAACTATTTTTCAACATAGTTGTCATTTAATTTCAAGCATTTTTCATAGTGCTTCACTATTTTACAAATATCTTTGTATTTACATAAAATTCAACTGTTTTAATACCATAGCTAACCTTTCACAATAATTGAAATCCTTTAATATTGTCACTTAAGTGGTACAATGATGCTATTTGGTTCAAAATATGTGAGCGAAGAAGAAAATCACTCAGGGCCAATTTCAAACAGTAAAGGGAGGGGTGATGATCAAAATGTCCAACTGGATGTTCAAAATTTCTTGAGTTCTTCAAGCACTGTGAGAACAAGCAGTATCACAGAAAAAAAACACCAGATGACAGTATACTGTATGTTTTGAATTGCTTGTTTTAAGTTTATTTATAGTTTTATAGTAGACTGCTGCATTAATCGTTGTACCATGATCTACAAAAAATTGACTCTGTTAGCATCCTAAAAAGTAGTAATCACAACCTTCCTCACTGACGAAATTTGCCAAGCTTTCTTTGGCTTATATGGAAAACTGTTATGTTCACAGGACCTTGACTGTTTTCATTTTGGCATTCAAATACATCACTCAGGTTTCATACCCAGTCACAGTACTCTTCAAAAAACTTTCCCTTTCTATGCTGTAGCATTAAAGGATATCACAGGTTAGAGCACACTCATTTGGTTTTGTGGATTCCTGTGAGCATTTTAGGAATCCACTAAACACAGAACTTCCAGTAGCCTAATTTATTAGTGATACTTCATACAAAACCGTAGGAGAAATTGTTCATAAATTTCAGAGATGGTGAATCTTTTATTTTCACAAACTTTTTCATTAATTTTTCTGACAATAAAATCACTCAAGATATAAATGACAAAAAATCACAAATTTTATAACAAGCACAAGAACAGGTTTTCTGTAACACAATTGGAAGCGTACTAAGTAAGAGAGTTTCCTGATGCGTCACCACTATTCTCACTGCTACTAATACTATGCTACAGCTGAAGTTACTTTCTGAACCATCCTCATACTTCCTTGAGTTTAAGGTAGGCCTATTATTTTATGAAAAATTGAGCTTTAGTTTTAAATTATTTTAGTGCTGAACCCATTATCACACCATGTTTATATTTTGCCAGGTCATTTATAACTCTGGCCTATAAGCTGTTCTGTGTAATATGATATTAAATAATCAGTGGCTCAATAATGTATGTTAAGTTTAAAATGTTAGCAAACTTGTTATGTTAGGTTAGGCAGGTAGTTTTTTTTTATGCTTTCTAAATAACAGGATTTTTGTGACAAAAATTTAAATTACAATGGTAGTAACAATGTGGTATCACACAATAGTAATGGTTAGGTTAAGCAGGTACTATTTCCAATCATCCAGTAATTTCATTAAATTTTTATCTTTAGATTATTATTTAGAGAAATTAAATAAAGCATTTTGGCAGGCGAAAATGATACATTAAATTTGTAAAATTACACATTTACCATATGAAAACTTACCTGAAAGGCATAAGTGGAGGTTGATGAGATCCTAACTGCTTGCGGCACACTGGACAGCATTCAGGAAGTTCAAAACAAAATATTCTTGGGCCACAATGCTGTACGCATAAAATGCCTGGATCGAAATTCATTTTACAACCTTCCTGGAATATAAATATTGTGTTAATTTAACAACAAAATTAATAAGCTATTTCTAATGTATAGTTAACCAAAAACTCTTCTATTTATAAACAAAATAAATGAGAGGGTACAGTACAATCCAGGACCTTATGATTAATAAACTAGGACACTACTAAGTGAGCTACTTACACAAATTAGTTTTTAGTTTCATTAGAAATCTACAAATATTACAATTTAATATAGTATAATAACATCAAATAATATTACATTATAAACATATAAAGTAATATTGAAATTAAATGTCATAACTTCCAGGACATTTATAGGTTAGTTCTAGCACTGTGAAATCAGCAACGAATTTGAATTATCGTTGCCCAGCAACGAAGTCAAATCAGCAACGTTAAGTAGGATATTATTCACTAAATCCACCTAAAAGCTTAAAAATTGCTCTTTACATAAGCAAACAGTCAGGAGAGAACTTTAAAATTATATTTAATTAGTTTTAACGATTCTAAAGCCGTAAAACACTTCAGAGTTTTTTCCGTTAACATTTTCAAAATTGTATAAAAAAATAAAAAACAGTTTGTCCATCATTTTCAGTTATTTGTTTACCATTATTACATATCCTTACATTAAATGTGGTTCGGTGTAGAGGTGGGTAAGAAAACACCAAACTGTTAAAAAAAACTGCTTTTCTATTACGACAATCAAACTGCTTTTCCAAACGGAAACAAGCAGTTTGATTTGGACTGGTTCGTGATAGATTAAACAAGGAACAGCTGTTGGGACTTCCCCACGTTCTATTCGAACGTTGCCGCAAGCGCTAAAACTTTTTTCCTGCTGCTTTTTACCTGCTTTTTATGCTTTTTCCCTTTATTTCAAAGTTTCTTGTTGCTTGTTGCTTAAAGTGAAGTAAGAACTGTTTGGGCGTTGTCAACGTTTATCTCTATTTTGTTGCGAGTTGTTTGAAAGTTTTAAATGTAAAATTTGTTGTTCAAACATTTTTTAAACTGTAAAATCAGCAATAATTGTGTTTTATATTAGTTTTTCTCCGTAGTTTACTTTGTGTTAGAAATTTTAAAATATTTAGTGTACAATTTTGAAAGTTTTCTTTTGCTTTTTTTATGTTTTTAGAATTAAGTGCATAGTTTTTAATTATTTATTGGATGTGTGGACTTTTTAAAATTCACAATATCTACTCTTGTATATATCTTCAATAATTTTAGGTTATTTTAGTACTTTTTCTAAAATTTTGCGAAATATAGGCTACATCTGAACATAATCAAATCTTTTAGTGTCATATGTTTTAAAATTATGGCTAACCGTCAAAGAAGTATAATTTGGAACTATTTTTTTAAGGCTGAGAATGAAAAGGCTTTTTGCAATATATGTAAACAAGCCTTATCTTATAAATCCAGTGTGACTAATTTGAAAGGACATTTATAATAACCTAATGTTAATAACCTATAATTTTGTAACTATATAGAGCTAATTTTATTTAAACACATTTGGCCTATGTTCTTATTACTATATTGTACTTATTAAGGTTACTTTTTTCAGTGTTGAAAAATGAAAACCTACTTTCTCCCAAAGAAAAATATGACAGTAACATCTCACATTTTGTAAATACATAACCAATTTATATTTAAACGTATTTTTTATATTTATTATCAATCATCAATATTTTTTAATCAACTAAATATATTCTAAATTGTTTGCATTTCAGTAAATTATACAAAGGACTATTTAATTTTTAAGTAAAAATAAGAATGCTTCTATTAGAAATTCATTGCATTTTGTAAATATAAAATGGCATATATATATATATATATATATATATATATATATATATATATATATATATATATATATATATATGCCCCTATATATTACGTTTTGAGAATGTAATTTAATTATTACTACACTTATAATGATTAATTTTTTCTAAATGCTTTACATCCAAAAACAGTTAAGGATGGTTAAGTTATGGTTGTAATGGGAATGAAAAAGTAGTCTTAGAAAACTGAACGTTTGTGCTTATGTTTTAGCTGCTAATACAACTTCGAATTACAGTTGTCTAAACCTGTTTTTTTCCAGCTGTTTTATAAAGCAGTTTTTTTATCAACAAACAGTTTGTTGATATTTTGTAAAAATAGCAGAAACGCCCACCCCTAGTTCGGTGGTCAATTTGCTAAAGCACCTGTGAGTCTACTGCGTCACTCATCTGCGCACCTAAAGGTTCTTAGTTCCAGCCGCAGTTGCTCCCATTGCTTTTCCATTATCGCTAGTAGAATACTATATGCAAAGGACTATTTAATTTTTAAGTAAAAAAAGAATGCTTCTATTAGAAATTCATTGCATTTTGTAAATATAAAATGGCAATATATATATATATATATATATATATATATATATATATATATATATATATATATATATATTACGTTTTGAGAATGTAATTTAATTATTACTACACTTATAAGGATTATTTTTCTCTAAATGCTTTACACCCAAAAACACCCTTGTCCTCATTAGTTTAACTGATCATAAAGTATGAACGTAAAACAAAACATTTCTATTATTCAACCAACAATAAAATCTTGTATTGTGTTTTTTCTTCCTTTTTAATTTTAATTACGATAATTTGTTCAAAAACACGACAAATTAACTTAGCTAGTTTTTAGCAATATCACCTAAAACTTATAATAGCCTGTTCAATAGCTGTTCAATAAAATAAGCTGATCTTTACGAATTAATGTAAAACAGATAAGTATCTTTTATCTATAAAAGATAAGTATCTTTTAATATAACTTCCAAAATTAAATTAACAATAATTCATTTCATATACTTAAATCGGTCAAACTTCTTTGTTGTTTCCGTAGTGTGGTAGTTATTATGTCCGCCTCACTCAAGCAAGGTCCCCGGTTCGATCCCGGGTGGGAAAACAGTAATTTTTATTATTGTAACATAGCCACCGGACCACATATTCAAATAATTAGGATTATGACCTATTCTTCCCGTCAGTGGTCTATTCACTCACCTCGTAAAGGCCCGAAAATGTAATGTCCAGAATGTAACCACGTACGAGTCGCATGTGTAGCTTGCCAAGCCGAATTTCATGGTGAATATTTTAAACGTGTTATTGTGCTCAGTGTTTGTGATGTATGTTTTAATGTTTTGTTTGACTTTGTGACGACCTCGACAGAGGGATTTAACATTTTGTATAACGGCCTGAAGATGAAACGATAGAGTTTCGAAACCGCGGTATCCTTAACAAGGTGAGTGAATAGACCACTGACGGGAAGAATAGGTCATAATCCTAATTATTAGTAATTTTTAATTAAAATTAATTGAATATGAGACTTACGACTCGCAAAATATACTGTATTTTTATTAGTATAAACATGTTCTTCCAATCACGAGTCCCGCAATCCAACATCAAAACAGCTTTAAAACATGCATGTTAAAAAAAATTGTTTAATTGTAAATTTTAATATTTCAAGTACCGTCAGGGCCTTTAAAAAATAACAAATTCTTCAGCCGTGTTTAAGCGTATTTTTAATAGTTCATAAAAATAGAAAAAAACATGTCCATCATTTTGTGGAAGTGATTAATAATACTGTACATGTCTTAACTATAGTTATAAGTAAATTGTAATGTTCCGAGAGTCGTCAGGGCCTTTGAAAAATAACGCTTTCTTTAGCCGTGTTTAAGCGTTTCTGTAAACGTTGAATCTCTTAATCACACTGTTAAAACATTGTCAGTGTTTATTTCTATTGAGTGTTGGCTACTATTCTGAGCTTCAGACTGTCATATATATATATATATATATATATATATATATATATATATATATATATATATATATATATATATAAACTCGTATGGTAGGATAAACAGAGTCAAGCACTTCAAATATCTGGGAAAAATTCTTGAACCCACGGGTGGCGAGAAGGCTGCGCAAAGGGTTCGGCTGCTGAGAATGAAGAGGGCTCTTGGTATAGCGCGTGATATCTACAATAAGAGATGTATGTCGACGCACACAAAAATCAGACACTACAACACAGTCATAAAACCGGAGGTATTATATGAAAGCGAGACGCTAGCACTCTACACAAAAGCTTCCATGGAGGATATTTTGAAGGAAGAACGCAAAATCTTGAAGAAGATCCTTGGCACGACATTAACAGAAGATGGATACAGGTTGCACTCCCGGAAGACCACAGAGAAGATATCGAACCTGGCAGCAGATATCAGAAGAAGGAGGCTTCGGTTCTATGGACACATCAGTAGACTCCCAACAACGAGACTTGCCAACAGAATCCTTAAGTATATACAAGGTGTCAAATCCACAACGTCGTGGATCGGACAAGTCAGAATAGACCTACATGACGCAGAAATAGACTCAACAGACATTGAAGACAGGAACGCATACAGGAGAAAGATGATCGGTTGGAAGGTCCCAGAGAATGAAATCCCAAAGAGAGTAGGGGTAAAATGGACGGAGGAGCGGAAGAGGAACCATGGGGACAGGATGAGGGAGGTGTGGAGGATTAGAAGGAACAAGACATGAGTCGGAGTGCTTTGCGTGATCCAACAGGGTCTATACGCAAATAATAGTAATATATACTCTGTTAACTACTAATTTAAATACGATTTTTTTTGTAAATAGTAAATGAATACAATTTAAGTCAAAATTTTGCTTTTAACCTCATAAAAATATAAAGCCTAACAATTATTTTTAAAACTTATGGCATTATTTGATATACAAACACTTATTGTTCTATTTTACGCACAATTATAATTACAATAAATTAATATATAACAAATGACAATATTGTTTTAAAAAGTGTTACTATAAGAAATATAAATATTATCAAAAGGATAATAGCCTATAACAAAATACTATGTCAGGTATACTTAATAGGAACATATTAATTAATTACGTGAATAAATGTAATACAAAAGCTTAAAGAAGGTAGGCCTATAGGTAGCCTACATGTATTACAATACAATATAATTTTTTATGAACATGAATAAATAAAAGTAGTTTAAATCATGTAATGGGTACTGTAAAAAAGGGAATTGCATAATTCCTTTTTATACACGCGCGCGCGTAAATTATATATATATATATATATATATCCCAATTTAATCGGTTTTAGGATTAGCTGTATGCAGTTTAATATTTGCCATCTTTGTTTTAGATCGATCTTATATGTTTATGGTTGTCTAATGTCTGAGAATAAGTGTTAAAAGTAATACAAACGAATAATGCGATTTCGCGCCTAGAGCGTCGGCTACGGAAATTTTTGGGGCGCTTTTTTTTATTATGCCTAGAGCGCTAACATCATTAGAGTAGTCCTGTAAGTAACACCCTATAAAAACGTAAGCAAATAATAACGAGATTGGAAACTTTAAAAAAAAACAATGTTTTAGACCTATTTTTTGAAAAATATCAGCGAACCAAGCGTTCGTTTTATTTACTAAAATTGTTACTAACTGCAGTACAATGAATCGAAATTTTACTCACTACAGTATGAATTAAGAAAATTTTACTTACACCAGAAAAAATACAATTTATTTAATTTTTAAATATTTGTACAATATAGGCCTAGTATTATTTGTATATAAGTTTTGTACTTTGCATGCTTATGACTCACAATTTAATCATCTGAATAATTTCAAATCCTTCCTTTATTTAACAGTAAAATTATTAAGAACTAGACAATGAGCATAAATATAACAAATAAATCACCATATACTTCTCCACAAATAATATTTGTATTATATCTCAGACACGTTTCAGTGTGCATTTACAGTCAAGTCACTGTAGACTCATAGAAGACTGTAACCTCAGTGAATATATCAACATGGTCGCTGAATCGCGTCTGAAAGATGAAAATTAAGCTGAAGGGGTGTTGATTCGATATTGTAGAAGAAACTCATGAAGAATCGCAAGTGGTTTACTACAGTCAACTTCCAGCAGTGCTTCCATTTTCTGGGAATCTTATGTCATATTATATTTCTGAAAGTTTGTGTCTTTGTTTGTTTGTTTGTTATTCAATCACGCTTTAACCACTGGTCCAATTGAGATGAAATTTGGTACGAATATGGTTTAAGTATCTGAGCTAAACATAGACCTATTCCAGTTTTAAAAAACGTCATTATACTACTTACCCAGCCCAAAATAATTATTAGTATTTAGTTTTGTAACATGTGTTAACTGTAGTTAGGTTTAAATACTGTTTACTGGACATGATATTTAGGTACCAGATATGGACATGGATATAATCCAATTTTACAAATCTTAATCTGTGTTTTATTTATTGCAAAATTATTGCTTTTAATGTAACATTTTCAATTATTTTAGTTGAATTTTTTTCAAAACTTACTAATTTGTTACTTTGTATTGAATTTTCAATATTAAATGTAGAAATATCCATACGCAGAGTAGCAATTGTAATTCGTAATATTACAATTACTGTGTATTTGTAATTAATTACAAATATTACTGTGCCAATATTTGTGTAATTACATTATATGAAAAAATGGTAAATACGCAGTGTAGCATATCCTGGATTTTTCGATATTTTTGTTACTAAAATGCTTTATTATGTGCCCAAAAGCAAGAATCTAAAATATGAAAGCACGAGAAGTACGATAAAATTGAAAATAAAAGTGAAAAACATAACCTCAAAATTGCTACCGGTGAAAATCGGTAACGTGTTGTAGATAGGTAAAACAATAAAAATACGTCTAACACGGGTTTTGGGTAATAAGAAACCCATTTTTTAAAAGAATACTGCAAAACCTAACTGACACGGTTGTTAGGTCTAACACGGTGATGCGTGAAAAAACCTTTAGCTTTATTTTTTTAAAGAATACTAAGCTACAAATCCTAACTGACACGGCTGTTAGGCCTAACACGATGATGCGTGAAAAAACCTGTATATTTTTTTAAAGAATACTATATAACCTAACTGACACGGATGTTGGGCCTATCACGGTGATGTGTGAAAAAAAAATTTTATATATTTTTTTAAAGAATACTCCATAAGCTAACTAACATGGTTGTTAGGCCTAACACAGTTATCCATTAAAAAAACCTTTATTTATTTTTTTTAAAACAGTAGGCCTACTCATAACTTAACTAACACGGTTGTTAGGCCTAACACGGTGATGCGTGAAAAAGCCTTTATATTTTTTTAAAGAATTCTGCATATCCTAACTGACACGGTTGTTAGGCCTAACACGGTGATACGTGAAAAACATTTATATTTTTTTAACAGTACTACATATCCTAACTGACACGGTTGTTGGGCCTATCACGGTGATGTGTGAAAAAAACTTTATTTTTTTTAAAGAGTACTCAGCCCTTAACTGACACGGTTGTTAGGCCTAACATGGTGATGCGTGAAAAAACTTTTTATTTTTTTAAAGAATACTCCATAAGCTAACTAACATAGTTGTTAGACCTAACACAGTGATCCATTAAACAAACCTTTATTTATTTTTTAAAAAGAGTACTCCAACCTAACTGACACGGTTGTTGGGCCTAATACGGTGATGCATGAAAAAACTTTATATTTTTTTAAAGAGTACGCTATAAATTAACTAACACGGTTGTTAGGCCTAACACGGTGATGCGTAAAAAAAAACTTTATATTTTTTTTAAAGAAAAGGTTACTACATATCCTGACAGGGTTGTTGGGCCTA
Organism: Callitettix versicolor; assembly: GCA_022606455.1. Taxonomy (NCBI): domain Eukaryota; kingdom Metazoa; phylum Arthropoda; class Insecta; order Hemiptera; family Cercopidae; genus Callitettix; species Callitettix versicolor. Next base: position 90,526,967 of record CM040189.1, read on the forward strand.
TAACGGTGATGCGTGAAAAAACCTTTATATTTTTTTAAAGAATACTACGTATCCTAACTGACACCGTTGTTATGTGTAAAAAAACTTCTATATTTTTTTAAAGAATACTACATAACCTAACTGACACGGATGTTGGGCCTATCACCGTGATGTGTGAAAAAAACCTTTATTTTTTTTAAAGAATACTCCAAACTTAACTGACACGGTTGTTAGGCCTAACACGGTGATGCGTGAAAAACAATATTTTTTTAAAAGAATACTCCATTAGCTAATTAACTTGTTTGTTAGGCCTAACACAGTGATGCATTAAAAAAACATTTATTTATTTTTTTAAAAAGAGTACTCCAAACTAACTGACACGGTTGTTGGGTCTAATACTATGATGCAGGAAAAAAACCTTAATTTTTTCTAAAGAGTACTCCATAACTTAACTAACACGGTGATGCGTTAAAAATCTTTATTTTAAAAAAGAAATTCACCATAACCTAACTGACACGGTTGTTGGTCCTAACACGGTGATACGTGATCTTTAATGTACGTATATTATGATTGCGGGCAAAGCCGTGACGAGTAGCAGCTAATCATATTATATTTCTGAAAGTTTATTTTCGTGTATTTCTTATTCAATCACACTTTAACTACTGGACCAAATGAGATTAAATTTGGAGTGAACACGCTTTAGGTATCTGAGATAAACACAATACTATTCCAGTTTAATTGTATAATAGTGACTTTTTAATAATACTGTATTTTATTAAAATATGACAGGACCCTTTTTTAGAGTATCGAGTAGCAAAAATTTATATTTCTTGGCCGAAAACAATAAATCGTATAATATTGTAAATAGAAATATATTAAAATGAAATGACCTATTCTGATTTTGAAAATCGACTATAAATTTTATTACCTACATTATAATTGCAGGCAAAGCCGCAACGGGTAACAGCTAGTGATATATAAATGCAAATGGTGACTACTTTGCAGGAGACAATTAAATATTAAATTGGAAGTAAGTTCTTTGTTCTTTTTGGCAAATTCTGGAACTTTTGGATAGCACCTCGTATATACCGATTTTTACAATTGTGAAATCAGGTTTTCAAAAAATAATTATCATTAAAATTTTGCCTCCATCACATCTGCTAAAATTCTGCTTGCTGCGGTAATTTTTTTTTAATTTTTAACTTGTGTACATATCCAAATAAATTTTATGACCATTTTGCAAATTTTTATTATTTTCTGGATTTGGGTCAAAAAATATTATGATGATGAAATCAGAATTAAAAAAACGAGATAGAGAAAATTCTTTTTTGGAAATTCGCTTTCATTACAATAGCAAAAAAGATGTGTGCTGTGATTTTGTGAATATTACAAAAAATCCAAGTAAAAATTTTATCAACATAAATTATTAATATTCAACTTTGTTTCATAAGATATCATAAATAATGGGTTATGATATGCACATATTTGCTGACCTTGAAATGGTATTTAAATGTTTCTATTTTGTTTGTTTATTGTTATTTATTATTTTTTTTATTGTATTTATTTATGATAAATCCACCAAAACTTTCTTTCTTTTAATGTAAAATTAATTTTAAATGTGACTTTGAAAGTCTTAATAAATTCAAGCTCACATTAAGGTTAAATAAATAAGATAAAACTTATAAAAACCCTTAATGCAAGTTGTTCTACCCATTGACAACATGTGGTCGCTATACAAAATTACTATTCTCTTTTTGGTGTTTTGCACAGTTCAGGTAAAATCTATGTAACTATTCATCTACAGTTTGTACCTATTCTATTTCAGAAATAACAAAATTTGTAGGATTTACAACGTGACTATTCAAAATTCAGAATATTATAACTTTTTTACATATTGAATAATTTAACGGAAGTTAAACAAGTAATTGTTAAAATTTGAAAAACTATCATTTTAAATTGGAACTTTTAAAACATTTAAATTGGAATTAAATATTTTTAGTATTATCAAAACAAAAAAATATTATTCAAACTTAAATCATTCCATGAGTAAATGTACACAAACTGGGGCATAAATCATTTTTAACTGAAATTTCATTTTCACTGACTTGAGAAATGAATCTTTATGCAGGATTCAAATTTAAACATCATCTGTTTTGTATATTTTCTGGTAACTTTCAAACCCGTATTTTTGATAGCGACTAGTACATAATATTTTTATCCTCAATAACCGCATATTATTAGTTAATTTTTATCAAAATCATTACAGTTAAATAATGTTGTTAGCTAATAGGCTGTAAGTGTTACAATATACCATTACTTCTCTAATACAAAAATTATCGTATAAAGTTTTTTTAACACACATTTAAATCAGGTCGGATCATTGCTGTAATATAAATTCAACTATCATAACACTCTCATGCAGATTTCATTATATTTTATTTACAGTTATACAATTTTCATAAAACTCTTATTTAACTCAAGCTAATATTGTCCAATTTTTATAACAACTTAAATGTAACTTTCATACCCTTCCCATTCAATGTTCATGCAGTTTGCTTGCAACTCATTCTAATTTCACATAAACATTCATAAAAATTTAATGCAACTTCCACGCTCTTCCCATTTGATTTTTTATTCATGTGATTGTCTAAAATTTCAGTCTCTGATGAACAGCTTTTGTGAAATTAGTCGGATTTTCCTTCATTTTTTTTTAATGTTTTTGCATCATTTATTTTATTTAACTTTCAGGCAAATATGATTATTAACATAACTTTCTTCCCCAACTTTTATGTAATTCTATATGAAAAACCTTATTTAACTTAATGCAATTATATCATGAGATACACTGCATACACAGTACTTTGGTAGTTGAAGGACCATTATAATACATATTAGTAGTTCAGAAAAACTGAGAACAAGTATAGAGATCAGCACTGGAGTTGAATCCAGCCCGTTTCCTACAAGTGCCCATGCGCTGTCAGTGTATACCTAACCTGAGAAAATATTTTCCATTTCTAGAAGAGCTAATAGGATGTGTATTGCCACAGTGAGCTTGAACACTAGGTCCAAAAGTTTTAAGAAAGTACATAACGCTCAGATTGATCCTTGGACACTCCGTTTGGAGCTTAACTTCTGTGCCAATCTCTATATACTAGAAAACATTTGTTGTATATTTCCTATAATTAATGTTATTATTGTTTTTAGGTTCCAGCACAAAATGATTATCCTGAAAATTTTACTGAAGTAAGTACTTGCAAATTTAATTATAATAAAAGTAATGTAGGCTACTGGATGTTAGAAAAAGTCTGATTAATTCTTTCGTATTATAAATTCACGAAGGTGTCTGTCTATCAGTAATGCACCTCTTGTTCATAAACGATGTTAATGACAAAAATTTTATGAGCCTAAACAAAAGTGTCTCAAAAATTCACCAACAATTTGAGAATTTTTTAAAATTTATTCAACTTTTGCAGTGTAGTAAACATAGGTAAAACATACCATTTAAAAATAATTTTTTTAATTTTTAGAAATCAAATACATTTCAAAAAAAGCTCTAAAATCATACCATAAAAACAGTACAGTCAACATTGCAGCTGTGTGTGTGTGTGTGTGTGTGTGTGTGTGTGTGTGTGTGTTTTTGCTGCCAAAAAAGGTGGGGAAAATCTTTTATAGGCAACCTGGGTTAGGTTACTGTCACTCCCCAGAGTATGGGACTCAAAATAAATTCAAGCTCTACTATATATTCCTACCTACTAAAAAAACTACCAAAAGCATCCTGTTTTACAAACCACCCTGCGGAACTGCCATCCAGAATTACTTCATGGGGAGGAGGACTGCCTGGCCGCCTATCCATCTACAGAATTGGCTCTTTTTTCTTGATCTTCAGTCCTCAGCCTCTTCATGATCATTGCCAAATCCTGCAATGGCTTTCCAGGTGGCCTCTAAAATCATCATTTTTTCAACCAGATTTTCCAGTATAACATTGCTTCACAGACGTGTTTACATTTTATCCTGTTTTTGTCAAATCTCTGACAGTGGAAAAATATGTACTCCACATCTTCCTCCACTGCTGGATAACAGAGGAGACAAGTCAATTCTGTTTCCACCTGAAATCAGAACAGGTAAGCTCTGGAGCAGCCATGCCCAGTTAGGACTTGTGTGAAATAAAAGACCACTTCTCCTTGCCTTCTGATGTACCATTCCTGGATGTTGCTTATGAGTTTTCTGATTCATCCCACTGTCACTGCCACATCTGATGTCGCTATTTAGTTGTCACTACATGACTATTCTGCTGCTAGGCAGTTCACTTGCATCAGTACAGCCTTGCTCTTACATTGGCCATTAGCTCCATTGGGGGCTCGCCAGCTACAACGCTGCCTCGTAGGAAACTGTATGATACCTCACGACCGTCAGCTCCCTAATTAGTACTGAACTCACTATTCCGGCCAGAAGTCGATGGCATGTCTGTCTAGAGCCTCCTAGATTCGACATGAGTCTGGAGAGGGCTTCTATTACTATTGCCACATTCTCACAAACTTCCTGAAGATGCTCTTTGAAGCAGAGTCTTGCATCAATCCTCACTCCAAGATATCAGAGGGCTGGGACTGACCTAATCTGCATATTTCCAACTGTAAGTGTTATTGCTTCCTTTTCTTCTTGCTGATCACGAGTATGATCTCCATATCATGATCAATGAGCTAAAGACCCATGAATGTCAGTCAGTTACGGATCAATTTCACTGCCTCATTGGCCCGGATTTCAACTTGCAAAAACTTTTCTTGAACAACCACTGCAAGGTCATCAGTGAAGCCGAAGATTTTTACATCTGTTGGTACATTGACTCATTAGACTCCGTCATACATGATGTTCCAAAGGAGGGGTAAAACCACTGATCCTTGTGGTACTCCTGTTATGCTTTACTTCTTTTCTCCTTCCTCAGTGTCACAGATGAGGGTTCTATTCTCATGACACCCTCATGAATAGTAGAAGCTCCCTAGTATCTTCTGGAGGTACACAGAAACTCCCATGCTATCTAGGATCTGCAAGATATTACACCATCTCACTGAGTTGAACGCGTTTTTAACGTCCAATGTGACAATGGTACAATACTTTCTAGCACCTCTTGTCCACCTTTTGTCTTCAATAGCTTTTTTGCTTTATTGTCAAAACCATCAATAGTGGATTTTCCCCTCCGAAGTCCATATTGGTCGCCTAAAAGTTCATCCTCTCTTTCAGCCAATGGTTCATGTTTTCCATAGACAATCCTCTCTAGTACCTTCCCGTTGTGTCAATCAGGCATATTGGTCGTTAAGATGATGATTTCAAAAGGCTATTTTGCTATGGGTATCAGAGCCTGCCTCTGTTTCTTCCATCTGGCCGGAAACTGTATTGTAAGCAACTATCCAGTACTTTTTATGAATGCATCTGCAATGGTTCCAAGATCGATTTTAAGAGCCGCATTTGGTCTGCCATCTGGGCCAGGTGCTTTGGCATTTCCAATCCTCTTTAACGCCTGATGTAGCTCATGTAGAAAGTTATGGGTGGAATCACTTCTTCTGCTGGTGCCACGATTTCTTGTCTTACAGGCCAAGTGTGGACGACCAAGTGTGGAAACAGTGTTGACACTACTCTGCATAGGAATATTGGGCACATTCATTGTTGTTGTCTTGATTCAGCCAACTGTCCCATTACTACTTATATAGTCTTCCTCATGGGTCCTTGTTAACCTCTTCGCGTAAGTCTGCCCAACATTGGCATTTGCTCCATCTTATAGTCTTGCGGAGCACCAATTTAGCTACTCGATAGTCTTGTTCCACTACCCCTGAGTTGTGACTCCTCTGATGTTACTCTGTGATTTCTTTTCTGGCTCAGTGGCACTGAGACCAAAGGATTGAAATATCCTCGGTCCACTAAAAGGCAGGTTTGAGATGTTCTCTTCAAAAGTTTCTTGTCATTGAAGCCTTGCTGTACCCTCCATTCTTAGCATCAGCGTTTCAGTCATTTGTTCCGGACTTTCTTCCAAAAGCAGACCATCTCAAGCATTGTGGCAAGCGCTTCTGGGTCAAGTGACATAATTTTCCATTTACATCTGGAATGTCTGCACACTGTCCACTTTCTTATGCCAGTAACTAGGTCTTTACTGGCAAAGGTCACATCGACCCATGAAATGAAGCACGCTCTTTCAAATGTATGGGCAAAGCTGTTGTTAAGCTACCACTAGGTTTAACACTGTGATGGTATCCAGCAGGAGTTCGCCATGTCCGTTGGTTTCCCTGTTGCCCAAACTGTTGGACATGCGTTAAAGTCTCCACTTATAATGAGAGGCTTAAGTTCAGCTGTCACAGTTGACAATCTCATGAGAAGCATTTTAAACTTGTCTATATCAAGGCTTGGAGGTGCATACATGATATATATGTACACTTTAGCCCACCAGAAAAGATCGTCGAAGCTACTAGACAAAATGGGCAAGTTTCCGTACAACCAGATGGTGTGTGGGGGAAGGGGTAAATATATTATTTAATAATCTAATTATGGAAATAAACTAAATTATTTTGAATTCAAAAAAAAGGTAGATATACTTATGAAATTAGTGATATAATGTTAAAATGTTTTACTTTTTAAATTATGTTTTTGTTTACTATTAATTTGTTGGATTAATAGTATTTGTCTGCCACATTAAGACAATTTATTATAATTATAATAAATTTATTATTATCAACAATCTATTATTAAGTAAACAATAACAACATTAATTGAATTAAGGGAAAATTGCATTACTCTTTAATAAATACCTTTTATTTTCTTATAAATTAATACTTTATTAAGAACTAATCATTATTATATTATGAAACCTTTGAACAAAGTTTATTTCATTTCACTGTATAGCCTATTGACAATCAATTATCCCATTGACAATCATTATTTCTACTAATTTCTTCATAAAAGGAAGCTGGGCCACCTAATACTTTATTGTCATTACTTTTATTTATTTATCAAAATTTTATTTATTGAATTTATTTATTAAATAAACAAATAAATCTCTTTTAATACACGAATTCAATACAAAAACTTTCTCATAATTTGGCTTATTTTCCTTATGTAACATAGCTCTGCAATACTTAATTATTCGTTTCCACTGGTTTTGCTATTATCATTACATTCTTAGATAGATTTTCCGTGTTAAATGTATCTTCCAGAACGAATTTTCCCAATGACAAACCCACCAAGATCAATTTTGTGAACAAGAAAATAGTATATTCCAACACAATATCGAAATCATTTGAGCCATTTGCAAGAAAATCAGCCTAATTACAGTGCTTACAAAAGTTAGTTAATTTAATATTACAGAATTAGTTAAAATTTTAAACTTTTTAAAAATACCTTGTTTCTTTGAAAACGTATTGGAATGTTATGGTAAATATTTTTTTCGAAATTAAAAAAAGTGAAATTTTGGCCATGGAGTCAAGTGTGTGTTTAAAGTATTTAATGTCGAATATTTCAAGAACCTTATGAAACTTTTAAAAGAAACAAAAATTTTGCTTTCTTAAAAAAAATAAAATAAAGTATTCTGGTTTTTTTTCTTTAATTCAAATGATAACCGAGTTATTGTCAAAATGTATATAGGCCTATTGACGGGAAACATGATTTCTTACTACTTAATTTAGTTGTTTGTAACATCTTAGATTAGGTTAGGTTTTCAGTTTTTTGTCAATAACTCGATTATTGCAACCTTTAATTTGCAGAAAAAAATATAAAATATAATTTATAAGTTATGTATTTAAAAGAAGAAACGTTTTTGCGTCTTGTAATTTTTATGTAAAGTTAAAATGGCTTTCGAGTTATCAATATTAAGTATTTTAAATACCATTTTGAATATCAGCAAAATAAAATTTGATTTTCGGTACGGCAAACTTATAAAAAGAAACATACAAAATATGTATACCAAATTTGAACTCAATATATTTATTTCTATCTCAAAAGTTATGTTTTTTTGTAAAAAAATGGAGTGTATCTAGAAACTAAGAGTTTTCGGAAATAGTTGTATTGTAAATTTTGGAACATCGTAGTTTAGGATATAAAGGGTTCCCAGTAGAAAACAGACAAAGGCTACATACTTTATATAAATATATGTAGCCTATTTCTCTTAGGCCTACCAAAATAATAAAAAAGATCATATAATATAAACATATTATATCCAAACACGTTTCTTTTACAAGCTGTCCTGTATTTTTTTACTAGCCTACATAATATTTTTAGAACGGTTTAATTTTAGTTTTGCACCAAATATTAATTTTAAAAAATAAAAAATACTTAAATTGTTATAATAATCGGTTTAAAATTACAATTGTCAAAAACAGTAAAATTTTACAAGAAAATGCATGCTCGTTTAATTTCTATCATATCGTGTAACTATAAAAACTATAGAACAAAATGTAACAGTAAAGCAGCATCCATTAATATGCATTGCTGAGAGAGGTAGGCTAGTAGTGCCATTATGTTATAATTATTATCATTGATTTATCGCTTTCAGTAATGTACACTAATGGTTGTTGTTTTACTTCAGCACGAGGCGTGTTTTTTAAGTAAGTACCATATTAAATTTCTGACACTGCAGCTCCGCGGTCGGCATTTGGTGCATGCGCGATGTATACCGCAATCTCTTTGCAAACTGCAGAGCCATTCGGCGTGCTTACATTTGTTTGTGTTTGAAATGTCTCTGACTGAGAATACTTGTGATTCGTTTTCTTACTGTTTTTACCGTCGCCAGATCGGTGAAATGTATGGAGAAAACGCTATGAGCAATAGGATGGTGAGGAAATGAGTGAAACCTTTTAAAGATGGTCGTACGAATTTGCATGATGAGGAACGAAATGGGCGACATTCAGTCATTACTGACGATTTGATGCAGGAAGTTGATGAAAAAGTGATAGCGGACGCTTTACGATTTCGACGTTATTTGATGAGTTTCCTCAAGTGTGTTTTAAAGAACATGCAATTGTTAAAGAATGTTTAAATTATCGGAAGTTATGCTCACGCTGAGTACCAAAAATGCTGACTGAGGTGTACAAAAGCAAACGTTTAGCTAGTTCTTTGACTTTCCTAGAGCGATACAGTGAGGAAGGTGACGAGGTTTTAAGACAAACTGTCACGGTGACAAAACATGAGTGGCTTACGACACCTCAAAACAGCAATCCATGGAATGGTGGCATTCAACATCGCCCAAGAAGCAAACAAGTTCAGCCCGGAAAATCATGTGTACTGTTTTTGTTTTTTGTTTTTTTTTTTTTTTTTTTTTTTTTGCCTCGTGGTGACATTAGAATATAAATTCTACGTCTTACTGTGAGACCTTAAAAACCTGCGCCGTGCAATCGAAAACAAAAGTCGTGGTGTGCTGAGTAAGGGGATCGTTTTGCTTCATAACAATACCAGTTCACAGACGGCCAGTCGAAATCAAGAGCTGATCGGAACAACTTGATCACCCTCCTACAGCAGGAGCATTTGAAGAAACATCTGGTTGGTCAGCACCATGAGACTATGATGAAGATGTTAAAACAACCGTGTTGCCTAATCAGGCGGCACATTTCTACGAATATTGTATTCAAAATCTGCTCGTACGATACGATAAGCTCGTTAATACTGGTTTAAATTAGGTAAACAAGTATATCAAAGTACAGGATTTATGTAAAAATAAAATGGCTACGAAAATTCTACTTGTTTTATATTTATTTCAGAAAGGTACTTACTTAAAAAACACGCATCGTACTTACGGCAAAGTTAACCTTAAAGTTGTTTACTTTAACTTGTTCGATAGTTTTCATAGTTCTATCATTCGATATAAAATTTAACGAACTTAAAAAATTCTTTCACTTGATCTTCATTACGGACATTCCATAAATATTTCAAACACTAAAAGCACTAATACTCGTACTTTAGTGCTTTTATTGTTTTAGGTATAACAATAATGATAAGTAATACGATAAACATTTAAAATATTTAAAAACTAATATAAAAAATTTACTCAAATTTTCTACTTGCAGGTAATAAACGATGCTTTAAAAAATTTTCAAGGCTTCAACATCTCCAAAATAAGAGGAACCGTGAACAAGTTAATATTGCTTGCTGGCGACGTCAATAAGGCAGTTCAGGTTGCAAAAAATGAAGCTAATTACACGTTGACCACTTCCGGTTCCGCTATTTACGATATGATTGGTATTGGTAAGGTCTTATGTGCTGCAACTTCAATCGAGCCGGTACTTAAGGAATACACTGACATTATTAACGCCGCCAAAAAAACTTCCTTTGCAGTCGCGCCAAATTTGACGACTATCAGCGACAGTGTATTGCAGTTAGCAAATAATATAAATATCACATTGAACGATCATTTAGAATTATTAAAAAATATAACTGTTGTTTGTCCGACATCTCTCGTAATCAATAACGATACGCAAGATTTATCAAAATGTTTTATAGACAAAATTAATAAATTCGGTAACTATTATACTGCAGAACTAGAGAAGTTGAAAGGTTACGAAAAGGACGCTAACGATAAATTAAGACAAAGTTGGAATTTGTTGAACCAGTGGAATTATGAAGTCGTAAAATCTAAGGCCGTTGAAATATCACAAAACGCATCGAAATTGTCGGAGACTTTCTACAGTAATTGTGAAATCTTTGGTATAGATATAGCCGAATACTCCATCGAACTATCAAAGAAATATTACAATAACTTTCAGTCTAGTATATCGACTAACGTGACTGTTATCAATGATTTAGTAGATAGCATAACCAGTAAGAACTATTCGTACTACCTAGAGGAGATGCCCAGTCGCCTTTATATGGAAAATTCTGTGGATTCGCTCACTACTGCAATCAATTACATTCTTAACTCCAGCAAATCGTCGATAATAACAGAAGAAGTAAAAAGCCTGCCTAATAAAATTATTGAAAACTCTCTGAAAGCGTTGAAAGCTTACGTAGCTAATATTTCTGTCCAGGCCATGGACGCCAAAAAGGAAGTGGCAAATCTGTTAGATATGCGCCAAGAACTACATGATTCATACACTGAGTCGTTCTTGTACATGAACTGTTTCTACAAATATCACCCTTTTGCGTTGACATACACAAGCGGTTGTAGCAATATTTATCTTTACAATAATATTTACATGAAGACCAATGTGGACCTTCTTAACAGACTTCTAGAAATCAAAAAGAATCTCGTAAATTTTGACACTTACTTCGACTACTTCTTCTCCAGAGAGAGAACAAGACTCGTCATGGAATTGAGAGAATTAGCTTTGTCACTTTCTTACAAACTGTACACAGATGCCGACCTCACTGTCCCCATTTACATACATTGGGAATCTCAGAGATGCAGAATAGGAACTACGTTTGATCGCGATACTACTAAATTAGTATGTTTCGCTTTTGTTTAGTTATCAGTGTTTGTTATTGCTTAATACAAGTTGCTGTAAAAGTTATTGTTATCTCTTTGTTTAGTAACCTAGTTACTCTATCCTCTGTGCTCTGTTAGATGGTATGCACAAAAGTAAAATAGCGACCATAAGAGTTGGGACAGGACTTAACTTCTCTGAAGGAATGAGGTTCTTAGTTAATTATTAACTGACTAAGTATACCTTGTCGCCCGTAATTATACACCGTATTTAGTTTTTCAAAAAAAACTGTCTTTTGAATCCCTTTTGTTAAAACAAAGCTATTAAAAATTGGGGTTTCTCCAAATAGGTTAAACAATTTTTATAAACAAATTCTCAAACGCAGACCGTAAAAAATGTATTCGGTTTAGGAGCTCATATTAGAAACATTCTGAAATATTGGACTATTTTTTAAAACCTGTTTATTCTTTGGGCCTTTTTTACTTGGGAGATGCTATTGAGGCCTCCAACTTGTCAGCTATAAGATTATGTGTTCTCCTTATACTTCACCTTAAACCGACTCATGTGACTCTAACAAGCTCCAGAGTCCCCCCAAATAATAATTTCTGTTTCAGGATAACTGAAATATAGAGTATGATCGAGTTTGTGCTGGAGTTTCAGGTTTCTATCAACATAGATGACAATTAGGCGAGATTTGTGGTAATCAAATTAAGGTGACTCCGGATGTGGCCATGTCCGATTATCATAGCGATGACCTGGCTCAGGTTGAGCTGAACAAATGTACTTGTCAATGCATGGTCTGGTCTCGACAGAAGATGTTTTCCTAATCTTTGCTCATAGAATTACCTCCATAGTTTGACTTGCTCTTCCCTAGCCCACTTCCTTACTGCAATTGTCCGACTCATCCCACACTCGGGTTCCGGTCCCGCACAGCGGCTCCTATTTTGGCCACCAGGCTCCTCTCTCGTTTCCCGTAATCCCACATTGTACAGATACCTATCTTATACGCGTCATGATACCAGTTGACAAGACACAGAGAGAGAGGATAAAATTCCATAAATTTGGATGAGATTTTATAGAGCTGAGAGCTTTCTTGTCGCTTGGCTATCCGGCCTTACATAAGTTCTTCTTCTAATCCACGATGAATCTTCTAATCAGCTTAAAATCCTGTAAAATATCTTTCTAGACTAACTTATAACATTTCCCCAGTGGTTCCGCAGCATCCTCCTTACCCAAACTGCTGATCAGACGATGAATCGTTTGTGTACCAGACAATCTGACTTGAATATACCGGTAGATTGCCGTCTTTCCAATCCTCTCGTGAATAAAGAAGAACTGTGAATGGTCGAGTGAAGACATGCTCGATGTGAATGCCATCAGATATCATGTCTAACCAGATTTGGCATAACCACAATTGTCTACTAGAATTTAATATAATTTACCGTATCCTCGGAAAAGACGAACACGCAGCGCGATAAGTTATTCGCTCCTGCCTATTCGCTGTGACACGGGCCTATAGGCTATAGTTCACGCTTCGGCAAATTTCTGTTGGCGGGGAAACTCGGCTTATGAAGTAGGCGAGACAAGTCAGGAATTAACAAACAACGTTGAGGTTAAGTGGCTAAAACCAACATTAATATTGTATAACGTTGTTTGTTATTTTACAACTTTTTAATCATATGACGTAAAATAAAATGATTATTTTTTAATTTAGAACTGATATTTATAAGAAAGTGAACATTTTTAGATATCAATCCGCCTGGACACAATTATAGTCCTTGATGTCCGAACATGTTCGGGGAAATGCGGACGAATGGTAACAGCTGCAAATGGCAGAATGAATAACAACGATCTGAAATAAATTTCTGAAAAGCAGTCAGCTGATTACATTGTCAGCCCAAACATTGTCAGCATCACATTAATGCAAATTATATCGCTGAATGTTCTAAATGTAGTTACGATTTAGTCCTACTTGAAAAGAATAAAACAGCAAAAAGGAAATAAAACATGTTTAAAACGTTTTTTTTATCTCTGAGCTTACTTGTTAATTTATTTATTCTTCATTATAACTGGATGAATTATATAATTATCATTTTATAACTTAAGAATATAAAAGTTTCATTTTTTAACTCAAATATATTCATAAACTTAAATCAGATTCACAAAACAACAAATTTTTGTCTCTCAACACTTTGACTAAAAATAATCACCGCACACAGTCGTTTCGCAGATGCCATGGGAACGAATTTCCCGAAACAGAATATTTTAATGACAGCAAAAATCTGTTTCAATATTCATTCACTTTTCTCAATATCTGACTTTACGATTATATTAAGCATTTAAATCTGAATAATTAGCATTTTTAATTAATCCACTACCCTCTGTTGTCATGATTTTTTTTTGCAAATCGGTACTTTTTTTTATCCTCTTTTTCATTCTTTTTATTCTTTGACTCCCTTTTCTTCTTAGAAAAAGTGCATTTTTTCCACCAGCTCCTCCTTCCAACGTTTGGAATCGGATAACCCAAATGCAAAGTTATAAGTATCCAAATTTTCCTTTAAGACAGAATGTTAACTTAACAAACTCTCAATCAGGTCTCTAAATTCGATTAAATTAAAGTAACTACATGTAAGAAAGGAAAATATAAGTTCCACCCCTTCAAGCCCTGAAATAACCTATTTATAAGCCATCATGCTAGGACTTCATAAAATAATCGTCGTTGCCACGTATGTAAAGAAGGAAAGAAGGGTTTACCAAACTCCCTGACTCCTTAATGAGTCCTTGAACCCGCATAAGGAGGGAGAACTGTTGTTGTTCGGTTACCTTGGAAACAGAAACCCCAACTTTGATATTTACCCAATAGTTTACGGACAACCGCACAAACATGTAGTGTAGTTCTTTGGACCGACAGGTAAGGTATTTGTCTGTCTATTACTATATAATCAAAAGTGGTAAGGTGTTTGGTTAGTTTATAGCCTACCGAAACTACCAATGACTTAGAGTAAAAATTCACTTAAATAATGATTACTGCATAAATAATCTATTAATTGTATTAATTCTATTATTATTATTATTATTATTGACTGTTATAAGTCAAAATAAACAATAAAATACATATTTTTATAAAAATAAAGAGATATAATTTATTTTAAAATAATTATTTATTATTTATTTTTAAATAAATAATTATTATAAATAATTAATAATTTTAATTATTTATAATTATTTTAATTAATCATTAATGTTACTTATTAATTAATAATTGTTTATAATAATTAGTGTAAATAATTATTTTAAAATAGATAATTACTTTTAAATAAAAATCATTTAATTAATTTCGAGTTTCCTTATGTTTGAAGTCTACGTAGAAAAATAAGCTGTCATAAACCAAATAACTGCACCCAACAAATTATTTTCTAAACCCGTGAAAATTGTTAGGTTAGGAGTTGGTTGTCAAACTAAACTTATGAAAATCGGGTGAAGATATTTCGACAGCGGATGACATTATCATTTTGTAATTAAATAGAGAGTGAAGTTTTTTTACTTTATTACTATGCAAAGTACAAAGAAAGTATAGTGAAATTGAAAAAAATGATCTTAAAATTGTAATGGTATCCGTTTTTAGATCACCTGATTTAAAAAAACGTGGTTTTAAGTTGAATGCCTGACCGACTGTGAGAATATAGCTGGATACTAAATTAATTGACCGAACTCAATGAAATTTTGTTTAGAGATGTGGTTTTCCCATACCTCGGAGCCATACAAGCCCTTTTTGGAAAAAAAACAAATAAAGATCGGCTTTAACGTTTTTTCATCAAATTTTGCTCAAATTTAATCACCAACTCAAACAAAATGTGTACGTTACCTTACCTCTAAAAAATTGGGAACTTTTGGAGGGAACGAAAAAATTTGATTATCAAATCAGTTTCTTCATGTCTTGCTTAGATTTTGTCACGTAAGATGACTCTAATCAGTGTAGCACATTTTAAATAGGCCTAAACAAGTTTTCGGTTCGTAGGTAAATCGGAAAAAATAAACTTTTTCCGCCATCAGATTGTTTTTAAATATTTTCAAAGTAACATCACAGTGTTTGTTTATTTCTTATTATTAAGGGAAAAGAAAAACACCGATGTCGACTCATTCGCTTTTCAGAACAATATAGATCGATAATCGATTAATAGGGAATATTTGATAAGCATGTAAGGCTTGACATTAAATTCGATTACTTAGAATTAAATTAGCACCGTGTGTCCTTTCCTGTTTGACAGGCCATCAGAATCTGCGGTAAATATCGTGAATTATTTATTTAGCCTATTCATCGTAGCCCACGATGGTCTTTGCGTGACTTCGCCACGTGCAAGGATGTGACTTAGCTTAGGTATTGATTTTTCCATTCCGACTTTTATTCTAATGTGGTTTATGTGTTTTAAATGGAGTTGTGTTAGCCTAATAAACTGAAGCTAGGAAGTTTTATAAAGTAATCCCCCACAGCCATTTATAAAGTAAGCTAAGAACAGCTTGTTGTAAGCCTTTAAAAGAATACTTTATAAATAGGCATAATAAAGATACAAAAACACAATTATATGATCACAAAGGAGACTCCAATACTGACTTGTTGAAACTTGACACAAGTTGTTGATGTCTTTATTCATTCCAGTCCATAACTGACAATGATAGTTTTTACTCACAGATTGATTCATTCGTGCAAAGATTGATTCATTCATGAACTTATTACTTTCAAAGTATTCAAAATAAAGTTGTTTATAAAAATAAAGAACCTTATAAAAATTGTTTATATTATAAACTCAATATCTTATACTCAATAAGAAAGTTACATAGTTCACTGACGGAATAATGCAATTTTGTGGGTGGGGGCGGTTGGTTGAATGACTTTTTTTTTATTTTAAGACGAAAAGCACATTAAGGCTATTATCGCCTCCCTAAATGTAAGTGTGAATGTAAAGTGTTAAAGTCGTAAGTGTAGTGTTGTAAGTGTAAGTGTGTGTTAGACTCGGGTACCACGAGGGACGTCTAAATCCTCTCAATAGGGGCAGCTAGTCTGCACCCTTGCGGGGTGATTAAATTTAAAAGAGAGCCGCCTAGGGTATGACAATTTTTGAAATAATACCTTCAAAAACTAACACTATTAATCTGTATTGAGACTTAAAACACATATAAAATAAGTGTAAACATTTACTCCACTTTAGACAAAAAAATCTTTTAATTTTCTTAGATTCCTAATTTTTAAAACTTTTGCAAAACTGGCTTCATTCAAACAGTCTCTTTTCAATATACCTATCTATAATTTGTTATATATAGCTGCAGTTACTCCAGTTTGCTTTACTCTTACTGTTACCGCTGATTCCTCGTCCACATCAGCCTAAGAAAGTCCAGTGAAGTGTCAAAACAGTTTCTCATCCAAATTCTGATCAATTTTAGAGTCGATAAAGATTTTTCTGTTGTTGCAGTTAAAGCATGAATAGAAGAGAGAACCAACATAAAATATGTAATTGATTAACCCTGTTCTCATCCTCAGTGCGAGCATTTCAAAGTACACAGATGTACATGTGTACATACGGACAAAGTTGAGATCGGGATAATGTGACGGGTTTCTGAACCCTCAGAGGCCTCAGATGTCTTTTGACTCTTTTTCTAAAAGCTGCGATACTTCCACTTTAAGGAAGTCAAATTGGATCTTTTACATTTTTAATTTAATTCTTTTGTCGAGGAAGGGGTCCCTTCGCCCCTCCTTTAAACCGTTCTTGACATTGTTATTAATTATAAGCTTTATGAATTTTGGTTTCCCATGGAATATTGACATTGTTACAAAGTTTCATTGTTTCTTAGTTAAACACCTTGCCTGTGCACAAACCAACTGCAACATTTATTAATAAACATTAATAGTATAACTTACCTGAACCACAACAATAGCGATCCCTTTGCACTGCTTTACTTGCTTATCAACTCACTTTATGTATTTTTATGTACTTTATTTGTTTTTACACTTTTTTTGCGGTTTATCTTTCTTTACTTCTCAGTGCTACCGCAGTCCGAGAAAACACCTTCCAATTCTCTTCTTTGTCTCGTTTCTTTTAAGTACTTAGTGCTTTACTAAAAGACAGAATGTCATCTGTCACTAGCACTTTTTATTTTCCTAGCCGCCTCGGTGGCCTAGTGGATAGCGTACTAGGCTTTCACCCCGAGGACCCGGGTTCGATTCCCGGCGCGGGCTTGGCATTTTCATACGCTATAAATCATCCCATCGTCTGCATCAGCTAAAGTGTGCACAATAATCGGACGTTAAACACAAAAAAAAATTATTTTCCTCTCTCATTATCGACAGTTAAATGTATCGTTACAGTTGACTTTTTGTCGTTTTCCGGGATGTCCTTCCTTCCGTTTTTTATCTGAATTTTCCAAATAAACAACCTTCACATTTCTCTCCTCATCTTTTCAACAATACCAAGCTACAAGAATGTTTTTACCTTAATTTCTGTTACCAAATCGGGCTCTCTGCAAGCCTGTAAGTTTCCCAGTTTTAGATTCCTTTTTCCTTTCCATTTTCCGTTTTTTCCACCGCACAATACATTTTTTAAGTCACGTTTTTGTCCCAAACTGTCTCCCCCATTTCTCAATAGCCTTGCTAAATACCAGACTTCCGATTCTTAACGCCAGACTGTGCTCTTCCTCAATGTGGCAACTTTCTTCTCTCGTCAATTAACAAAAATTAAAAGCCTTAAAAATTATGTTTTTAACTAATCTTGAGAACAATTGCGGTACAATGACTTAATGGAAACAAATCTTCCGAAAATTAGCATTTAATGACGTCACAAAAACAAACATTTCAATTCGTGGAAATTAAACGTAGCTCCAAAACTGATTTTCTTACTAGTTCAGACAAGTTCGTTTTCTAGCAAAATCTTTCATTCAAAATCATTAAGATATATGGTCTTACTTTTAAGAAAATCTTATTTGACCATCATAATCCCCGTTGGAATATATATAAATCAGCATGATAATGAACCTGACCGCAGAAGGACAGTTTACGAGTAATTGACATTACTAATTTAACTTAGGCCAATTATGGATATTTTAAAAAATGGTTAGTATAAACTTGCTCCTGTTTGCTTCGTTGTGGTTATTTGTTAGGCTTAAAACTAAAATTGACTGGTATTAACTTGTAACATAAATGTTGATTTTTTGCACACAAAAAAATAAGACAAGGAAAAAAGGAAAAATATGTAAAAAATTCACGCGTGAAAGTTTATATGTTAAAATTATAACAAATAAATTAAAGATAATTTTCGCCTCGGTAAAATGCCTATAAATTACGTTTTTCGTTATGTAATGGATACAAATCCGTAATTTAATGTCAAATATTTTACTTTTTATTTGGTTGGATATGTTTTTGTCGCCGTAACCTTTTTTTATTTGAAGCCTACAATACAAATTACGCAAATTTATGGACCTAACCTATGGACCTAAATCAGAAACTCAAACCTCCAGTTTTCTTTAAAAGTCTCTGTACATTTCATTCGTCAAAAACATTTTTAACTAAGTAACTCCTCTTTCATTATGGCTTCATGTAAGGTTTTTTATCTCAACAGTGTTTTATAATTTTAGCACTCTCGTGATTATAATACTGACCAGAGCCTATGTCATTCATGTTTTCTTGTAGAGTGGGGCCTCGTGTGTCCTGCTTCACGGGAGTATCGGTGATAACATTGAAAAAAATAGGCTAACAGTAAGTCACAGTGGTAAATTGTTTAGCATTAGGCATGTACACACGACTTTCTCGAGACTCAACAAACGGGTGACTGTTATCAAAACACAAGTAAATGTTAAATCCTTCAAATTATGGGTTTTTGTAATTAAGGGGCTGACGCGGAACTCCAGAGCGACTTGTAACAAACAGTTGATCTGGTCACTGATCACTTTACAGTGATCTTGTTTTTCTTGCTAAACAATGAGAAATATGCTTTTTTAAATCCAAATCAAGTAGCAGTTAACAAACTGAATAATAAACAGTAAATTATTAGGTCTAGTGAGTAAATGGTTACGGAAACTACTTTTAAACCGAGTCAAAAACTTTTTATTTATATGACTAGCAAATTGTGGAAACATAAAGTTCTTTGTTGGCTAGGTTATTGTTTAGATTAAAATGTTTCATGATCACGCACGTTGTACTAAGTTAATAAATAAACAACCTGAGCATAGGTCTACTAACAAACTTACTTGTTATGAAATTGAAATTAATTTGTTTATGCTAATATTTATGCTAATAATTTTTAGGCTAATTTATTTTCTGCAGCTTTACAACAAGAAAGTACTGCAAACTTGTTTCATATTTTTATTTTTTTTTAAGTATACGTTATAATAAATTGACTAAAGATAGAGCGAAACTCGGTATTAAGAGTCCGCATGCATATCGTGTTGTTTAGATGTGTATAAACTATAAAACAAACTTCATTAATTTAGCAGACATAAATCACAGATTTGATTCAACGTGTTTAAATACTTGATTTGTAGCAGCAGATTCACAATGCTAAGCGTGCTAGTAAATATCCGGGAAATTAACCTATAAATGCTGTTATTACATTATCGAACTTGTTAAAATCTGTAGCCTACATTAAGAAGTTTTGAATAAACAACGATAATTCGTTTTTCCTGAAATACAATGCTTGAAGTATTTTACTCAAATGGTACTTAAAAACGTTAATATTTTTAAAATTGAATAACTTCCGAAAAAAGTCCGCTTTGAAAATATCAATAAAAAAAGAAAATTAGCCTAATTTTTTGTTAAGTCGATTCCTCATTTTTATCAAAATTTTAGTCATGGCCTATAGGAATACTGGAATGAAATCAGTGTACTTGATATTCTGATTTGTTTATAAATAACTTTCTATGCCGAACCTATGACCAAAATTTTAATTCAACGTGACTAGCCTACGGTAATTTTACAGTTTTTTTATACTTTCAAAAGGATTTTTTTAATATAGTAATCCATAGGTTTTGTTTGGATACTTATAGACTACAACTTAACAAAATTGTTAGAGCTGATTTGTTTTATGAGATTTTGCCGAGTTTAAGAGCGAGTAAATTCTATGTTTAATCAAAACTGTCAATTAAGTGATTAACTGATGTTTCCAGCAATGTGCACTGATATCAGATACAGATATAGGCTCTACACTGTATAAACAGATAGACACAGGATCAAATTAAAACCATGTTTTTTAGATTAAGGTGGTCTGAATATTTTTTGTATATATCCACAAAAATTTCAAAATCGATTTTTCATGAATACCATACTTCTATATACTTCATATAGCGAGTAAGCAGATAACTTCAATCTCTAATTATGAAGTGATAATATCGTCCTCTGTTGAAATATATATTCTCGATTTTTATATTGACGGTATGTTTAATTTTTGTTTACCGACTTCCAGACTGACAATATTTTAAAATTGCGAAAATTATTCTTGTACGTTATTTTGGTTATGACTGGTCATTTCTTTTTGTAAGTGTTAAAAACCGCTATAATTGATTTTTACTTAAAAATAAATTATTTCTATCTTCATAAAAAAATAATGCAATAGCCTGCTATTGTAGGTCTTCGACTACAAGACCTAGCTAGGCCTAGCCTATATAGTAAAATATCAATAATGCAATAACCAATTAAAACTGGACAAACATCTTAGTAAAAATATCTTCTTTGAACTCAGACGACTTGAAAACAGATAAATCTGTCAAAAAAGTGACATCTCTTCTTTTTGCCGAACTTTTTTTATACTTCGACAAGAAAATAAAAAGTGCTTAATTTGTCTACACCCCACAAACAATATGAAAACTTTTCAAACTTTAGTATAGACTACACACAATTTACAAATTTGTTGTGCTCTGTTATACACATAGGCCTGTGGTTTTTTACATTTT
Organism: Callitettix versicolor; assembly: GCA_022606455.1. Classification (NCBI taxonomy): domain Eukaryota; kingdom Metazoa; phylum Arthropoda; class Insecta; order Hemiptera; family Cercopidae; genus Callitettix; species Callitettix versicolor. Next base: position 90,548,269 of record CM040189.1, read on the forward strand.
CTGGATCTGAAAACACATATTCTTGACATGAACAAGCTACGTACTCAACAAACTCCGTATTTCGACAATTTTTTATAAATTAACTTGGAAATTCATGTGTTGTAGGCTTGCTTAATATTACAACCTAACTGGCAGTTTTATAATAACGTTAAGCAAAACAAATAATAATGATAATAAATGACTAACTTAAAACCGTAAAAAATATAGATAAACTATAAGTAAATAAAACCCTAGGCTAAATATGAAATGTTATAAATAATAATGGCGTGAAAGGATTTTTTGTATTTCTCAATAAATCCAGTTTGAAATGTGACACAACAGTAGAAAATCAGCTTATTTTTTCAAAATTATTTTACGAGATTTTGCTCAAATTTTGGTCACATATAATTCTTAATCCAGTGATGCCAAATTTTAAATAAAAGAAATTTACGGGTCGACAGTAAATTAAAGAAACAAAACAAACCCGAAACGGTTTTTTTCAATTTACCCCAAAATTATTTTTTTCAAATTTACTACACTGATTTGAAATATGTAGTTATCTATACACAATCAAAATTTGTGCACAATCTTACATAAACCTTCTGATTTTGAGAAATTATTCTGCAGAACAGGGATTTTTCAAATAGCGATTGTATTAATCTACATTGTAAATTAAACCAGTGCTATTATTTAAGTTTAAACAATAAAATTTCATGTAACACTAATTGAAAATCATAGCGGCAAGCAGTTCCCAAAAACTAACAGCATTCACAATCAAGACTGGACAATTATCATAAACAATTAAAAAATACTACCGAAGGCAGAATCTTAAAATGAAAATTAAATGTTAAGTCAAATTTAATGTTTTTCTTATAAATAAGCAATAATTAATTGTTTTATAACAATTAAAAAATGACGTTAAAATTATCTAACTTTTACACAAACCTACGCTACCTGTTTGATTACGAATTTTAGTTACAGTGCTAAGATACTCTTAGAAAAGAGGATCTTGCAAATTTTGAACCTGTATACAAAAGCCAGAACTCAACAAAAATACAACAAAACTATGAAATACATGTATTTCTGTAATTACCGACAAATTTGTTTATTACTTAAAAATAATATATGCTTGTTTTGTGTCTGTGGGTGGACAAAAACTCTGCATTGGGTTTAGTCTTTAGCTTAAACAATACAAAAGTGAAATGTTAAGAATGCAGTGTACTGTGAAAGTGTGTAGGCTTAAAGTAAACTTTTACCAGAGGATGTCATGCTTGCTATACTGCTCACTAGGTAGGGCCTTAGCTATACTGGTGTGGTGATCCGTACCATGCACCAACTGGGAGCCAAGTATTGCACAATCAATCCCACTCTAACCTAACCTCAACTCTTTTAATTGCTAACATAGTATCTGAATTAAATCTGGAGCAATTAAAACTTCAAACAGGGGCGTAAAACCCCCTTTGGAAATTTTATTGAAAACGTTTAAGATGTTGTATGTTGCAAATTGAAGGATCAATTTAAGTAGCAATTAACAATTATATAAATATTCTTAATTATCCTACTTGACTAAAAGTAATTAGGCCTACTTGACTTTTTGAGGTTAGGAATACCAGAGAAATATTCCTGAAACATTCATTATTGCCTATTCTAGTTTTGTTTTTACTTTTTATGCTTGTCGTAATTAAAATACAAAAATTTTTAACTAGTGTCAAACAAATTCTTGTAAATAATATACTAAAAATAGTTCAAACCGTAATTAATACAAATATTATTGTTATATGTAAAACAATGGCTAGAATAGACATTGTAGGCTTTTCAGGTTTTAGCCGCTAACATATTCCAATAACAAACGCAATAAAAAACCTTAAGACATGTAAAAATTGTTTTACAGTGTTTATTTAGTAGTTATGTTTCACACGTATTTTTTTAGTAGGCCTACTCAAACAAAACGACTTGATTGGTTATCCCATCTTTTTAAAAAAATCTAAAAAATTTAAATAAGGAAAATCTAAAAGGTGTCAGTTATAAAAACAGACTACAGGTTCGAAATACACATAAAAATTTACAACTTAATTCTTTGAATGAAATTTGAGATATGCAATTAAATAAAGATGATGTTTGTATTTCGGATATAAAATCGCCATCTGTCATATATATATATATCATATATATATATATATATATATATATATATATATATATATATATATATATATATATATATATGAAACATCAGACAATATTAAACATATCAACAATCGTACAAATGTCAAAAGAGTTGAAGTGATGCTTTCGTGAATACGTAGTAGAGTGGACTTCGACATTTGAAATGTTTTAGACAGGGGAAAAGGTTTGAAAGCATTATATGTGTTTGCGTGTCTGTTTGATGAAAAGTTATTTCAGAAGTTAATCCGCGATCCATTTATTATTTTCTAAAAATAATTTACAAGCTGTAACAAAAAAAGTACTAGCTATCCTAGCTAAACATTTTATGAGTATCGATTACTTCGATGTAATACAAATCGGTTTGATAACGGAAGTCGTTTACTGCCGATTCCTAAAATCCAGGCAATACACGCGAGATGGAAAACAAACAACTACCGAGTACAATGTGCGTGACATGAAAGTTTAAGGTTAGCTGAGCCAGATTTACTGTCGAGGTTCATTTGCAAGCTTTCTGATTGTTTAGAAATTGGAATTCAGAAAATTGGTTAAACCTTTTAAATAAGATAATTTTCAAATAGGATACACAGCTTATGAATAGGCGTAAACAGTAAACAATTTCTGTACTTCCAGTTTACAGTTTTTATTACGTAGATTTGTGTAAAAAAGTTTTCCTGAAGTAATTTTAAAATTTATCTGTACACTACCGTTTTATTTCTAGTAACATCGAGCTTTAAGTTGTACTTGTATTTTGAATTATTCGCTTAAGTTCTAGTTAGCATTAAAATTTTGAATTAAGGAATTATTTGGTATGAGAGACAAGCAAATGTTCTTCTGCATCAAAACGATTGTAAAACAGCTTCAATTTGTTTGAACCGTTGGCCTAGTTTTTACACGATAGGCCTTGCGAAATCCTAGTTTAGTTCTGCAATCTGCTATTGCCATGAGTGACGAATGTCCCCAAGGTTCCCATAAAGAACAGTAGAGGGCGACTATTCGACCTACTGAAACCGGAAATAGATTTCCACTGTCAGAATAGTATCCGGTATGAGGTAGAAGAAGGTTGACAGGAAATTGTATTTTATGGGAATTTAGAATTAGACTCGGAGAGTGGTTTGTGTTTTTTCAGTAGGTCACAATAGTTCTTTGTTAGCCGTGTTTCGCTAAGTAATTCATACGTTTTAAATTAAAAATTAAAAAAGCAATACTTTATTCCTTAAATATTGGTTACAAAAATGTCAATTGAGACTATTTCAAAAATCTTCTCTTATAAATGCATAAAGTGCCGCATTTAGAGGTAATTCGACAGCAAAAGAACCGAGGCAAAAAGCTTCTCGCTGACGTGATGGAAGCGAATTTCCAACAAATATTGATATCACATCACAGAACAGTATTTTTTTTACTTCACCTTTTTGAAAATCTAATTTCAAAAATCATAAAATCGTAATTAACGTTAAAATATGCATTAATTAACATTTTAACGTTTATGAAAATTGGAAAATCAAAATTCAATTTCTCAAATCAAATTTTAAAAATATATCAAAAAAGTAATGAATTTTTTTAACATTTCAAATTACCGCCATTTTGAAACGGTTAAACGGATTTGTCTAACCAATACTAAATAAAATCAATCCAAAATTTCAAATGCTTTAGTGCAATGCACATATACATATATATATATATATATATATATATATATATATATATATATATATATATTCATTATTTTTATTTATTTATTTATTTACATCAGATGTTTTATTTATTGTTATTATTGTGTTATTTAAGAGTTTTATATAAGAAAATATGCATTTTAGACAAAATCGAAAAAGCGTTTTAGGCTAAAACTTTTGGGGGCATAATTTCATTTTTTCTTTTCTATAAAATTGCAACTTAATGACCTTATCACCAAATTCATATTTTTAAATATGAACAGTAATTTTTGTTTGTACAGTACAGTGTTTTGTTTGTTGTACAGTGGTTTGTTTGATTTTTTTCTATGAAACAAAAAAACATTTTTTTTTTTAATTTGGCTGCGTTTTTAAGCCATAAATAAAAATAATTTGTCATTTTTTTACAATGAGAGTCTTATCAGTACAGTTGCAAACGCAAATGCCAAGATCTAATCATATAAGAGATAGTTTTTTATATGGGAGACAATATGATAAGAATTACTTTGTTTACTCATTGTTAGCTCTTTATAACACCATACAAATTTTATTTAGTTTAAAATAATAAAAAATGTTCATTGGTTTTACTGGTCCAGTTATGCTAGTGTTATTATTGTACTGATCATTATTGTAGCAATTATTGTACTTATTACTAAATTTAAATTATACATAACTGATATTAAATAAATTATATTTAGGAATTATAGATATTTATAAACATAACATCCATGGATATATATATATATATATATATAGATGTTATATTTATAAATATCTATAATTCCTTGTAATATAATTTATATATCATATGCAAATATAAAACATTAATCTTTAACAATATTTATACAATTGTTAATGCACTAATAATTGTGATTTCTGAGCTGGGCATTTAGTAAAATGGCGTTTGTTAATAATATATTTATTAATGAACTTATATATAAACTTATATACAATATTTAATATTTAAACAATTGCTTTAAACAATTGTGTGCTTAATTGGTCAAGTAGAATGGTGTTAATTGTAATAAAATATTTACTATACAATTTATTTATCTGCATAATTTAAACTAATTAATATTAAATGTAAAAAATTTAAGGTTTATAACGGATTTTGAACTCATGTCTCTTAGTTTCTGATAGGCAGAAATCATAGTACTGTATACAAGCATTTTACAGATACAATTAATTTATTTTTTTTTAATAATTTGTATATGGCTAGCTTGAACACATCTTTCCATGTTATTCGTAACATTGTGATGTTGTGTAACTATAGCAAATTTCTATTTTTCCTTCTTACGAAAACAATTGCTAGGCCAGTTTAAAATTTTTCACTTAAAAAAAACAAAATAATGATAGTAAAGTGATTTTGCTAAAAAAAATCACATATGAAGATTTATAAATCAAATCATAAAAATCTAAATGCAAATCATTTGTTTGCATTTCATTATATCAAATATGATATAATTTTTGATATAATTTTGATATAATTTCTTTGCAAAAATTAACACTTTTTGAGATGTTTGACTTTAGAAATTTCAAACCATCTCATTTTGAAAATTATACAATAAATTTTTGTTTTGTTTTAGTAAATTCATGCAGTATAACATCTAAAATTTGTTTACCAAGTATAATTTTAATGTAGGCCTATATCTAATTTCTAAGATTTTAATGATTTTTCTTGTAAAACAAAATAGCAGATAGTGGTAAAATTAAGTGCAATTAAAAAATATTTTACTTACTTTTTGCATTTAAATATAATTTGTAAACGTATAGGTAAAGTTTTTTGAACATCTGTATTTTCTAAAAATATTACACAACTTTATTTCTGTAAGTTATGCACACAGTTCTTTGTTATTTTGTCTTGAGTAGTTTTAAATTATGCTGTGTTTTACTAATGTTTGTCGTAGATGTAAGATTTGGAACCAGGGTTCTTTAAAGGATGTGATAAACTAGTGGTTCAAAAATCTCTTTTAATACATATAAATATTTTACAATATTCATATATTAATTCAACTACTTCTACACTTGATAACAACTCAAGAATGAACATACTGTATTGCCAGACTCCAGAGATTTTCAAAAATAATGTTCCAATATCCTTACTGGGAACTCGTGTCCCAATTTATTCAACCAAAAAGAGAAATGGAAGAAGTGCCTACTTAACCCCACACACTGCATATCCATTGCTCCTCAGCACCGACTGGCTAGAATGTCTTCCAGGAGCACCAGTCACTTCCCAACATGCAGTTGACCACACAATATCCCTCCAGTCTCCGCAGAATCGACTGACTGCAACCAACTTCTTCCTCAAGCTTTTATCTAAACTCCTGTCCTACACACCACGTTGTTTGTAACAACAGGCAATATGTCAGCAGTTTCATAATTTTTCTAAGTCCTTGTCAATAATGTTTACTCTTTGGCTATATACTCATTACAATCTTCAAAACTAATTAATAAAATAATTTTAATTCCCAATACAGGTGCTATGACTTACTGGATGGGGAGTAATACCTGATGGTTTGGTGGCATCAAGGCCTACTACTGGCCACATGGCTGTATACATTTTATCATATCTCAACAGCTGGTTTCTCCTGTCTTAGTAATCCTTGCATTCATGGTGTCTGCATTGATGATCTTAACAGGTAAAATTTTATGTTCTCAAATAATAATAATAATAATCTGTTAGGCAGATATTTTTAATTTCTATCAAAAAACAAAACTGTTATTATAATCTCGAACAATTTTGTACAAAGTCTTTTTGTAACAAAGATTTGTCATGATGAAATCTCAACAACATTACTGACAATATTATAAGAATTGAAGATAACTTTGGGAAACACTATGTGATAAACTATGTGTTTGGGTGAGTATTTATTTGATGTATCTTAAGGTCAGCAATCTGCTTTTCACTGAAATAATATTTTTCACTGTTAATTTTTCACTGAAATAATATTTAAATTTCCATCATCTCTTATAATTGTTCTATTTACCATTCTATCTCTTTATAATTTTGGTTCAAGAAAACGTTTCACAAGAAGAAGTCATGTAGTTGGGTGATGCAAATATGTACATTTTAACTATACAACTTCAATAATAAATCAGTAATTAACTTTTATAAATCTAAGTCTAGAATGCTTTAACATAACAAACTTTGTGCTTTTCAGCTCATTCACATGTTACTGCATCGATGGTTACACAGGAGTTCACTGTCAAACAAATTGGGATGAATGCTGGTCTTCACCTTGCCTTAACGGTGGCCAGTGCCATGATGGCATTGCTTCATTTAACTGTTCATGTCCTGAAGGATTTCTGGGTATGTGTGTAAATGTTGCATTCTCGTTACTTGTCTTGTGTGTCCAAAGTAGTTCTTGATTATTTTCTGTTTGAACCAATTAAATGTTAGTATTTTATAAAGATTTCAGCAATTTATTCTTAGTAACTTTTACAAATTATGTTGATTAATTAATTAAGGAACCTTTATAGTAGTTATTTCAGATACTGTAAGTGATATATATTTGTGTTTATGTTTTACATTAATTTTTTCCACTCACTGAAAATATGTTAGATAAAATTAGAAACAGAAGTTCAGGAATACTGTAATTTTTAATATTCATTGAACTAACTTGTAAGTTAATTTGTCTTAATTTAATTTAACTTATAAGTTAACTTATAGTTAACTTATGGTGTATACAGTCCAAGCTGGTCTGGGAGTGTAGGAAGAACCTTGACATTCTGCCCCGGGATAACCGGGTAACTCTTCACTGGGTTCCGGGGCATAGGGGAGTCGAGGGTAATGAGGAGGCAGACCGACTGGCTGAACTTGGGTCTACATCTGAGTTTATCGGACCTGAGCCAGTTTTAGGGATTTCTCTATCATTGGCCAGGTCCGCTATTAATGGGTGGATTACATGTCAACACCAGGTAAGATGGGATAACCTTCATGGGCATTCCCATAGTAAACGTCTCTTAAGCAAAGTTCCTTCTGGAGGAATCAAAGGGCAGCAGATGTCCTGGGCAGAGCACAACTCAGGAAGATCATGGGGCTCATAACAGGGCACTGTGGTCTGAGGGTGCACATGAACAGGATAGGTGTACCACAGAGAAACCGTGTGTAGATTGTGCAGGAAGGAGGAGGAAACTGCAGGTCACATAATTTATGATTGTGAGGCTTTTGCTAGTAGGAGGCTAGGGGTTTTTGGTTTCCAAGACCATAGGGATCTTCAGCAGAGTGAGCTAGTCAGTGGGTTGTTGGAACTTATTAGGAGCACCAATCTGCTGAACTAGGTATTTTAAGAGGTAAGTTGCACAATAGGTCAGTTGATCGCAGTGCCTGGGGTTGAACAAATCCCTTCCTCTAGAATATAATCTAATCTAATCTAACTTATGGTGTTAATTTTAATAAAATTAGAGGAATAAAATAAAATAGAGGCATGTAATAAAAGAGTTAACGAAAATATTATTATGAGTTTAAGAAAAAATACAAATGATTAAACACAATATGACAAAATAAACAAATTGAAATTAATTTACAAATTTGAAGCCAAAAATTTTCTTATCTTTAATTATTGTTTATTTGTTACAGCTTCTTAAAAAAAATAAAGTTTTAAATGAGCATGATATTTTATTTCATCAAGTATTAGAAATTTTAAAATATTCATAATTATTTATTTATATTTCAGTACAAACTTAATTTCAATATTTTTCAAATTTCAGTTTTGTTAGATTACTTAATATTGTAGAAAGGTAACAGTTAAATATGTTTTTTTTTTAGTCAAATGTAATATTTTACTTACGCTTTTTTTAGGTGATGTATGTGAACAGAATGTGGATGAATGTCTGTCTAACCCATGTTTCAACAATGGAACATGCCTCGATGCAGCCAATGGATACACATGTCAATGTCTACCTGGATATTCAGGTACTGTATCAACATTCGAAACCATAACCATAATACTGCAATTATCATACAAATATTGTAAAGTAATTTTAAATATTATTTGGGCATTGTTTAGGATTATTCTGTGAGATAGACATTGCAGTGTGCAACAGTTCTGAAGAAATGCGTTGCCAAAATGGAGGAGTATGTGTTGAAGGGCCAGGGATCACGTTCTCCTGTCTTTGTAAAGCAGGTAATGATTTAAAAAAATGTAATACATTTAATCCAAAAAATATATATATTTATTGTTATCTATGAAATTTAAATTCAAATTTCTTAGTCAAATATGTTTATATTTCAATTAAAAATTTTCCTGTGTTGTTTATATTTTGTTTAAACTAAATCATTGATTTCAATGACATTTTTAAGAATTTAATTTATAAGCTGGAAAATGTTGTAAACACAGAAGAAACTGTTTTTTAACATTCTGCAGCTGGGTAAAACCTCTCAAATCCATTTCTGAAAATGTAACCGGTATAACATGTATATTGTTAAAGCAAGAAACTTCCTCTTTTAATGGCATTTCCTAAACATATGAAAAAGTCAATATATAAATATGAAAAAACTCCTGGCTTTATCAGTACATATTATGAACTTCCCAGTCCAAAGTCTTACATGTAATATTTTATCCCCCTTAATCCTTCTACAGAGCAAACCTAAGAATACAAAAAGTTGTTCTTGTGTGAATGCATTTGAAACTTATGTTTAAAACACAGAAGCCTTTTATGCTATCACTGTCAGGACTATATTTTGTCTAAAATGATATTATGTGGTATCCATAACAATATTTTTTTGTATATTCATAATTTTATTTAATAAAGTAATGATTTAAAATGTTTTATTAATAATTTGTTACATATAAAATAATTTATTAATTATAATTATTGAAGTAATAACAACTTGGCCTTAAAGACATGGTCCATCATTAACTGATAATAAATGTAAATGTTCACAAAGTGTTAAATTTTGTTTCTATTCACTTTTGTGTTAATTTTTAGGTTGGACTGGAATGTTATGCGAAGCACAAATAGACGAGTGTGCATCATCACCATGTAAAAATGGCGCTGCTTGTATGGACTTACATGCAGACTACAAATGTGCTTGTCTCTTTGGTAAAACTTTATGTTTGTTGTGGTTGTAGTGAATAACAGGTTTACCAACTGAAACATACCTTCTTTCTACTTTTTTCATTTAAACTTTGTAATAACAGTTTTTTAAAAATCATTAAATTTTTTATATATAAGTTACAAGGGAGCATTTGTTACTTCATGTACTAACATCGCTCGTATCATTCGCAATTTCAAATTTATGCAGTAGTACCCTAACAATTCTAAGTGTAACTCTAAAGGTAAAATATCAAAGAAACAATTCCGTTTCTTATAACAGATTAATATAACTAGTTTTATTATTGTTATAATTTTTTTTTAACTTTTGATTATTATGAAGCAAGAACTTGAATTTTTCTTCACTCAAGCTGTAAATATTTTATTTTTTACCATATTTAAACCTTTGAGCACTATTGACATTTTTACATATATGAAAATGAAATTTTTTTTTAATTTGGGACATATTTTAAGCCTAATAAACATATTTAAATATCTAAAGATAATAATATTTTAAAGTGAGGTTAAGAGGGTTAATAAACTTGCAATAAGTTAAAATATATTTTAATAAAAATAACAGTTTATTCGAGAGTACTGTTGTATTAAATTACAAACTATAAATGATCCTTTGATCTGTGGCCTCATACCAAATTTTAACCTTTTTGTTCTTAATCATTTAATTCAAATGTAAAAAAGATCCATAATTACAATATTTAACTATGTAAATAATATTATAGTTTTTTATTATTATTGGCATGAAATGAAAAATCACTGCAAGAAATTAGATATTCAGACAGAATAGAGAACATAGTAATATGGGTAGCCATGTAGAATAAATAACTTCTAGCTATAAAGAGTACCAGGCCATATCAAATGTAAAACAAATTTAATGATTTGAAAGTAAAAAAAAAGAAGTAAACACAAGTAGATATTTTACATTCTGTTAGCAGAGTACTCGTCTGTACAGCTTTATTTGGAATGGGGCATATTTTAAGCGGACAAATGTGACTGAGATATACAAATTCTGACTTACTTTTAAAAAAAATTATTAAAGAGCCATACAGTTTCTATCTACTATATAAGACTCTGTAATTTAACTTTTGAAGTTAAACTAGTTTTTTTACATTCTGGAACATCAAAGAAATTAAAAGGTAGACAATTATCTTTTTTAGGGATGCCTTACTAACATTCATAAATAAGAGTTCATTATGAAACAATAATAGTAGAATTTTGTTTATAAAATCAGTTGGAATCCTTGTTTTAGTTATGAACACACAAGCTGTTGTAGAAGTTTGATTGCACAAGTATGTATGTTAAAAAAATCACAGTATAGAATATATTGTTAATTTACGAGAATTTTTGTATATTTGTTTAGAATTTTGTAAAACACATTTAAATTGAACAGTAACAAAAGTGTTGTGGTAGCTTAGAATTTTAAAATATTTGAAACATAGTACTATACTCCTCTTAAACTATTTTCAATAACCATATACTTATATTAATAACATTCCTAATATTATATAGTTTTTTAAATGCAGTAATCCAGCATATATCAACATCACCACTGCTTGATTATTGAAAATGACAGATTATTGAAAAACAAAAAAATGATAGTAAATTAATATGTAAATTGAGAAAAAGTAATTACAATACAATACAAACACTTTTATTTTAATAACTGAGATTAAAATGGAATTATTACTAAACAAAACATCAAAACAAACTGAAAAACTCTTAAATTATTGTGAAAAAACATTAAAACTTCTCTATGTACATTATAGTATACATTACATATTACTTCTTTAAAAAATAACTTTTAACTTGTTGTTTTTTGAAAACAATTTTGAATAGAATTTCTGTTTTGTAGCTGTAAATGAACTTTCATTGTTTTTCTTTCAGTTTTTTAAGACTAAAATATCATGAGCTGCAATGTCATTTTCTTCTGCCCATTTTATACATATGTTAAACACATTTAACACTTTGTCATGTCAAATTAGATGGACATGTTTTTCAGGTTCGTTGTTGTCATTTGTTTTTGTATTGTCACTGATATTACATATATTGTTAATTATTTTGTCATCATCATAATTTTGTAAGTCTTCATCATCTCTAGCAAGACAATTAGTTATGTAATCAATGGTTATTGAAGCTTGATGATGGCACAGTTTATTATCAATTGCGTCTTTTAACTCTGTTTCACCACTAGCAATCTTTTTGTTTGGAACCAAGTTGTATGAAATAATTTTACTTGATGGCCACAACTGCTTCCAAGAAGAACTTATTGTTGATGTAGGGATTTCTTGCCAAGCCTGTGCAAGCGCAAAAACATCTTTTAGATTCAAATACTTGAGAGAATAAACAGTATTTTCATATTAGTAGGTTAATAATTTCAACTTGAGTTTTCAGTAGTTGAATCATGTGCTGATCCATACACTACAAAATTGGAGTACAGTTTGGAGGTAGGAACATTACTGTTATTAAATGAGAGCTTGATTTCAAGTGATCTTTATTTGGCTATCCAGGGGTATTATCCAAAATTAGTATATTAACCTTTTGTGTAAGGTTTTGAAACTTAAAATATTTCTTTACAGATGGTATACAATGTTCATGAAACTATACCAAAAAAAACTTCTCATGTGACCCAGGCCCATGATTAATTTTTTTGAAGTTACAGGAAGCTTCACATTTTTGAACATGAGAGAATTCTTTGATTTTCTGATAACTACCAAATTTAGTTTGTGGCTGCGACTTGTGTTACAAGGCATACGGGTTATCCTATCCTTAGCAAGTTTTCTTCCAGCTGCAGTGCTTTTTGAATGAAAGTTTTTTGGGAAAGCATTCAGCAAAATAAACTGCTTTCATCCATGTTGTAAATAAACTTAATTTAGACCTAAACCTAAATTATTTTATCTTTCTTTAAGCTTCTGTGTGAACAGAGGAACAATATTAACATCACACTATAGTTTTCACCAGAAACAGACAAAAAAATAACGGATTCCATATCTTTTTTAAATTCTCAAGCCACCTGTTACTCTCTAAAATCATCTTTGTTCATAATTTTCTAACAATAAAAAATCTTTACTACTGGACATGCCAGATTAAAAGGGGTCAGATTATTGAGAATATAGTGTTATCACTTTTTAACAGTTTCTACAAACCGTTTTAACCATCTTCAAATGTTTTTGAAGCCAGATAAGTTTACACTAATGTTTATTTAAAAATGTCACTTTTAATACAATTATTTAATATTTTTATGTACCTAAAAATCATTTAATTTGCTATATACTAATATTTTGGTTATTATAACTAGCTTATCTTAAAATCTGCTTTATAGGTTATATAGGCAAAGACTGTGACTTGGAGCTGTCTTTGTGTGTTTCTAATCCTTGCAGTAACAATGCCCTGTGTCTTGTAGAAGATGATCAAAATGTGTGTTACTGTGTGCCTGATTACCATGGAGATTTGTGTCAATTCCAGTATGATGAGTGCCAATTAGGACCAGGGTAAGTCTTACATATATATATATATATATTCAGCTGTATGATTAGTAATTTAAAAGTTCTGTACTTAATTTAATACTTCAGTAACTATATCAATCTGTGCACATTATTTAAGATTATATCACATATATCATTACAGAGTATCCATATAACCCTGAGATTGTTACAGATTTTCAATTTGAGTATCTAAAAGGCTTTAAAAAATTCAAATTTTATTAAATAACTAAATTAATTTAAAATTTTTGAGAATATTGTTTTTTAGTTTTTTATCAAAGTGTGACCATAGTCCATTCCATGCCATTTTATGTACATAATGAAAATTTGATAAAACTAAATACCATAATTTTTAAATAATTATTTTGTAAATTTTATTTGTTTTTATAGAAATTTCTTTATGACTAAATAAACTTTTAATTTCTTTAAATTATTTCAGTAAATATCATTAAAAAAATATAAAATATTTTATGATTTTATCCATTAACTTTTTGCACTTGGCCATGCCTCATTCAGTCAGCTCAGAATATTTAATGCATTGTCAATCCTTAGAGGTTGGATGGCCAGCTTAACTGGTCACTCACATTTCTTTGTCAGCTCAGGCACTATAGCAATTGTGCTGTGTTAACAGCTCAAAAATTGTTTTTCACTACAATCTGAATGTTGATATAGTGTATTTAATTTTTAAAAAACGAGATTAAGAGCTTTAAGAAAACACTTTATTATTGATTTTAAAAATAGAGACAGGGAATACATATTTTTATTTATAAGCGTTTTGGTTTAACTGTACAGATATTGTTATTACAATATTGTACAATATATTGTACAATATCATACAATATATGTACAATATATTTACAGTTAAATTAAAATATTCATAAATACAGTAAAGCAGATTTTTAACAAAAAAAAATGAAACATTATAATACAGTTATAATAAATCACACATCTTGTTTTACTTTTACATATAGAACATACTTTCTTAAGCATATTTAATGTTGACTACTGAGAAAACATTACACATGACTAGATTGACACTAGAAATTTGAATGCAGTTCTAAACAGTGCAATTAAATTTTCCTTGTGCTGATAATACACAGAATGGAGATAAGACAGGAATCACTTAGTTTAAGAGTTTCCTGAGATGTTACAGAACAATACAACAAAATTAAACAACTAAATTAATAAAAGCGTAGCATTTTGCTTGGCCAGTCCTGCTAGCATCCATTCATTTGAGGGATTTTAATTTGGCCAGCATTGCTGGTTTCAATTTGAGAGGAACGTAACTTGTGCAAAAATTACAACTTGGCAAGGAAATGGCTGTGACCAGTACCACTGGATATCCGACCCCAGAGGATATATTTTAAAAACCATACCCAAGATCAAAGGGTTAAAGTTTAATGAAGTGAACAAAATAATAAATTTTGTTATTTGTGGCATGTTATTATTTATTAGATGTGTGTATATATTTGATAAATTTCCTTATGACCTGTCTAACAGAGATCATAAAATTTACTTTAACTTTGTCCTTTTAGATGTAAAAATGGAGGAACATGCATTGATGGTGTTGATGGTTATTCATGTTCATGTCCTCCAGAGTTGACAGGACAGTATTGTGAGTGTTTAGTTCTTGAAGACAATGAACTAGATTGTTCATATGTCCGCCAAACCGAACTAACCTCAACTGAGCTTCCATTCACAACTTATCCTACAATAAAACATGAAGAAATCACTATACCTTTCATATTGACTACAGAAGTGCCAAAGTCTACTACAGAAATCACTGAGAAGACATCAAAAACAGAAATAGTTACTGAAGATAAAACAACTACTGAAATTACAACTCAACCTATGTTAACAGATAGCTCAACAGAATATTCTTCTATTACAGATACATTGTTTAATTTTACTACTGATGCAGAACTAATCACAAAACCAATCATAACAACAACAGAAACAGATGTGTCATTCGAAACCACAACATTTATGGAAGAAACAAGCACGCAACCAGAAGTAGAAACTGAAACAGCAACAGTTACAAAATTGCATAGTGAACAAACAGAAACAACAATTAAGTTCTTCAATGAAACAAATATTTTTTTTACTTCAACTGATATTGAATCAACTACAGCAGCAATATTTTATGTAACAGAAAAATCAGAAAGTGTAACTTCAATATTGCCAACAGAATTCACTTTCACTTCAGAACCTACTAAAGAACTAGGAATAAGCAGTGAAGCAGCAACAACAGCACAAGATTTGTTAACAGATTTTTCATCAGTTTTTAGTGAAACAGAAATTCCAACAACTTTATTTACAGAAAAAATTCCAGTCTCTGTAGAATCCAGAACAGCAAGCAGTAGAGAAGTAGTAACAAGAACATCAGTTGATAAAATCAGTTCAACACCAATAATAATGACTACCTTACCTTCTGATATAGGTACAACATGGAGTTCTAACGTGACAATGTCAGTGCCACCTACACTATTTGATTGTTTGGCAACTTCATGTTTTAATGGTGGCACTTGTTACTTTACAAAGGACGGACATAGAGTAAGTACTAAATTTATAAAGTCAAAAATTGTTTTTTATGATATTCTCAATGTATTTGTTTTCAGTTATAAACTTTTACATATTTATTCCATGTTCATGTTCAAAATATTTATTTTTTGAATTTTGTACTTCAAGTACAAAGTTTTAAGTTTTTTTCCTAGAAAAATTTCTACTAGAAAAAGACCTATTAGTCAACAATTATGATAAAACCTAAACACAGGATCATGAAATAAATCTCTCAAACACATTTTGAAGGGTTGTTAAAAGTGTTACATGTGAGGCATGTTTTTAAGAATGATGTTGATAGTAAAGTACCTCTTGAGGTCAAAGCACTGGCTAAATAATATTGTTTTATGAAATTCAGTCGCATTTTGGTACCAATCAATATAACTTCAGCTAATTTAAGCATTCTACTACAATTTCATTGATAACATTACTATTTGAAACTTTAAGAGACTCATTAGATAATTATGATATCTTAAAGCATAAATTTTTAACTGATGGTTGACTACTAATTTTGCATTTTAAGAGACAGCCAATTAAACACTTTTCCATACCATCCCATCACTTATAGATTTTCTCCATACTCTTCACAAATTTACAAATCATTTTTCGCCTCTTCAACATCTCTTGCAATTAAAAAATGATTAACAACATATAATTCATACTTGGTGGTGGTTTTAATGGAAGAATCTGCTGTTTTATAAATAATTATAATAATAATAATAAATAATTATTATTATTTTATCAAATTGTAACACATTTCCTTTTGGTATTGGCTGTAAAGGAACCACTCCTATATTAGCTACATTAGTGGCCAGAACTTTGCGTTTGAACATATACAAATAATATATGTGGGTTAGCATTCTAGCATTTTTAGTTTTGGAAATTTGTTTCCATCACGTCAGCGAGATAACTGCATACCACAATTATTTATATTTTGTTTTCCTTTAAAATTGTAATATGATTTCCTTTACAAATTGGAAAAATTAATAATATGGTATTTATCTTTAATATATACATAATTTATTGGTAAACACTTTTGAAATATTATTTTCTTTATACAATTTTCTTAACATAAAAGTTAAAGACTACAAGGAATGTTTGTATCATAATATGTTGATAGTATAATTTCTGAAGTTACCATGAAAAAAAATAATAAATTTGAAGGTAGTTTAGCAAGCATTTTATTCTAAATAATTATAACAGTCAATAAATAAAAAACAAGAATTTGTAAATATTAAAAAGAAGGTTCTTAAGAATTACTTAAATATTTTTAAAATAAGTGTACATGTGAATTTTTATTGAATAAGTATATAATGTGTACCAAATTAAAAGGATTCACAAAAACTTGACCACCAATTACCAGAATAAATTAATTTTGTATCTGTAGCAAATAATTTTTGATAAAAAATTGCATTGATAGTATTATTACTAAATTAACAAGCAGACCATTGCTACTTATTGTATGATGATTAAGTAATGAAAATTAAATAAATAAAAGCGATTCAGCAATTTAATTTAAATAAATTAAATTATATCGATTCAGTTATGGTTATTGTTATGAAAAAGTCTAATGGTTTGACTCACAGTGCAGCTGCAAATCTGGTTGGTCTGGAGATCGTTGTGAAGAGCACACGAGCATCCGTGATGCTGCATTCACAGGACGTTCATATCTTAGCCATCGTTTATCAAACACTTCAGGAACAGTTGTAGGCATATCTATCCGAACACTTGCTCCATCAGGGCTTTTATTATATGCCCAGACTGCGCCTCACATATATATGTCAGTTTATCTTCAAGAAGGCTTGTTAAAATTCTTATTCTCGTGTGGGATTCAGACAATGTTGTTCAGTGAATTGCATGAGAGAGTCAACAATGGCTATAGAATCAACATCATTGCCACGTAAATATTGTTTGCATTTATTTTTAGTTATGCTTTTTGTCATTCTATAGTTATTGCATAAAGCATTTTTAGATTATAATATAATTTTAGTGTAATAAACTTTTTATTGTTGAACATAGTAAGTGAATTCACTTTATATACTAATAAAGTTTTAAAGGATTGTAAATTTGCACACTGACCCAACAAAACATCACCTAAATTTATTAAATAGTACTTTAAAATAATTCATATTATTTCACTTGAAACTTAAAGAATGGTATGAAATTTTTTTTACATTTATTATTCATGTTAAAATTAATATGTATAAAGTCACATTTTTAGAAATTATGAATAACCAAAACAAAATCCACATACAGTTTCTAAGTACACAAAAACAACACTAGATACAATTTTATTATATCAATGTATTTATTACTATAATAGAAATACAAAATGAAATAGATTGGCATGTAGTCTGTATACTCTTAAATTTAAAGTTTACTCTTACTGTATACTCTTTAAATTTATGTTTATGATTAATAATAAATTAATTATTACTTTTAAGAACATATTCTGTCAAATCAATATAATCATTAAGGGATATTTATGTTTTTCAGTGTTGAACTGACAACGCCGCTTAACAAATCTCAACACTGTTCAGCTTCTCTTAGAGTTAACAATACAGTTGTGATGAGTGGTGAGCAACGATCACTTGCTTTGACTTCAATTAATTGGAGTTTACATCTGCCTACTTTATATCTGGGTGGAATACCAAATTATTTACTACAAAATATTGATCTCCCAATCAAAAGTGGAATAACAGGCTGCATGCATGGTTTACAGGTAATTTATTAACAATCTTTAATTTAACTTTGTTTGGTTTAAATTAACAATATTTATTGGTTTGGTCTGGTTTCATTAACTTGTTTTATGAATGTAAATTAGAACAAATTATTTAGATAAGCATTTATAATAATTTTAACTTATCAAATTCTTACAGAAACGTTTTGTAATTCATCATTTAAAATATGAATAATAATTGCAATATGCAGCTTTCTTGCTGACAGGAGGAAGCCGTTAGTGACCAAACATTAAAAAATTTAATAAACGAACATTTTGTTTGTAAACATTTTTGTTCTGTATTTTATGAAAATAAAACTTTATTGCCATAAAATTTTTAATGTTTTTATATTACATATTTTGAAACTTTATTTTCATAATCAGAGTTAAATTCTGCATAAATTAAATTTTAAATAATATCCAAATTGTACTGATATTTTTAGTAAAATTTGGATATTATTTAAAATTAATAAATATAAAAATTTATAACATATAAAAAAATTTCATATGGAAAAGAGATCTATTTACCATTTTTTAATAAAATTTTAAAAAACTAATTTTTGCAGAGTTTTAGCTGATAGTTGCTAGAAAAATCAGATTTCTGTTAAAATTAAGGTAAAAACATTGAACATAACTTGGTTAGTTATTTTATACTTCCTACTACTAGCCTATTAAGAATGAACCATGGCTGATGACCATTTTGTCTATTTTTACCCACAGATTGATGGTAAGGATAGAAATATTTATGATAAAGCAGTTGAAGGTTTTGAAGTTTCTGAGTGTTCTTCTTTGGCCTGCTTATCAAGTCCTTGCCACAATTCTGCTACTTGCGTAGAGTTTGGCGAACATTGGAACTGCCTTTGTCCATCAGGGTAAGTGAAAAGTTCAGTGAAAACAGTTGTCACCTTACTGTTAAGGGTGTTTAATGTTAATATCATTCACATTAAAGTTGATAAATGCCATGAGAGATTTAGTACCTTTGTTTTCTACAAACATTTTTTATAAAATTGCTCTCAGCCCATATATCTACTTTCTGTGGTTACGACCATTTTGTATCATAGTTCAGAAATATCAATACACTACATTCTTCTACATCAGCAATCTATTCTCAGTGGCTGCTTTTTTTACTCCAATACATGCTTGGTAGACCACTAGCATTAACACAGATTATCCTCAGATATATTTTATTTAATTGTACCACAATAATGTAGATGAAATAATGTTTGAAAAGTGTTATCAGTAGATTTGAATGTTTTAAAATATCTATGAATATAGATATAAATGTTAGGTTCACTTTTGAGACTTTGGACACAATTAGTTTGGAAAGATATTAAGTAAGGTCTACTACAGTTTCCTAATAATATTTTTGTCTAAAATACATCATTTTATTCTCTACATATAATGTAGCATATAAAAATTATATTACTATTGACATATTAATTACAGATATGTTGGTGTGACTTGTGAATCATCTGTGTGCATAAACAACCCATGCCAGTTTGGAGGAACTTGTTCTGAATATCCCGGTAGTGGGTTTATTTGCATCTGTCCTTTTGGCAAACATGGCCTGTTCTGTCAAAATGGTGAGTCCATTCATGCTGCTTTATAAATTTGAATGCTGCACAACATATAATAACTTTAGGAATATAAGTTTAAACCTTAAATGAATAGAAACACACTGAATCTGTACATAAGTATAAAATTGTAGGATTTATAAAACAATGTAACATTTTTACGTAGTGTAATATACTAAAATTACAATGTAATTTAATGCTATTAGATTAGATTATATGCTAGAGGAAGGGATAATACAACCCCAGACACTGCTATTGACTGACCTATTGTGCAAATAAACCTCTTAAAAAATACCTTATTAAGGGCAGCAGATTGGTGCCATTAATATGTAACAGCAACCCACTGACTAGTTCACTCTGCTGAAGATCCCAGCAAAGGAGGTTTGGAAACCAAAAGCTCTAGCCTTCTACTAGCAAGAGCTTCACATTCATGAATTATGTGACCTGCAGTTTCCTCTTCCTTCCTGCACAACCTACACATGGTTTCTCCATGGTATATACCTATCCT
This sequence comes from Callitettix versicolor, assembly GCA_022606455.1. Lineage (NCBI taxonomy): Eukaryota > Metazoa > Arthropoda > Insecta > Hemiptera > Cercopidae > Callitettix > Callitettix versicolor. Next base: position 90,568,974 of record CM040189.1, read on the forward strand.
GTTCATGTGCACCCTCAGACCACAGTGCCCTGTAATGAGCTCCATAATCCTCCTGAGTTGCACATCTGCTGCCCCTTTGAGTCCTCCAAAAGGAACTTTGCTTAAGAAACATTTAGTATGGGAATGCCTATGAAGGTTATCCCATCTTACCTGGTGTCGATTAGTAATCCACCTATTAATAGCAGACCTGGCCAGCAATAGAGAAATCTCTAAAGCCGACTCAGGTCTGATAAACTCAGATGCAGATCCAAGTCCAGTCAATCAGTCTGCCTCCTCATTACCCTCAACTCCCCTATGCCCCGCAACCCAGTGAAGAGTTACCCGGCTGCCCAGGGAGAGAGAGTCGAGGTTCTTCCAACACTCCCAGGCCAGCTTGGACTGAATTATATGCTGTGTTCAGTATTATGATCTGCCTTCCCTAGCATCATCAATTCTAATTTCGTTGACACGTTTCGGAGAACCTTCATCTTCAAAAACTATATCTATACTACGTTTTTGAAGATGGAGGTTCTCCGAAACGCGTCAACGAAAGTAGAATTGATGAAGCTAAGGAAGGCAGATCATTATACTGAACACAATGATAATAATCCTAGCAGAAAAGAAGAAGAATATAAAAAAAATTTTAACTGAATTATAGAACCCGCAAGTGTTTCTATTCCTGCCTGACTATTGGTATGAATATGAATGCATGCCTTCTTGAAGCCCCGATTCAAGTTCTCCCGAACCCTGTCATTAATGGCCATCACTTCAACCTGGAATACTGTTGTATGCTGTCCTAGAGTAATAACTTTCTTTAACCCCAATCTTAGGCCATACACCCCAGCACCAGTTCCTGACTTTGTCTTAGAGCCATCTGTATAGCATACTATGTTTCCAGATTTTTCCAACACACAATCTCTACCCTCAAACGTCAACTTGACATCAAAGGGTCTAGAGACCATGTGTTGTTTGATGATCTGATCAGCCCTCATCATTAGAACTGGGTCACTGATCTTTTCTGTGATTCTAGCATGCCCCAGTGTTGAGGATAGCCAGACACCACCTACCTGCAGTATATATGCTGCATTATGTGCCTTCCCCATGATTAAAATATCAATGGGGGAAACCCAAGAATGATCTCCATAGACACTATTGGTGCCATGTTCATAGAGCCAGTAATGCACTGGTAGGCCAGGCTCTGAGTCAGACCCGGGGGTACCTGAATAGAGGGGGTCTCTGTTCAGCCTTAGTCCACCATCACACCACAGCACCATAGCACATCATAGGTTAATGATCCCAGTGTAATAATAATTTAATTCTATAGTACACAAAAAATATGAAAATCTGTATTAACAAAACTCAAACCATACTGATCAATAATTATATGCATCAATCCAAGGAGAAAAATTTGTTTTGCAGAATTTTATCTATTTCGGAACATAGTACTATATTTGTTTAGTTAATTTCAACCTTTAGTCTGTAAATAATTCTAGACTCAAAGCTTTCACCAGTTACTGTACCTTAAAATAATCGTGACACACAGCTGTTTCCACTGACTTGATAAAAGTGAATTTCCAAAAGTATTTTTCTTTATCTTACCCTTTTTGGAATTTTGATTTAATCATCATAATTAGCACAAAGTCTGCATATATTAGCACTTTAAAATTCCAAATTAGATTGAAACTATGAAAATAAATTCTAATCGCCATAAACAAAATTTCTCAATTCAAAAAATTTCAAAAATTCAAAACATTAATTTATGCAGTTTCTAATGCTGATTACAATGGTAAAATTGAATTTTAAAAAGCTGTAAGACAAAACGTTACAAATTTTTGAAGATTTGAAATGCCCACCATTTTGAAAATGTTGAACGAATTTTGCAGATTAAATGATTTTTTGTGCCAAGTTTAAATCAAATCAGACTGAAATTGCAAATGTGAGCATGCTGACACACACCCCATTATATATATATATATATATATATATATATATATATATATATATATATATATATAAACAAAGCCTCAAGAAAGGCAACAGTGCTCATTTCAAGATCCTATGTCTGAGCCTTATCATGATGTCACTCTAATATCTCATTTTTTGTAAAAATTCATTACAAAACAAAGTTTGTAATGTAAAAGTGAGTGTCAACTTTGACAGGCACTCTGCACTACTTTCTGTTATAGTGGTTGTTATTTACATTTTATTTGTGCAATTTGGATTGTTCAAAACATTTGCAGTTCTATCATTGTTTCTTCAGTATCAAAATTCTTTTATTCAGTCTCAGTAACATACTTAATTTTACAAATTTCTGCTGAATCTGCTCAATCCCAAATTAGTTTGATTAACTGGAGGTTCACTATAATACTATAAATTATTAGAACTTATACTTTGCTGTTGTTTCTAGATTGGGAGATTGGACAGCCTTTATATACCTCCTCTGTCCATGGGATGTCGTCATTCACTGCTTATCCTTTACAAGGCGTACTTCATCACAGTTTTGAGATTCGATTTCGATTCATCGCCTATTCAGTGGAACAAGTTGCGTTGATGTTATTCATTGGCCAAGACCACAACCATGATGCTACTTCTGATCATTTATCTGTAAGCTTCATCAAAGGATATATTGTGCTCACTTGGAACTTGGGATCAGGTAGTAAAAATAATTGTAGAATTTTTAATTATTTTTTATATTAAGATTGTTTTATAATAAAACATGCAATATTCAAAATAATCCATCAATGTCTTTAATACTATAGTCATACCTTTAATACTACAATCATTTCTTTAATACTACAGTCATTGATCTTCAGTACTACAGTCATGTCTTTAATACTATAGTCATGTCTTTAATACTACAGTCATGTCTTTAATACTACAGTTATTGGCCTTTAATACATTAGAAATGTCTTTAATACTACAGTCATGTCTTTAATACTACAGTTATTGGCGTTTAATACTACAGTAATGTCTTTAATACTACAGTCATGCCTTTAATACTACAGTCATTTTTTAATGCTACAGTCATTTCTTTAATACTACAGTCATGTCTTTAATACTACAGTCATTTTTTAATACTAGTCATTTCTTTAATACTACAGTCATCTTTAATACTGCAGTCATTGGTCTTTAATACTACAGTAATATCTGTAATACTACAGTGATGTCTTTAATACTACAGTCATGTCTTTAATACTACAGTTATTGGCCTTTAATGCATTAGAAATGTCTTTAATACTACAGTCATGTCTTTAATACTACAGTTATTGGTGTTTAATACTACAGTCATGTCTTTAATACTACAGTTATTGGCCTTTAATACATTAGAAATGTCTTTAATACTACAGTCATGTCTTTAATACTACAGTTATTGGCATTTAATACTACAGTCATTTTTTAATGCTACAGTCATTTCTTTAATACTACAGTCATGTCTTTAATACTACAGTCATTGGTATTTAATACTACAGTCATGTCTTTAATACTGCAGTCATTGGTCTTTAATACTACAGTAATATCTGTAATACTACAGTGATGTCTTTAATACTACAGTCATGTCTTTAATACCACAGTCATTTCTTTAATACTACAGTCATTGGTCTTTGTCACTACAGTCATGTCTTTAATACTACAGTAATTTCTTTAATACTACAGTCATGTCTTTAATACTACAATGATTGGTAGAAATGAAGCTTGCAGTGAACTGTGTATAAATATTCTTAACAACAATAATAATTATTGCATTATTTTAAAAAATCTTAATAGCCCTCACAAATATTCTGCTCTATACTTGTGCCTTGTGGTGAATTCAGCCCTGGCTATAGTGTCAGTGAAATTATGATAGTAAAAGCAATAAAGAATATTTACTTGGCCTTTGTCTCAAATTTTGTGTTTGAGATAAAATCGTGAACACAACAGATTTGACTCAAATGAGATCACAATTCACAAGTTGAAAAAAAAGCATAGGTGAATCCAAGATTTCCCCAAATAACTCACCTTATTCTTACAAAACAAAATAACTGCATTACATTTTTTTTGTTAGTAAAACTGATATGAATTGATTTTGACTCATTTAATTCTATGCACCATTTCTTTGTCCAAGCACTGTATTTGTTCTGGTTATGTTGATGTTTCTCTTTGTTTGTTTCTTCTACTGTGTCTGCTGTTGTCAAAACAGCAGTATCATCAACAAACGTAACTCTTGTTCAATTTTCTTTGAGGTTTATCCGTTGTGAACAGCAATGACCCTTTAGTATATTAGCAGAAATTTCCTTGAATTTGGAGAATGCAATAATTGATTCATATACGATTCACTGATTTTACTTCCAACTTGTGTTAACTATTTTTATAGGACCAAGAAGAATATTTACACCTCAAGCTGTTATGGGGAAGTCTGGTCGAGTACATCAAGTTAAACTTGGACGAACAGGGGCCAAAGCTTGGCTCCAAGTGGACAACTTGGAGAATGTCACTGGTACTTCCCCTGGCAAACTGACTGAACTGAACACTAAATCTGTTCTATTTATTGGTAAAATATTTGTTAGAATTTTGTGATGTAATCATTATTGGAATTTATTCTAATTTTAAGTGTTATATTTACAATTTTTCTATTTGTTTTCTACATAACTTTAAATAAATTGTAAGTAAAATAAGATATTAAACTCTTAATTTTTGTATTGTCTTTATTTTTGTAGTACAAAGTAAGGCAAGAAATGTTACCTTTCTTTATGGTAATAAAAATAGTTGCCATTTATAGTAACTAATTTTTAATAATATTTTTTTAATAATAAATAATTTTTTAACAATTTATTTCTTTACAATTTCTATGATGTTTTTTTAATGAAAATCATTTTTAAACAAAACACTACAAATTTCAATTTCTGTTAATTTTGTAAATCAGAGTATTTCTATTGCAGGAGGGCACAAGGCAGTGAACTTCTCAGGGCTACCACATGACCTTCCTTTACATACAGGTTTCTCTGGCTGTGTGTATGGTGTAGAGTTAAAAGCAGGTAGATTCAGCGTCAGCGTAGGACAGGTCAGATCAAGGGTTATGGGACGTGGTGTAGGTCAGTGTGGCACATCACATTGCCACAACACTACTTGCCTTAATGGAGGAGCTTGTCTAGATCATGGAGCAACATTTACGTTAGTATACTGTAATATGAAATTACAAACAAATCACTACTGTTACAAGGTACCTTTAAATGTACCTTTAATGATCTCCTTGAACCTTTAATGATTTCATTTTTTACATGATGTTCCTTGCAATGTTGTGAAGCAACAAAGCAAAAATTGCAAACATGATCTATTGTTTGTATTGCTTTATTCTTTCTTTTTTTTAAGGTGAAAAGCACACTGAGGCTATTATCGCTTCCCTAAATGTAAGTGTGAGTGTAAAGTGTTAAAGTCGTAAATGTGGTGTTGTAAGTGTAAGTGTGTGTTAGACTTGGGTACCGCAAGGGACGTCTAAATCCTCTCAATAGGTGCAGCTAGTCTGCACCCCCTGTGGGGTTGTTTGTATTTCTTCAGTATAGAAGTTAGACGTGCTTTTTTTATTAGATTAACCTTTGTATCAATTTCCAGCCCTTTATTACTTATCTCTTAATGTTCAGAAGTTACTCAAGTTTTTAATAAGAAGAATTGTTATTGCAAAATCATCAGGACTTGACTCTACTCTGGTATTAATTAACTAAGCTTCTGGTACTTTGTTCATATATTTTAGACTATAATTATTTAAAGAAATTATATTTTTACAAAAAAAATATTAAAATATTTTAAGGAATAGAACATTGCACTAGGTACAAACTTAATTAAAAGTTGTATGTTTAACTAGATGCTTGTGTCGAGATGGTTGGTTTGGACCTGTATGTGCTTTACGCTTCAACCCCTGTGATTCAAACAGGCATAACTGTAGCAGTGGTTCAACTTGTGTACCACTAGAGTCAGGGTATGAATGTGACTGTACTCTTGGTAGAACAGGCAAATTTTGTGAAAAAGGTTGGTAAAAATTAAAGTATTATCTATTTTTTGTAATTTATTTTAATAATTAAACTTTGTTTAAGAAGTAAATGTAGGTAACACTTCTAGTGCGAGGCTAGAATCGTAGTTAGAGAATAGCAATCTACTACCATGTTTACCCACACCCAAAAAGCTGTTTAGCAAGCCACATTTAATGTACCACAGGTGGGTAAATTTTATATTGAAGAAAAAAGTTCATAGTACAATGAAACCTTCATAATCTGATGATCTGAAGGCAGTATGAATATAATAGTTGAATTTTCACATCTGCATTGTCCATAAATTATCAGTAAATGTAAATAACTTGGTAAGGTAGGTTATTTTCAGAACTTAAATATTTTAATTTTATGGTTGTTTTTTACTCATTTTAGAAGAACTACTTTCAGACGTCAACTTCTTGGGCCATCGTTCATACTTATCTTTACCACCTGCAGAGATACATTTACATCAGACATGCATTGACTTTGAGATAAGACCTGAGAGAGACAAAGGACTGGTACTTTTTACAGAGCAAACTCAAACACAATCTTTTCTGTCTTTGTCCCTGATTGGTGGGATTCTTGAACTGCGTTTACAGACACTAGGTAGTGCTTCATTTTTGTGTTATTTAATTTACACTGTAAATTATTTTCTCCCCTCAATATCCACATTATAGAGCAGCTAGATATATTTTCATAAATTTATGTACAGTATATGGTTATTTACATTGGTTTTTTTAATGCAGAAGAAGCAGTTAAACCCTTGTGTTCTGTTACTTATCAGAGAAGTCAGATTATAATTACATTAAATGCAGAGTTTTTTTTAAGATGTTGGTAGAGGATTAAGAAGCATAAATATTTTTTAAGCTGTTTTAAATTAATAACTTTACAATTCTGTATTAGTTTTGAAAACCTTTGAACAAAAAAGTGATTTTAACTGAAGTGCTTGTTTTTGTATGTACCTGTCTGTCTGAGAGCTCGTGGTCAATGTGGCTAAACAGCAACAGTCAAGTCTGCTGCTTCTTTGACCTGACTGTTGAGAGAACAGTCATGAACACCTCAAGGTTCCTGGTTCAAGCCGCAGTTACTTGACCCTGACCATTAACGCTGATCCCTTATCCACATTAGTCAAACTAACACAAAATAGGATGTTAAACAATGACGAGACTAAACAAATTAATTGGATTCAGTAAAATTTGGAGTGTGACAGTTAACCCATTTTCAGGAACATTTCTTAAACTTCTGAAAATCTTTTGATTTTTTTTTCAAAAATCATTAAAAATTTACAAATAGTAGATTTTATCAGTTTTTCCTAAAACAATTTTGGCACTAATCTTACTCAAAATCTAGTTTAGGACACATAGAAAAAACAAAAATAAACACTAATTACAGATTTGTTTTTACTCTCAAACCATAAATTTCTTTCATTTCAAATTTGCTGTATTGATTTGAGTTATAAATCTTTATACATGAACCAAAATTAGTAGAAAATCTGAAAAAAATTATTTGGAGAAATTAAACTATTTTTTCAGTTTAATCTTCTTGATAGCTTTTTTTGGGAAACAGCAACCTATACATTCTGTTTTGATGTTTTAGCATTTTGTTTATGATGAGTAAAACCTCTTTGTTTATGTAGTTTGTTAAATTTTTAAGCACAATCTGTTTAATTACTTTTTTCAAATTATCTATCTATCTATATATATATATATATATATATATATATATATATATATATATATATATATATGTGTGTGTGTGTGTGTGTGTGTGTGTGTGTGTGTGTGTGTGTGTGTGTACCGTTAATAGATTCATATTTGATAACATTTTGCAAATAAAAAGTTTATATACAATGCACACAATAAATACAATCTTCCACATTGTACCTTGAAGATTATTATTTTAATTCTAATATATAATTAGTTTGTTTTTATGTAATAGGAGGACGGCGTAGAAATGGTGAAGTCTTGATTGTGAGAAGTGGACAGTTACTTTCACTGGCATCATGGCATCGTGTTCGTGCAGGCCGCTACGGCAGAAGGATTTACCTCTGGGTAGATGGTACAGTAAACTCAGGTACTCTGTTACAAGGAGAAGTTCTGATACCCACGGATATGCCTTTGTATTTAGGTAACCTAAACATTGAAATTTTTAGAAGTTATATTTTATTTTATTTTAAATCAACTATTTTAACACTACATTACACATTAATTAAATAATATTTAAGGCTTTTTATTTAAATGCTTAAATAAATACTTTATATTATTTAATTAATACTTAATAATATTAAGTATTAATACTTAATATTAATAAGGTCAATTAATACTTAATAATATTCTCCTTTTTCAACTCTACACAAAATATTTGCTTAGCTAAATATTGATGGCTGCTAAACCTAAATGATAGGTATGAAACCAACAGTTAGTCAAATCATAGCTACAAACCAAACATATACATTTCAGATCAATTTTTTTTTGTAAAAATGTTTGGAAAATTACAATGCTTATGAAATATTGACGAACTACAACTACACATACCAAATGACATTTTCCATTAATCAGTGTCAAATCAGTAAATTCATTTAGTCTCCAGTGATGTACACATATACAAATATAAGTAAAAATCACCTTTTTAGACTCAGTAAACCAGAAAATGAGCTAAAACAATTTTTATTTTGTCATAATACTTTCTACATAATTTGTACTTCAAGAATATATAGTTATAGTGCAAAAATCAATTTTGTTATAATTTGTAGAAATATTCATTTACAGACCTTCTGGATCCAAGAGAGTGTTTTTACTAATATATGTTTTTTTGTATATATGTTAATAAAAAAAAGTGTGTGTGTGTGTTGCAAATGAAATTATATACTCAGCAAGACATACCTACCAACTGAAAATATTTGCATATAAATTCATCTAGTTGTTTAAATTGTTATAAACCAATTTTATTTCTATAACATTATTATAAACGTATTGTTTGTTCCAATGTTCTGTTAAATGTTGTTTTCCAGGTGGAATACCTGATTTGTCCATTTTACCAAATGGAGCGGTTGCAGGGCTACCTGTTCCATTCCAAGGATGTATGAGAAGGCTATCTATTAACTGGAGAGAAACGTTATTAAATGAAGCATATGTACTGTCAGCTCGCAATGTTGCTGACTGTGATGGTACAGCTTGTGGTGGAGATGTGTGCTTACATAATGGCACTTGTTGGTTGGACACAAGAATGAAACCCCACTGCACTTGTACAAATGTATGTTATGTACCTTACGCTAACAATGATATCAGTAGATATGGATGGTCTTTTCAAAAAAGAACAACTTTAGTCATAAAATCTTTATTACAATACTAACAACTTTACACATTCTTGCCTCTTTTGAAATATTGCACCTTCCTTAATATGTACCAGTTCCATTTCATATGCATTTTGTTCCACTGTTCATACACTCCCTGGAACTCTTTTGGCATGATGTCTTTTAGCTGTGCCAACGATTTCTCTTGAATTTCTTTTACACTTTGAAAATGGCTTCCTTTAAAGGTGGATTTTGGCTTAGGAAATAGAAAAAAGTCTGCTGGAGCCATATCTGGCAAGTACGGAGAATGGGGAAGAACAGATGTTCCATTATTGGCCAACCAGCAGAGGCAAGTGATTTGGCGTATTGTTGTGGTGTAAAATCCAGGTCTCGTTTTTCCATAGTTCAGACCTTTTTCATCACACACCGTCCCTTAAATACCTTAAAACATCCACATAGAACTCCTTGTTGACCTTGTGGTACAAATTTGTAATGAATGACTCCACGACAGTCAAAGAAAACAATCAACATTGACTTCATGTTTGAGTGACTCATAGGTACTTTCTTCGAACATGAGAATGTTGACCAATCCATTGTGATGATTGTGCTTTCATTTTGACATTACATCCATATACCCAGGTTTCATCACCTGTGATGATAGTTTTCATAAAGGTTTCATAGCTATTAGCAAGATGAAGCAATTCTTGGCTAATGTTGACATGGTTTGCTTTTTGTTTGCTTGCAAACGTTGTGTGCAAATTTTTTCTGTTAAAATTTTTTTAGCACAACCCAATAAAATTGATCCCGACTTCTGCAACCTCCCTCACAGTTAAATGATGAATTACACGAATCGCAGATCGAACAACATCAACTTTTTTTATCATTTGTTGAGGTTGAGTGTCGAGGTTGGTTTTTTGTCAGTCGATGTTCTATCCAATTTGAAACACATATACCAATTGTAGCATTGTGTATGACTCATACAATTGTCCTTATGAGCCTTCTAAAGCAATGCCCACATTTCAGAAAAAGATTTACCGATGCTACAGAAAAATTTAATGTTACAACATTGCTCTTCAAAGTTCTTCATTTTCACTTTTTCACTATGTAGGAGAGAGCTGACTGCACGTGTTCACTAAACCATCAATTGTTGCAATGCATCATGGACCTCGTTTTGTTTCTAAAGAATACAGCTGGGTATAGCATAGTGCGTGAATTAAAACACTACAAGGCTTGGTCGTAATTTCAAAAGTTTGGTCTTTTTTTGAACAGACCTGATATACCAACAAAATATTTTCTTAAAAATGAATGCAGAAGTGTTAATGCTAATTTTGTTTTATACAAATATAAATTATTCCCTTTCTAAAGCAAATTATTGCTTTTGCCATTTTGTTAAGAAGCTAATCTGGGTACTTTGTTAATAAACACTCTTGTCAACAATAATTTTTTTCTGTAAAAAAAATATTTTTTTCAAATTTTTTTAGTGTTATTGCTAAATTATGTGGCAATTTTCAAGAACATATTTTATAAATAAATTACTAAAAATTTTAAGTATTCATGTTACTTATTACATAAATGTGTTATATATGTATATATAACATATATATGTGTATATATATATATATATATATATATATATATATATATATATATATATATATATATATATATATATATATATATATATATATGCATATATTATTATGTATACATTTATACTGTTAAGAAAGTAAATGTGCATTATTATTATTATTATTATTATTATTATATATATTACACACACACACACACACACACACACACACACACACACACACACACACACACGAGGGTGGTCTGATAAGTTTCCGACCTCAACATGAAGATAGCAGCACTCGTCGGTGGCAGCACTCGAATTTCGTTGTACATCTGTTGACAGTTACTCACCAAAGTTTCAGCCATTTTGGACGCGCAGTTGTTCTGTAACAGTCGTTTGAGTGAGTATTTTAATGAAAATGGACAAAATCGAGTATCGAGCTGTCATTAAATATTTGCTTTTGAAAGGCAATATGCCTACGCAAATCAAAGATGAGTTGGATTCTGTGTATGGGGACCCTGCACCATCATTTACCACAGTGAAATTTTGGGCAGCTGAATTTAAACATGGCCATAAGAGCTTGGGAGACGATGAACGTTTGGGACATCCAAAAACTGCAACTACCGACGAAAACATCGTCAAAGTTCACCAAATATGCTAGATGACCGCCGAATTAAAGTGAGAGAGATAGTAGACGATATGAACATGTCAAAAGAACGTGTTTGTCACATATTAAATCAACATTTAGACATGAGAAAGCTGTCCGCGCGTTGGGTGCCGCGTTTGCTCACGTTAGACCAAAAACGTGTTCGAATGAACATTTCCAATGCTCTGTTGGCGCAGTTTAGGCATAATAAATCCCAGTTTTGGCGCCGATTAATTACTGTAGATGAAACTTGGATACACCATTATACACCCGAAACAAAAATACAGTCCAAACAGTGGACTGCAAAGGGGGAACTGGCTCCAAAAAAAGCAAAAACTGTTTTTTCAGCTGGGAAAGTGATGGCGACTGTTTTTTGGGATAGTCATGGAGTTATTTTAATCGACTATCTTCAAAAAGGAAAAACCATTACAGGAGCATACTATGCATCATTACTTGACAAGCTGAAGTCAGAACTTGCAGAAAAACTGCCACATTTGCAGAAAAAGAAAATCCTGTTTCATCAAGACAACGCACCATCTCACACCTCAGCGGCTGCCATGGCGAAAATCCACGAATTATGGTTTGAACTGCTTGACCATCCACCTTACTCACCAGATCTAGCCCCAAGCGACTTCTTTTTGTTCCCTCATCTAACAATTGCGCTTGGAGGACAGAGATTTTTGTCAAATGAAGAGGCAATCACCTTTGTGAACAATTATTTTACAGAGAAAAACGCCGAGTACTATTTGGACGGGTTACAGAGATGGGAGCATCGCTGGGAGAAGTGTGTAGAGGTACAAGGAGACTATGTTGAAAAATAAAAAAAAAAATTCTGAAAAAATGTCTTGTATCTTTGCTATGTCGGAAACTTTTCAGACCACCCTCGTGTATATATATATATATATATATATATATATATATATTGTGTGTGTGTGTGTGTGTGTGGTGTGTTCAGAAAGTATGTACCATTTTGTTCCACTGCCATAGTAGCGTTGCTTCCAGCGCTCTGCACGTGCACGCTAGTCTTTCTCATTCATTGCCTCTTCACTGATGCCATTACAGTTCATTTGTGTAGTGTTTTCAGTTTTCTGTACGGATTGAAAATGTTTACGAGAATTCATAACTCCACTAACTGTAAGATTCATTCTGTCATTAAGTTTTTTAAAACAAGGAGTATTAAGCCAGCTAAACTCCATTGTCAAATTCATGATGTTTACAGTGAAAATGAAATGAGTGATGGAAGGGTGAAAAAGTGGGCTAAGAAGTTTAATGAAGGACGAAGCACGATGAAAAGTGTGAGGTTTTCTGTTGACACAATTTAATGATTTGTTAAGGAAAGTTAAGACAATTCATGAGGACAGACAGTTCACAATGACAATACTTTCTGATATATTTGCACGTTTCACGATTTCTTTAACAATAAATTTCAGATATTATATACCTGGCATATATCAAAAAAAATTTTCAGTACTGTTTGATGGATTTATCTTGAACTACCACTGTATTGAATAATCAGCACTAAATTCTGCATTAATTATCATTTTTAATTTTCAAATTTCATTGAAGATATGAAAATAAAACAAATGGACTACTCTTGGATGGTCTGTCATATCATAAACATACTCTGTGGGCTGAAATAAGCATACCTATTATTTAAAGTTTATAATAATATCATTTGTTAGAAAATAAGGAAAAGACTTCTGACAAGAACTAGAAAACACATTTTCTTTTCTTTAGGGTAAGAAAACACATTTTCTTTACCCTATAAATCCCTGAATTCTGATTGTTAAAAAAATATTTACAATATTATAACCTAATCATTTTTTTCAAAAAATGTAGGCCTTTTTGAATTAAACTGAAGTTTGTGTTTTACAGGAGTATACTGGTGATAGATGTGAAAATTTAGTCTCTTGCATGGACGTAGCATGTGAAAATGGAGGACATTGTGTGAAAGAAATTGGAAAAAGGCCCCAGTGCAATTGCCCAACTGGATGGGAGGGACCCTTTTGTTCAACAGGTGATTCATGTTTTACTTTCATATTTATAAATCCAATTATGAGTATAATTAAAGATGTATTTATTCTTTCCTTAGCAATTAGATTTATTTAGATGATTTGTCAAAAGGGTTTGGATATTTATTTTTTTAATTTTCATACAAATTTTATTGAAATTTAATGATTAAAATAAAATACTTAAAGCATGTAAATGGGATAATTAATAATTTTATGAAGAGTGTCAACCTGATTATGGTACATAATGGACATTATACAGTCCTCATTCTACTACTTCTCTGCTAAGTAAATCACCCCAGGAACAACAATTTTACAGTTAAACACTTTTTAAATGATACTTATTAGTATATGACACACATGATAGTATTAGTATCATGAGTAGTCATGATGCTTATGAATAGTTCCCTGACAAACTGTACCTACACAATGCTTATACAGCAGCTTCATTGAAGTCAATTCTAAACATGTGGAAGCCGTTAGACCTCCAATATTGGCTGATAAGACTGAACAAAGCTGCTATTAGCAACATAAATAAGAGTTATATTGGAAGGTGGTTATAATGTATTATATTATTATTTGGAAAAACTTTAAATGGCAAGCAGAAACTTTAAATGTTAACAAAACATAACTGTCGTATTTGGTGGGGGGGGGCAAAAAATCCTTGCACAACCCATCCCAGGTAATGTATCCACAAACAGTAACTGTGTGGTGTGGATTTTGGGCTGGTAGTCATTGGGCTTTACATTTTTGAAGATGAGGATGAAAATGTCCATGTCAGTGAATGGACAACGTTACAGGATACAGGACTTTATTATAATTAATTTCATTATAATTATAATATTTAAATTATATTTAAAATATAAGTACATTCTTTTCAATTTAGTGTTTTGTATATCTAATAAACAGAAGTGCCAAAAGGAGCTCCACACTTTGGAGGGCATAGCTATTTAGTAGTGGACTCTGCAAGCAATCAGAAGAAAAGGGAAGGTGGAATTTATCCTGAGAACATAGAGATTGATTTTCTGTATGTTAATTTTTCAACAATTCAGTCAGAAGGCATGTTACTTTGGAGTGCCCAGGTAAGATATGATATAAACTTAATATTCTGAGTTCAGTCATAGAAAACTTAATTCCATATTATAAATATAAATTATAACGAAAATGAAAACCTTTAGTGTTGTAAAAACTTGGAAGGTGACAGTTTGTTTATCTTTTGGCCCTTAAATAACAACAATTTTTTTATACATTACATAAAGTACAGTTTGAAGATTTCTTATGCAATAATAATAAACTAACTAATTTCACTGATATTTTTATTTTGATATTCAATTGATTTTTAGTTTTTTAATTTCACTGTACTACACACATAATTGGGAATTTTTTTCTTATCATGGTCGATGAATTTGTATTCAGTGTTATGTAATAACTGTCTAATGTCTAATGTTTTACATATTATAAAATACTCCTTGACTAAATGATTCAGCTATCTCAGAGCAATAAATCTCACTTTATGCTGATAAAAAATAGATAATATGTAATAATTTGTCTAAAGTTATTAGTGATTTATTTGTATTCAGGAAAATGAATTTATTGGCATTGGAATAGAAAACAGTCTAGTGAAAGTGGTATGGTCATTCTTTGGTACCGAAACTAGTGTAGCAACAGTCCCAGGTGTTGTAGTGTCTGATGGAGGATGGCATATTGTATCTTTAAGTTTTACTTCAGAAAACATAACCATATGGACAGATCATCATACTGTTCAGACCTATGACAATATTGTACATAAAACTATTACTACTAATGGAGTTCTTTATTTGGGTATGTTAAAAAAATTAATTTATTAATTTTTTTCAAATTAGAAATGAATAATTTGTATCACATTGAATAGTGTATACATTTTAAATATATAAAATCTGAAATATTTGTTAAAATTTTATTTTAAAAGTAAATCTTGAAAAAAATCTCTTCAATTTTTTTAAAACATCCAATAAATTATTTATGTCAAGTAAAAAATATTAAATGGTATTTTTAAAAGAACAACATAATTTATACATAACGAATTTATATACAGTTTAATTTATAAAATCAGTATTCACTAGACTACAAACTTACTTAAATACTGTCTAATGACATATTGTTTTCTAACAGGAGGCTTTCCAAGTGACAATACAGTAGGTAAGGAAACTCAAGGACTTTTTAGACTACCATTTGTAGGTTGTATTCAGGAACTAACTTGGAGTGACTATGCAACCATAACAGATTTCTCAAAATTTGAAGGTGAAAATATTGGAAGCTGCCAACTCTTCAAATAAATCAAAAATATGAGTTTTTTCCGTACATACATTTAAGAACCAATTTTTGTGGTAGAATAATTCTGCACTCTAGGTAAATTTGTGTGAAATAACTGTATTTGTAATATGTAATGTGATTATGAACAATTTTACTGCCATTAAAAAATCTGTTTCTGTTTTTTAAATGTGTAAATTATTTTTTACATTAGTCATACTAAAATATATTTTAGTGTACATTTAAAATACATATTTAAGTAGCTTTTCCACAAGTGGTTAAAAATATGTTTTGAGACATTTGACATTACAAAGTTTAAACAGCCATTTTCGAATGAATTAATGAAAATTATATATACATTTTTTAAAAAGATAATTATATTTTTTGGTTAAAAACAAAATATCAGCTACATATAAAACCAAGCATTTTAGAACATATATTCATAAGAACTGTGTTTACTTATTTTGACCCAAGGAACCACTTAGTGTAGTTTTTGAGACATTGTATCATATACAATTTGATCCTGATTTTTCTAAGAACACACCTGCAACAACTATGTTAAATGGGTTTTGAAGAGAGATCATGCAGACAACCTCATCTTCTCATTGAGGCACATTTTCATTTAAATGGAATATGTTAACAAAACAGAACTGTCGTATTTGGTGGGGGGGGGCAAAAAATCCTTGTGCAACCCATCCCAGGTAATGTATCCACAAACAGTAACTGTGTGGTGTGGATTGGGCTTTACATTTTTGAAAATGAAGATGAAAATGTCCATGTCAGTGAATGGACAACGTTACAGGATAAAGGATATGATTGAAATATTTTTACAGCTTTGCCTTAATAATGTGAATACTAAGCATGGTGATCAAAACTGGCTAGCAAGGTTATGTGACCTAACACTCTGTGACTTCTTTTAGGGGTATTTAAAATCACACGTTTATCAAAATAATTTCCTAACAATACCACAACTAAAGTAAGAGACTTACAATGTCATCACCCAATCACCTATCTGAAGTATATATATATATATATATATATATATATATATATATATATATATATATATATATATATATATATATATATATATATATAACACATTTCCTTGATAGAGTTACAACATGCAGAAGAAGTTACATGTAATTTTTCTTAAGTAATGTTTTCATATGTAATAGCAACATGTATGTTTTCTATTAATATTTAAATATATTACATTTAATAAATTTGAAATACTTTATTCAACACTTTAACTACTTTATTCAACACTTTAACAACTTTATTCAACACTTAAAAACCGGTGATCTTATTGTAAAGATCACCTTTTGGGTGAATTAACTTATAGTGAATCACCTTTTAATTACATTTGAACAGAATTGCATTGAATTTGCTTATTCCATGAAGTAGACAAACAAGGTAAGACTGTATATATTGGTTCAGCAAAGATGAGGAATCTAAACAAAGCACAAAAGTACAGCTGGATTATTGCTGTCTGGTAATTTTCAGGCACTTCATCGCCAAATGCCCAACTATATGTTATGCGATAGCAATGTAATACAGTATGGTATACAGACAGTATGGTATGTATACAGTATGGTATTTTGCAACATTATTTTTCTTTTCATGTCGCTAGTCGATAAGACATCACTGTTTGTTGATTACCCGAGTCACAGAGCAGCACCATTTCACACTATCTAGAGGGCTTGATGGTCGATGTGACTTGGTCTGTCACCAGTCAGTCTGCTGCAACTTCTCTTAAGGTCATGGGTTCAAGACTTGTAGTCACTGCTATCAACTTTACCATTGCCGTTACTGCCTTTATCCATTAATGCTGATCCCTCATCTTAATTAGTCTTACTGGCATAAAGTACAGGCATTAAGGAGGGAAAAATCACTTTCTCTTAATTTTTATACAGTACAGTTTATATGGACTATGCATGTGCAGTGTTTACTGATCATACTATTAGTGCATAGAGTGTGTATTCACATTACTGTTAGCATAGTCACATTTAAGTCAATTTAAATCCAAAAATATTAGTGTTCAAAAAAGAAGTGATTCAAAATAATTGGAGAAAATTAAAATTTTGAAAAAGTTCAATGAATATTTAAAATTAGTTTTACAAAGAGAAATAGCAGTCAAACTGGATATTCCTCGATCTACTTAAAGCAGATTGCTTAAAATTAGGGAAAACTGTAGAAGTAGGTTAAAATTCTTAACAATTATAAAAGGAAAAGTTAATCAGTGGATGATTGTTGTATAAAACTGTGGCAAGGTTTTAGACAATATCAAACAAATATTTGTAACAAATAGTTTGTATTCAAAATGCCTGATCTATTTGTCTGTTACATTAAAAGGCCTACATTGGCTGCTTTGCAATGCAAAATGGTTTCACGTGTTTCAGCAAAACTGTTTTCTTTTTGTTAAAGGAGCTGTAATAAGGTTTCAGGCAATCTCAGACTGTCATGCACCTATTTGGAACAAAAGGGCCAGTGCCAGGGGCGTAAATGCAACTTTTTTAAGGTTGTTTTACTTTCAGTAAATTAGTGTAAATTATTTCTTTCATCAATATTAGTTGAGTAAATAAATAATTGATTATTATGATTCAGATATAGATTCCGAATATGATCCTGATTACCGATGGCGATACAGAACCTG
The DNA here is from genome assembly GCA_022606455.1 of Callitettix versicolor. Taxonomy (NCBI): domain Eukaryota; kingdom Metazoa; phylum Arthropoda; class Insecta; order Hemiptera; family Cercopidae; genus Callitettix; species Callitettix versicolor. The sequence goes on from CM040189.1 coordinate 90,587,417, forward strand.
AAATACGTCCAACTTCATAAAAAAAATCACACAAAAATTCCTAACATATCAATAGAAAGTAGTGCCAACTAAAATTTGGTAGAAAAGAATCCTCATGTATCCCAAAAATGTTTACCAGTTAAGAGTCAGCCTAATCATAACAAAAGTGATATTATTACTCAGTACGAAAATACCATTGAAGATAATAACAAAATGACTGAAAAACATATTAGGAAGAAAGATTTCTGTTTTTACTACAAGAAAGATAGTGAAGCAACATTAATATTGAACAACAATGAGTCTAATATACGAAAAATTGGTTGAAACTACATATTGTAGAGTATTACTTTTTGCAGAATGCAAGTAGGAGAACTTCAAAGACTTTCTCAGAATCTCTATGAGAAAACTGCACATAATCATCGTTATGAAGAATTCAAAGATGTAATAAGGCCAATTGAAATGATTCTTATACAAAAATTCAAATGTGTGGTCATTCAAAGGAAAAGGAGAGTGACTCTTATTTTATTTAGCTTCAACATTCAAAAACATATAGATCTGTTGATCAATTTGAGGAAAAGATTTGTTCCAATTGTTAATATTAATAATCCAATTATAGGCTACAAGGTGTTGAAAAAACATGCCAAAATAGCAAATCTAAAAAGACCAGAACAAATCTCTTCAAGAACCTAAAGGTAACATTTAGCGACAATATTTCAATTGTTTCATTTGAATGACCAGGATATCAAACAGCTAGCTTCTTTTATGGGGCATACATCCTCGATTCATCAAAGCAAACTACCATACTACACTACCAATGAATCGAAGGAAACTACTGTAATACACAGTTTTTCATTGTAATATCATTATGGCAGCAGATCAAGTTCTTAATATGTCATTTTATGTTGTTATATGGTGAACGTTTAAAATAAGTGCTGAAATGGTGGTATTAGGGTCTGTTGTTAATATAAATAACGTTTTATCTGTTATAAAAACTTCTGGTTTTGAGAAAACCTTGGTTGTCAAAGTGGCAGCTGTATACTGCTGCCACTTTAAATGTAAAAGTGACAATGTATGGTTCTCATAATGATAGCAAGATGTAAATACACATACATATAAATATGTAAATATATATACATACATACAAAACCACCAAGTGGTAAAAAAATTCCCAGCCAAGTCACCAATTAAAAAAAAAAATCAAATCACCTTTGAATTCTATCAAAGGTGATTTCTTCTGCCATTTACTTAACAAAATCTATCTTCGGACTTAGCCACAGTGTGCAATTCTCCGCCAAAACAGCTCTCTGATTTCAGTCGCTGATACATTTGATAAATAGGTATGTAAAATGTTGAAATTTGCTTATATCAAGAAATCTACTGTTAAAGTTTTTATATACCTAGAATTTATTTTATGTGAATTGTAAAGGGAGGTGTATGTGACCTCTCTTAATTGTATGAGTTTGAAGTGAAGTGTATTGTTTGAACTCAAATAAGTGCATGGTTCAAGATCAATAATTTGATAATTTTACATTTGCCTTTACCAAGACGTTGAGCTTAGAGAACATGGAACACCATTGTCATTACAGTGAATAATGAGGAATATCACAGAAGGCACACCAATGCCAAGGACGAAGAGCAATACTGTTCTGTAAACTGTATAAGCAGGTGTCTGGCTCTTGGCGGAATTCAAAGGTGATTAACAACTTTTTTAATTGTAGACTTAGTGGGAATTTTTTTAACCATTTAGTGTTTCGTTTAGATTGGCATTTTTTGATCCCATAATATTGATCCACAATAACTGAGGTGTCACTGGTATCAAATATTGTGAAGGATGATCATGATAAATTGTTATCTAATAATTGCTGAATAAAATAAAATGTACGTGAAAAGAAATTATTTCAATACATACATTCGATTTTAATAGCCTAACACTGTGAGAGTCGAATGTTTTAGGATTGTAGAGAACTTAATGATTTTTTAAAATTTTTTATAATATGTAGTAACAAGTCATCTTTCGTGGATCAGCTGTTCAGTAATAGTACAAAATTCCAAAATCGGTAAAAGTTTTGGCAGTTTATTACAATGTTTTATAATTCTTATACAAATAAAGTAACTATAACGAATAAAATTAGTGATGACTGATGAAAATTGCTTCAGTAGTTTAGGCTGTAAAAGAATCAATAATTCCAATTTTTAATCTTTTTTTCATTTTTTTAATAACTTGAAAAACTTGTTTTTGATTAAAACTGGTTAAGTAGTTTAGGCTGTAAGCGCATGTTTAAATTTACTGCATTTTGTGCAATTTTACCTTTACCAACTTAAACCTACTTATCTTCGTATTTTTTTATACAAAAGGCACATCCGGCAAATAGAACAGATAAAACAAATCATCACCGATCGAAATCACTTCAATAGTTTAGGCTATAGACACATCAATTAAAAATGTTGACAAGTTATTTTCAAATCACTTTTCCTACGCTTTGACTCAATTTCCATTTTTTCCCACTACTTTGTCATGCCTCTTATGATAACAGTAATACCAACTTTATAGAAGTTTTCATTTTTATATTAAGGATACCTGAAAAACTGTTATAACTCATAACATAGTGGATAAATTCTCACATTTTGACACCCAGATTATACTTTAAAATCTTCTAACAGTTTTTATTTCATGTGACAAATAAAGGAAATCTATGCAACAAATCATTTGTAACAGTTTATGAAGAGGGTAAAAAAGAAATGAATTATTAAATAGAACAAGCCAGCAACTGAAATACATTATTTATAATTTATAAAATAAATAACTCATAATAAACAAAAGGTCAAGTTAACAAAGAGTTTATTAAGTATTACTGGTGTAATAAATACTGCACACTTTAGACAAGAAGAGGAAGTCTTTTCTTTCTTTCTTAAAATTATTCTTGTCATTATAATTTATATCACCATTACAAAGTACAATATTTTCAAAACATTATTTGTCCTTACGTTCAGACAATAGACTATTATGCAGTTTGCTAACTTCAGGCTCTATGAGATCATACACTATAACACCATTCTCATCTATGAAACAGGCAACAGATTTAGTTAAAGATGCTTCTCTTAACGCTCCAGTTTTACCATCTTTACAGCTTAATACAAGATTGTATTTATCATCAAACCTGAAAAAAAAATAATAACAGGATAAATTTCAGCTCTAAACAAAATTTTTAACAAATTACTTTTCTTAAACATTAAAAATATTTTAGCAATAATAAATACCTTATAACAAATATAGTACATGGATTAAAGTAATAAATAAAACTGACAATTAAATGAAGATATCAATGGTGTGCACAGTGTTTTTTGTTTGTTTTTTTTTTTTTTTTTTTGCTATATTATAACTGCTGGCCTATATTACTGGACCAGTTAGTTTTCATCAAAACTTTGTTATTTTGAACTGTCTATAAACATCTGATGACAAAATATGCAGAATTAATACATCTGATATATATATTATTTTAAGGCAAAAAGCACATTGAGGTTATTATCGCATCCCTAAATGTAAGTGTGAGTGTAAAGTATTAAAGTCGTAAGTGTATGTTTAGACACGGGAACCGCGAGGGACGTCTAAATCCTCTCAATAGGTGCAGCTAGTCTTCACCCCCCTGCAGGTTTTATATATATATATATATATATTTATTTATATTTATATTTATTTATTTATATACACAATATACATATTCCTTCCTTTATATGAACCGATCTTTTATTTATGAGGAGATTAACCATGTTTAATTTGCTAACACATAAATATACAAAAATGCATTTGTAAGAAAAACATTGAATTAATGTTACAGTAATCACTTGTCAACTACAGACTCACCAACCATGTATCTGCAATTTATGTTTTTCTTTCTACACACTGTAATGTAAAATAAATTTGATAAACCACTATTATAATTGCATTACTTTCACATAATTCTGGGAAGGAAGACCAGAAATAGCCAGGTTTTGTTTACTTAGAAAGAGGCATTAACAGTAGTTTTGTTTATGTGTGCCCTTTTTTTTTTAAACAGTTGAGAAAAGTACTTGCTTAGCACTGCCAGTTTAACAACTATATGTAACATTTAACGACATACAGTGTGATGAACAAATCTATTTGCAATACAGACCTTAATCATCAATTATATAAATGATGTTCTTTGATTGGATGACTAAAGAAGTAGGCATAATATTAATAACAAACATAATATTCCATACGCATTAACAAGTTCCAAGAAATGCACGCTGACAGATAGCAAAGGTATATATGAGGGTTGTCCGTAAAGTAAGATTCCCAAAGTGCTATAGTCACTGCGAACGTTGTTACACGGGATCCGGGTGATCTTGGCTTGCAGATTGGTTCATCCACTCCCAATTCCCACTCCGCGAACAGTCTGTGACACTCAGTCTTGGCTTGGTAGCCGTTAATAACAGAATTGCCTCTTCTGTCTCCCGCCAAGTGCAAATTACGCTCTGTGATTTGTTTTTTGTGGACATTCATATCCAACTGTGTGAAGACTACGGAGAAAAATGTATGAGCATAGAACATGTGCACAAATGGTGGAGAGAATTCAAAGACGGACGTTCCAGACGGCCATCTGTTTTGGACGAAACGATTGTGAAAGTGGAAGAAACAATGCTGAACGATCAAAGGGTGACTGTTCAGGAGCTCTCCAAGATGATCCCTGATGTCAGCATTGATAAATTTTGACAGACCATTTAGGGTATAACAAGTGGTTTGTGCAAAATGGGTCCCAAGCAGACCACAAATGGCAACGGATTGATGCGGCCCATGAATTTCTTCAGGCCTACGAAACCGATGGCAAGAAATTTTTGGACTCCATTGTCACTGGGAACGAGACCTGGGTACACTATACGACACCGGAAACGAAAGAACAATCACGTCAGTGGAAACATCCAGAATTGCTGAACACAGAAGTTCAAACAAACACTGTCTGCCAGAAAAGTCATGGCGAGCGTGTTTTGGGACAGGAAGGGGTTATTGTGCGAATTCATGGATACCATCACAACAATAAATGCTGATCGTTATTGTGAGACATTAAGGAACCTTAGCTGCACGATTAAAAACAAGTGGAGAGGCATTCTCATAAAGGAAGTCTGTTTCCATCAAGACAACGCTCATCCGCACACCGCCCTTGTAACAACCGATCACATCAACCAATTTGCATGGGATACTGTCACACATCCGCCCTACAGCCTGGACTTAGCCCCAAGTGACTACCATCTCTTCACTAATTTGAAGAAACGTGTAGGTGGGACACATTTCAGTACCGAAGAGGAGCTGAAAGAAAAAGTTTTAAGTTACCTTCACGGCTCGGCGGGAGAGTTTTTCGACTCAAGCATACAAAAGATTGTTCACCGTATGCAAAAATGCATTGATCTCAATGGCGATTATGCCGAAAAATAGAAAAAACTGTAAGCCTTCCAAAATGTATTATTCAATGCAAATAAACATGTTTTTCATTGTGAAAAATTATTGGGAACCTTATTTTACGGACAACCCTCATATATATTCTCATATACTGCATATTTTATATGGAACTGCACAATAAATTGTAATATGGTTAATAAATTTATAATAATAATAATAATAATAATAATAATAATAATATCGGTTAAAACGTGCAGCGACGTTGTCCGATGCCTAGATTCCACTTTTTCCGATCTTCCCATTGTCCGATTTGTAAATTTCGATCAATCATAGCTTTACAGATTCCTTTCCCTCCAGCTCTTTCTTGGTCTTCCTCTTGCTCTTTTTAAGGTCTGCACCCACTCCATTGCTTGTTTCAGCAGTCGCGCTTGGCTCATTCGTTGGACATGACCATACCAAATTAACTGACTCCTCTCAATATCCTTTATAATCGTGTCCTCTATTCCCATCTGTTGACGAATTACCTCATTTCATATTCTTTGGACTCTTGATATCCTAGCAGTTCTTCTCAACGCATCCATTCTATAGCCTCTATGCTTTTCTTGATTTTTTCTTTAATTCTCCACGTCTCAGCTCCATATATTAAAAAACTCTTAATAATCGCATTATATATATTGAGCTTTTGTGATCTTATATTCTTACTCCATAATACGCCGTTCAAGCATCCTATTATTTTCCTTGTTTCTGTTATTCTCGATCTTATTTCGTTTTCATGTATAAAATTCATAATAATAATTTTACTACCAAAATAAAAAAAAAATGATTTCTCTAGAAATAAATTACTTCCGCCATTTCATCCTTACTGAACTTGGCAGAGCCTTATTATGAATTAATCATTGTGAATTCATATTTGTATATAATAAATACCCTAATTTTGTATGTATCAAAAGCTGATGACAAATTAACTAATAAACTCATAAACAAATTCCACAGATAAGCAACAAGTCTAAACCACTTTGTACCCTTACTAAGTTTTTTTATTCTAGTCTCAAATAGGTCTACCTGTAAATATGGAATGGACATATGAGTAATTTAATATTGAATATATTGTTAAATTTTAGTTTTATTTCATAAACAATACAAATTACTTGGTTATCAGAAAAATATTTTTTAACGTCTATACTTTATACCAGTTAGACTAATGGGGACAAGGGATCAGCATTAACGGTAAGGGAAAGCAACAGGAGTGACTGTGGCTCAAACTAAGAACTTTTTGATGCGCAGTTCAGAGATGCAATAGACTTACTGGTGCTTTAGCCACATCGACCAACAAGCCCTAATTAATAGAAGATATAAATGTCATGTTAAAAGTAATGCGTACAGTACAACACTCCTTTTATGCACATTATTCTGGCATATTTATAAACTGTTTTATTTACAAGCTCAGTTATTCGGTATGTTTATGTATTGAACTGATTAGCAGATTTACCAAAGAAACTGTTTACAGTACCGGAATTTGTTAACCATTTCTTAATCTGTCAAATAGGGAGTCGACTACATAATACAGAACATGTTTAAAATCATGTATTCTTCGCCAACAGCGGCCTTTTTGTATAACCAAATACCCTCAGTTGGTGAAAGATTACTGTAATATTACACCTATATTTTGACAAAAATTACAACACAGTAATCCCTCAATATCCGAGACCTATTTTCACCTGAGGTAGGCATATGTGCACAAAAATTTATGTAAAGTAGATCTCTTAATAGAAAAAAATGATTGTCATAGTTTACACTTCAAAGATTAGACCCGTTTCAACTGATTTTGTTGGGCCCATGTGTTAAACAAACCTTCTTTTCCATTTTTTTTTTTTTTTTTTTTTTTGCATTGTACCCTTGTTTGCTGTGTTTTTGAGAAAATCTCAACAGAAAGTCTTTGTATTTCAAAAGAGGTCCTTTCCTATATATATAGGTCCAATTATCGAGGATCTACTATAAAACGACACACACAAAAATGTGTATACCAAATTTGAACTCAATATCTTTCAAGTTTCCAAAATTGGATAAAAAAAAACAAAATAATAGAAAACAAAGCATTTTTAGAAAAAAAATTCTTTTTTTTCCTGACAAAGAATTATATCTATAGTTTTAGAATGTAGTTTAGGGACTGTATAGCATATTCTTAAGTTGTTTATCTTATAGGGAAAAGAACTAAAAGAAAAAACATCAATTCTGCATTGGCTTGCAAAAAAAACCAGTTCTAAATATACCTTATTTTATTTCTTCATAATACTTCTTCTTGACTCTATCAGAACTTTAGTATTTTAGAATTCTGATAGGCTCTATTTAGAAATTTTATTTAGTTTAATAAACAAATTTTAATGTCACCAAGTAGATGTAATTGGTCTGCTTTAATATACATAGTAATATAACAAATGTATTAATTAGTATGTATCAAACAAGGCCAGTGCAGCTTTGTACAGTTCTGACAAATTAAACCCAAGCTCTGGATTTAAATAACAACCATGTTTAATATTTGTTTACAAGTAATTCGTTGAATCCTAACTAAGGCAATAATAATAAAAGGCATACATAGTTAACTGTTAAGGAAAGATAACTTAATTATTAAGAATATACACGCATATAAAAAGAAAAAGTAAATTTTATCCTACTTACTTTTTTAGGTAAGAGCTTGCTTCCCACACATTATCCGGAACAAACCCAGCAGGATCCTTTTGAATTGATACCACGAAAATACCTTTTTCTTTGTAAGTTGTGTACAATGTAAGAAGTCCCATCAAAACAAAATATAAACTGACACAGATGATGAGAACAGGCCTGGAAATACACACGCATTAAATTTTGAAATAATTCAAATGAGAGCTTTACTTTGCTTCAACAAATTTAAATTTATTTAAAATATAAGCCAAATAATTGTAAAATCAAAAATTAAATGTCATAGCCTGAACCTAACATCAGATAGTCTACGTAAAAGAATGAAATAACTACAAATATATGTACACTTACTAAAAGATATAGAGATAAAAATATGGGATTTATAAAGAATTAATTAACCATAACAAAATTAACAGACTATAACAATAACAATATATGTTGTAAAAGGTTTTTGGATGTAAGAAGGGGATTAATGTTTAAATAATACACGAAAACTGTTTTTTATTAATTCTAAACAGAAAATGAATCATGAAACATGAAGTTAATTTTCAAAATACAACAAATATAAGATTTACCAAATAACCTAGATTGATATAAACAAAAATATACTACTTTGTTACATCACGACAAATCAATATGGACGCAGAAAACTAAGTTTGAATCTGCGATACTAAATCATATGTTCGAATTGCCATTAAAATGTTACGTAATTTCTAAGTGAGGTTGAACCACTCACATCCAAAATTATTAAATGTGGCATTATTATATCTCGAATACATGTGAATTATTTTGATAAACTTCTATTTTTAAATACCCCTCCCTCAAAGGAAGAAGTCATAGGGTGTTAAGTCATATGACCTTTATATCAGGTTCTGATCACCACGCTGTGGAAGTACTCAGGTTGGAAATTTATTTCTCCGTATCATATCATGCGAGGTGCGACAGGTAGAACCATCCTGTTGGAACCATAATTTCTCATGTTTATTCATATTATTAAGGTAAGGCCATAAAAATGTTTCAACCAAATTTCTGTAATGCTGTCCTTCTCTTCTGTGAAAAATGGCCTACTTCTAGAAAACAATGCTACTTTTTTAACTAATTACGTAAAGCTGAAAAAGATCTAATCTTTGCGTCAACAAAATGAATATAAATTCAATTATTACAATTTTTTTCATTAAATTATTGTTGGGCTTCATAGACTTAAAGTATAAATGTAATTTAATTTAATATGCCAATTTAATTTAACAGTTAAAAAAATGAAGTCACCTAGACTGTGGAAATGGATACAGCCAATCCCAAAGTAACGCAAACATAGCCACAGCTACAGCAAGACCACACATTAATAACCGTCCATCCATCAGTGCAAAGCTTTCAATATAATTGAACTTTTTTGTTAAGACCTGAAACAAAAGTGTTTTTTATTAATAATATTAACAAAATCAGATAACCATATCTATCTCATTAAAACTGAAAGACCTTGGCAGCCAACATAAAAACCTCCTACCATTGTTAATTCTGTTGTTAAAAACTACAGTATATTCAAAACAATCTATTACAGTATGTAAATGAATAATGGTACTACTAATGTTTGAGACAACAATAATAACAGTACTGCAAGTTGTAAAAACAAGTTACTCTGAGTATACAATCACAATAAAAATTATCAACACCTTTAAATATATATATATATATATATATATATATATATATATATATATATATATATATATATATACGTCCGACTATTGTGCACACTTGGGCTAATGCAGACGATGGGATGATTTATAGCATATGAAAATGCCAAGCCTTGGCCGGGAATCGAACCCGGGTCCTTGGGGTGAAAGCCTAGTATGCTATCAACTAGGCCACCGAGGCAGCTCCTTTCAAATATATACAACTTATTGACACAAAAACAAGAATGAAAACAAACAAATGTATAAATGATTATTTAAAATTGATCTGTTTTGGTTTCATTTAAGTTTATGAGTTGATCCAATTTTAACAATATTCACAAATATGCTTATCTTTCAAATACAATAACAATAGTCCTCTCCTTTACTGGCAATACACATATTCTATTCACATTTACTCACTCATAACAACAGAAACTACTACCAATACTTTATTCTCTTCACTTATTTATTTCAATTAATTAATGTTCTAAACCTGTCCCTAAGATAACACTCAGCAGAGCACAAAACCTACATTATATAAAATGAAATATACAGTTTGTATGAATCTTGTTTGTGTGAATCTGTTTGTATGAATCTGAATAAACAGTTGTTTAATTATCTTGAGGAAAAATAAGAGCCATCTTTATCCAGGCCTGTTTTTTATTATTTATTTATTTTACAATAATAAGATTAAATTATAATTTAATAAATAGCAAGATCATATCTCTGAAGCAGGTAATTACACATAGGTTAAGAATATTTCGATGAGACTTCAAAAATTTTAGTCCAGGAATTCTTTTAAAACTTGGTAATTGTTTCTTAGCAATTGAGTGGTAATAATTTTATAATTTAGAACTTTAGAAACTGAAAATACAACAAATCACTGTTGAGTACTGAAGTTTATCTCATCAGTATTGTAAACAAGACAAATAACACTATATGTGATAGGTTTTCTCTAAAATGTGATATATAAACATTCTTCTATTTGTTATTTAGGCTTCTTGGTTAAACTTTTCTAACACTTAAAAAAAACTGATTATTTTAAAACACTTTTTCTGGAACACACCATAAACGAGTCTCTCTTCTGTAATGTCTGAACTGCTACTGATGCTGGCATTTTTTAGAGAAACTTTTAGAAAGACTAAAGTATTATTTCGCTCATTATTTGGCACTATCTGGGTCACTTTAACTTGGTAAATTTAATTTTTTTATTATTATTATTATTTATAAAGAAAATTACTGTTCAAAAATTATTAGTTCACATTTATAATTTAGATAATTACAGAATAACTTCTTTGTTTATTATTTAATATGTTACATAAATTAAGTGTACACAAAAAATGTTTTGGCTCATTATACGAGGGTTGATCAAATATAAACGAGACTGATTTTTTTTTAAATTTATTGCTTACTTACAAATTATTCTTGATACAACTTATTTTTCTACATAGTCTCCCGTACGAGTAACACATTTTTCCCACCGGATTGGAAGTTTTTTAATTCCATCTTCGTAAAAAGTTCTCGGGCGTTCATTGAGCCATTGGAGCACGAAGGTCTCCACCGCAGAATCGTCTTGAAACGCTGGCCTCAAAGCGCCTCTTTGAGTGGCCCAAACAGGTGATAGTCGCAGGGGTGATAAGTCTGGACTGTATGGGGATGTTCCATTGGTTCCCAGCCAATTTGATCGAGTTTAAGCCTCGTAGCGTTCACCGAATGTGGTCGGGCATTATCGTGAAGAAGAATGACGTTTCTCGCCGGTTTAGATTTCCTTTTCCTCTGAAAAGACTGTTTTATGCGCCTCTAAAACATCGCAATAATATTGTGCATTTATTGTGCATCGTTGATGGAGGAAATCGACGTGAAAGGCGCCTTGATTGTCGAAAAATACAGTGGCCATTACCTTCCCGGCCGACGATCGTGATTTGGCTGCTTCGTTTTCTACTGCTTCCCGTCCTTCGGCGAATTCCTTGTGCCAAGCAAAAACGCGAGCTCTTGACAGGGTCCTGTCCCCGTATTGAGCCGTCAATCTACGAAAGATTTCAGTCGGATTGACCCCCTCCTTGGCCAAAAACTTAATAATAATTCTCTGCTCCACGGAAACATGCACTTCACTCTCACTCATAGTATAGTTTTATACTGAAGGGTCCGAACGGAAATGTTGCCCGTCTACGCCCGTCCCAAACCTCCCAGGCTACCTGAAACGCCACCCTTTAGAGTTCAATGTCCAACGGAAAAGTTTTTAGAAAGTCAGTCTCGTTTATATTTTATCAACCCTCGTAGTTGTTTACTATAGCAACCAATCAGAGCGCAGCATCTATGGAAAGACAGTGATAGCAGCCATTGATGTATTCAAAAAGTTCCCACTTGGGTCATCGGTTCAACACAGTTATTTACAATTCAAAATGATTTCGGAAACTTCTTGAGGTGTAAAAAATGTCGACTATTTATCTGTAGAAGTCCGTATAATAAGGTTTCCACCTAGATGAACTGGTTAAATTTTATGTTAATAAGATGCATTTGATGTATAGGTCATTGGTAGGCTTTGATTCTTGATTCAAGCATCACATTTGAAATCAGCTGGCCATGCACATTCTCAGCAATATTTACGGACGACCTGTTGTACTGTTCACATATTTCATATTTTTAATTTCAATTATACGGCATAGTTTGATTATTCGTAAATTATGATTTGTACTACTATTGAACAAACTCCTTAGCAAACAACAACCTACAATACCTAACCCCTAAATGATCTAACACCCACGATTTATTTCTTTTTATTGTAAACTTTTCAGTTATGGACAAAAACAGTGGCTCGCCAAATTTTATCAAAATTGATCTCCATTTAGTCTCCAGCTCTGAGTACAGATAGAACACAGACATAAAGATTTTTTTTTTTTGGTGTTTAACGTCTGACTGTTGTTCACACTTGGGCTAATGCAGACGATGGGGATGATGTATAGCGTATGAAAATGCCAAGCCCTAGCCGGGAATCGAACCTGGGTCCTCGGGGTGAAAGAGACATAAAGATATATCATGGTAAAAAACCCTTTTTTAATTGTAATAGCCACCAAAATCCAAAAGCTGAATTTTCGCATTATCGCAATACTTTATAAAAAAATAATTCTAAACAGTATCTGAATACAATAGTGATAGAGTATATACAAAGGATTGACTAGAGAGGCAACTACTCTGACAAGCTGCCACGTATCATGAGGAAGTAAAAATATTCTTAAACCCGTTTTAAAAAAGTAATAAAATAATAGTTATTTTATTTCAAAATACAGCCTTTGTTATTTTCCTCAACAAAATGAGAAAATTTGTTTAATAATAAATCTACATCTGATCACAGCTGCCCAACAATGAAGTCCTCTCTGCCAGTTATTTACATTACTCATTTAAAAATCTGCACATCACCCTTCCTCGAATGCTAGCTGCTAGATCAAGAAGCCCAACATACGGTATTATACAGATCTACTGAAAACCTAAAATTTTTGTGGCACATAATAATATGATAAAGGCCTAATTAATTCATTTATTTTTATATTAATCAGAATGTTCCTGTGTTAGTTAAATTTTATACATTCACTATTATGTTTTAAAAGTAATCTATTATTCTTACTTCTTTTACTGCATCATCCAGAGCATTTTTAACTGCTGATGTATCCCATTTGTCTACTTTTATTGGTTTGCTTTCCTGAAACATACAGAACATAACAATAATATTACTGTACATAAACTATACAGGCTATAAGAGATTACATGACACTTAATAAAAGTATAACATTAACATAATACAGATGACAGCTACAAGAACATAACAATAACATTACTGTATATAAACTATACAGGCTATAAGAGATTACATGACACTTAATAAAAGTATAATAACATTAATATAATACAGATGACAGCTACAGTAACATTGAGGATGTTTTACATGGCATTTAAAAGATCAAAAGTTAACACGAACTGCAATAAACTTTGAGGATCAGCTGCAAAGACATAAAAAGTACAATCCTATGTGTTAAGCTTCTTCACTAACTATTCTGGACTACATCAAACCACCCCTGTAATGGCTGCAATGGAACCTTGATATCGAACCAATAGATCTGTACATCGAGAAACAGGTATGGAATATGCACTTAAAAATAAAACTGTCACTAAATCACTGACTGCAAAACCTGAAAATGATCCAGCAGAGACAGCTGATGGGTTTAGTGATCCCAACGTACCTCTAGCTCATAATACTCTTAATTTATCTACAGTACTCATCTCATTATGCACTGAGTATGCATAATGTGTCAATACACATATATAGACTACTCTACACCACCTGACTAACTTTAAAGTATAAAGCAGCCCTTGCTGATGTAGTGAATGACACTGGCTAAATGGTGTCCTTGGAATACCTAGCAACTTTCCGGTGTACCTTAGCTTTACCCATGCATGTCCCTATCTCTGTGTGCATTGATATCATTTTCCTAACTACTCAAGGAAACATGAGCAAGATTGTACACAGAATGAGCAGAAACTCAACATACAAAAAAGCTTGTCAAATGGGGCACAACCTGCATGATAAGGGTCAAGAGTAGGGAAGGGTGAGAAGAACTGAAAGGGAATTAGCTGAGCAAGCACATCAATAACAAACTGGAGTTAACCTTGACTTTATTCTTCATGAAGAGACTAGGGTTGGAGAAGGCACTGCAACTCAGGAATATATAGAGTCTATACCAAAAGTAGTAGGACTGATTTTTTTTTTTAATTATTCGATATGTTTACAACTCCTTAATATTCTTTGAAATAGCATCCTTGGGCAGCAACACACTTAGAATAACGCTGAGGCTATTCGCCATACGCCTTCTGGAAGTCAGCTTCGGGGATGCTGTTGAGAGCCCTCGTTGATGCTGCTTGAACATTCTGAATCAAGTCAAACAATGTCCCTTCAGCTTTCTTTTCATCTGTTGGAATACAAAAAAGTCAGGTGGAACCAGATCAGGATTGTAGGCGGGGTGCGGCAACGCCGAATCGGGCCAACAGTTGTCTCACGACGAGCGAGCCATGGCACAGCGCATTGTCGCGATGCAGCATCCAGTTTTCGGAGATGGTGAAACGCTATTCACTCGGTCTCGCAGGTGGGGTGCAGAACTTGCACCCAGCAGTTCTCTTACTCTGGCCACATTGTCATCGGTTCGTGCTGTCAATAGCTGTCCGGTGTGATGGTCGTCTTCAACAAGCTCCCTACCTTCTTTAAACAATTCGTGCCATTTGGAGCGACTCATTGCAGTATCCCCAGAGTTGTCCCGTAAGCCGACAACTGTTTCTAGGGTCTCGGTTCCCGATTTCCCGATTTTGACACACAAATTTACTGAATATCGCTGCTCGAGATTTTGACTCATTTTGTGCATCGACAAAAACAAAATACATGCTTCACAAGAAACGATGCCTATACTCAACCAAAGCCCATAGGCAACTGCAGCTGGTGTTTCTCTGTTGCTAAGTGTCACCTTCATCTCGCCCAGTCAGCCAAACCCCTCTCCATAGCTCCGCTCGCGCTACAGAAAATCAGTCCTACTACTTTTGGTATAGACCCTGTAGAAAGAGGAAACAACAGATCTACAAAAGTACAGCACCATAATAACCCTAGAAAGTCATTAATTCATTCCTTCAACCTGAAAGTGAGGAATCACATTGAACAAGCATTTTCAAATAAATTATGAGTCTGTCATAGGAAAAGAGGAATCTTTGAACCTTTAATGGACAAGCAGCAGCAGTTCTTAATACCCAACATAAAAACCTCTTACCATTGTTGATCACTCTGTTGTTAAAAATCACAATGTACTAAAAACAGTGTATTGTAAAAATATTAATCATTTACAAAACACTACAGACGGTAAATACCAGTGGTGCATCCATAGCCTCACCCAGAAAGTAAAAAAAAAAAAAAAAAAATACATTTTTTTATTTTATTTTTTAGTAAGTTATGGGATGATACAAACAGTTTACTCAATTTGAATACTAGCAAATAAACCCATCCTCTAGTGACATCTCTGTGGTGTTGACTTTAAGTATTGCATACTCCATTATACAATCATATTTCAACTTATCGTGACTTACATAAAGGCTTTCGTAAGTACTTACTTGATATATGCCTTCGTCATTCATTTGTACTTACATCAAGTACAATATTGATATTGATAAAGCGTTAGAAAGTTAAGAAGCCTGTTTCAGCCACCCAGCAAACAAGACAGTAAGGGCCATGCTTTCATCTAACTGTTTCTAATCAAACAAATATACAATAATATGCCATTTTTCACAAGTTGTTCCTTATGTTAGTCTGTTTAATCTTTATACTGTAAATTTCCACTAGTGAGCTTACTTTCTTTGTTTCTATCAAAGATACTGTACTGTGTACCAAAGTTATTATACTTACCCATATTGAACAAGAATTCATTACAAAATTAATCTAAAAGTGTTTATCAAATTATCAAAAGCACAAAATTATAGTTTTATTTTCCTTCAGGATTAATAAAGAAGTTAGTTTGAAAGTAGATTGTTTCTTAGTTAAGAATTTTTTTAATATAAATTATTATTTTTTTTCGAAGTATCTGTATCTGCCAATATACTGAGGGGTATTCAAATCGTTGGACTTCCCTGGAAAAATCCTGAATGCACCACTGGTAAATACAAACATACTGGCATAAACAAAAAGATGGTATATCCCATTGGACATACACACAAATCTGTCATACATCTGATTATATGTCAATATAAACAGTGAAACAAGTATATTATTGCATTAATAAATTAAAGGAGTTGGTGTATGTAATTTAAAAATGGACACTATGCTATTATGTTCATTTTTTACCACAGAAATTAAACAAATATTAAATCCTTACATCTGTTAAAGTGAATGCCTTCTTTAAGTATAGTACAGTATACCACTGAATTTTCCATATAAAAAACAACCAACTAATTACACTTTGAACTGACTGCCAAACTCCCCTATTTTTTTATTAGAATGGATACACATTCATGTGAACATCGTACAGGCATGCTAAGTGCACTGTTAGACAGAAGGTAGTGTTTTCCCAAGACAAACATGTTTTTACTCTTGAGTTGATAGTACACAATCAGTGTTTGCAGTGTGTTAAGTCTTTTTGTTGTTTAAGTACCTTGATGAACTAGCATCTAACACGACTAGGTTATTGGCTAAATTTAAAGAGATGGTTCTGTTATTAACAAGGGACACAAAAGATCAATAACAGCACTGAATTCACACACAATCGCTGTTATTAAAAACCAATTATTTGCATCTAAAAAGTTTTGTAAGAAACACAGTGAAAAAGGTCGAAAACCACATAAAGATGTTGGCCACTTACAATATTTTCTTTAGAATTTAAGGTAATGAAAAGTTTGAAAAGAAACTATTTAACTTTATATATATATATATATATATATATATATATATATATATATATATATATAATCATCCAAAACCATATTGCTTACAAATTTTTATATTTATTTACTTTATAATTTTCAACTTAGAGAAAGTGTAATCACTGGATACCACTTTTTTTACTGCCAAAATATTTTATTCAATGCCTATAAGTAATATAATCCAAAGTACAAAAATGAGGCAATTACCGGAAGACCAAAAAAGGGAAAGACGACCCCACATAACCTAACCAACATTACTGTGAAAGTTACTAACGTTGTAATTTTAGTTTTTTTCTCTTTTTTCCCAAAAAACACTTTAATTAGTATTTATGCAATAGTGAGACATAGCTTATTTTCCATTATTTTTTTTTATTCCTCATTTTTCAAACAAGCTTTTATTTTATTAAAAAAAGTTACAATTTTATGCAATTTTTTATTGCTGCCTACACTGCATGGAGTATGCACAATGTGACCATACATCCGACATTAAGCAGGCATGTCCTATTTTATAGTAAGTTATCCCACTGTCCCCACGATAAGCCATGGACCTGAATGTCCTGTTTTAAAAAGTGGGCTGTTTATTACCTCATAAAAAGATAACTAATTGTTTTTTAATGAGTTTATAGCATAACCTATATAATTATGAAGTTCTCTTTTCATTATAACTTTTTTGTAAATGTTCAGAAGTAGTACAGTGGTACCCCGCTTAACGGTCTTAATTCGTTCCAGAACTAAGACTGTTATCTGAGCAGATTGTCGTGCGAGTCAGCATTTCTAAGACTTATGGAAAACATTTTAATTTGTTACATAGAAAAAAATAATTGACTACTCACTATTAATATGTCAAGGTGAATAATGCAGAAAATTCAAAGAACAGAACTTTAACTAAATTCATACAAATGTAATTATGTTACATGACTATACAACAAACCAATACTGTATATGCTTTTAGTTCATACTGTAGCTTTTTTTAGTTCAATAGTCAAAGTTTATCTTTTACTTCTTTTTGTTTACAAGCACTTCTTTTAGAACGCATTTAATTCACATTCACAAAAAAATTGAAAAAAAGGATTTAAACAACAATTTAATACTTGCACACAAAGGCACTTGACGTTTCATTAAATTTAAAAATCAAAAGTATGTCACAAGATGATTATGATTATAATATTATAACCGTTTAATTTTTTAACAGGCTAACAAATTAAACACACAGTAAAAGAGCTGATGACACACTAAATAAAATTAGGTAGGATGACAGAAAAGGGAATAGGAGTGGGCATTCTGAGAACAGATAACTAAGAAATATCATGTAAGTTATTGCCCTACAAAAACCAAACACCTATTAATCAAAGGCTTATGTTAATTCATCACAATGTTTATTTCTGTAGCATAGCACAGTTATCTATATACTTATATATATGCTTAGAAATAATTTAACAAAATGAAAACACTCTTATAATATGTTCAGCCTTTTATCGGAAACCTAAACTGTTATTCAGGTCATTTTTCATACCGTGAATTAGACCATTGTCCAGGTCGACTATAAGCCAACCGAAGTGTCACTGTACATATTCCTTTCATATTTTAAATTAAAATATTGAATTCAATTTTGATTTTAAGTTACCAGGACTTATATGCAATGTTGTGATCTTCACTAAAAATAGTTATACAAATAAGTTCAAATGAAAATCATAATGTTGTCAAGAAATTCAAACAATTTTCACCACAAATATATTTTATAGTGATTACTTTTTATTGTTAACATACAAGTATTAAACATTTTATGTATTAAAATTGTAGTATGGTACATTGGTATGCATGAATGCTTATGTTACAACTCTACAAATATGAAATAGATTTTAAGAACCTATGACATTACATGCAGGGCCTCTGAAAGGGGCAGGAGCAAAGAGGACTGGATCTTAGGAAACCTAGGCAGAAGAGAAAAAAAATCTTCAAAATTGATTTCAAATATCATATTACAAATTATATATAATTTATTTTATTTGAATTTCACTTATTAGGCTTATAACTTTTGCTAATGAGTTACAGCTTGTTTACTAAGCTGATTACTACTTATTACTTTGGATTTCATGCCATCATAGTCATGATCATAAAATACTGCAATAAATATGCTAACTTATTACCTAGACCCTGTGTTTCATTCACTTATTTGTACAGACATTTGTTACTTTCTTGCTTACCTCACCATTTGTCAATTCCATAAATTATGAAAGGACTGTCTCGCTTTAAAGCATAAAATATCTAGTCACTTTAAGTAGCATGATATCCTAATGCAAGATCACGATGGTAGTATTAATTATTGTTTTCAGTCTTCCGATAATCTCATCATTATTAAACAAAGCATTCTGGCAAGATAAAATAGGGTAATAACTTTTGCACAATATTAGTGGTTAGGTCACCAGTCTATGCCTAGTAAAGAATTTTTTTTTCTTCTGGTAATTTTTTCACTTTTATATTTTTTTTTATTGCATTAGGCTTCATGCATTAAGCACTTGCTCAAAGAAATTAAAATATAGTGATGTCCAGCTAAATTTATCATTTATTTATTGCCTTTAAATCTAATACCCCAAAACGTAAAAATGAGAAAATTACTGGAAGTCCAAAAAAGGGAGGAAACTACTTTTTAACTTACTTAACCTTACTACTTTGTGGAAGTGACTTACATTGTAAATGTGGAAATTACTGGGAAAAAACTACTGACATCATAACTTATTATAAGAAATTTAATGTTTAGCGGATTAATATAATAGGCCTAGCACAAAGAATATACTTTAACATAATGAAAATTTTTACAAGGTGCCCATTAATTATCCAACACAAATACTAAAAAAATATTTGCAAACCTAATCCAACATTGTAGCCTATATATGGAAGGTCTGTGTAATTTCAACTCTCATAGGAAGTTTATATATTTGCAACAAAGAAAAAAAATTTACTCAGTGGACAAGAAAATTCGCATTTCCTTTAACGTAAAACGACTTTAGCACATTTAGCAACAGTGAACAGTGGTGATGATGATTGATGTTAAAATACTTTTTTCTAACAAAATGTTTGTTTTTCTAATTAGGAGCCTACTACTTAAAAAGCAACTATTGTAATTATTGGCAATAAAAAATTGGGTGACATTCTTGATCAATAGTGTATGAAACTTAAATTAGTTTAAAACAAACGAATACCTTAAAAAATAACAACCCTTAATCAATAATTAATAAATATTGAAATATTACCTAAAAAAGGGACATTTAAAAATAAACCTCTTGTTAATTTACTGTGTAGGCTACGCCTAAAATAGCAAACCTTAATAGAGCATTAATTTTTCACATCATGTAATTGAGTGCGTGGCTTATAACCTAGAAATAAAAAATTTGCTGATTTATCTAGAAGACCCGGCATGGAAATTTAAATTAGTTAAACCCTCTTGTAGCTTTACGTATGTATACCAAATAATAATTATTTATATTCCCTTACTGCGTTATCCTTTGAAACTTTTGTGGTCATTTTTGTGTAGTCAAAATTTCCAGATGTAATTTAAATATTTACTATCACAACCTTCTTTATGAACAGCAACAGAACAGAATAACGAAACAAGAAACAGTCACAACACACGTCTCAATAGCAACACTGACAACAACCCATAATCCGTTTTGTAATCTGTGTTCTGACGTGTCGCTAGATTATTATCAGATTTTATCGAGCAATAACCTCTAGAATTTCATGTATAATACATAAATACAGTAATACATTTCTTAATGAATATATATATATATATATATATATATATATATATATATATATATATATATATATATAATATATATATATATATATATATATATATATATATATATATATATATATATATATATAACATATAAATTAAATATATTATACAAAAACATGGTATAATAGAGGTATTGGTATTAGTGCCATGGTAGTATTAATTAATTTGGTCATGTACTGTATATTTTATCGTATATAAATTTAAATTAAATATACTATATAAATTCATAATACAAGTTATTATAGAAAATTTGTTGTAATAAAAAATAATCTATGTTCACAGTAAAAAAAAAACACGCAACTCGGAGAAATGTCGATAAAATCTAAAATGGAGTCCATATGAAACACTAGTCACTTAACTGGTCACTTTAAATATAATATAAAATGTCATTTTTCATTTAATTTTATTTTAGTAACCTCTAGAATTTCATGTATAAAATTCTATGTAAAATGTATGTATATATATATATATATATATATTTATTTATTTATTTATAAAAAATATATATAAATAAATTATATTATACGCATAAGACATGGTATAATATAGGTATTGGTATTAGTATAATATAGGTCGGTATGCCATAATAGTATTAATTAATTTGGTCATACACTGCATATTTCATCGTATATAAATTTAAATTAAATGAAAAAGCAATATTTATATTGTGTTATATTTAAAGTAAACAGTTACGTAACCGGTGTTTCACATAGACCCTCTTTTTAGATTTTATTGAAATTTCTTCAAAATCCATGTTTTTTTTATTTACAGTAAACATAGAACATTTTTACAGCAAATTTTCTATACTAATTTGTATTATAAATTTATATAGTATATGACCAAAATCTGTTCAAACCAATTTTGATTAATTAGGCAGATATTTGGGTCTCTCGTCGACAGCACCCAAACCACAAACTTTTGAAAAATGTTTTTTTTTTATTAATATTTTAAGGCGAAAAGCACATTAAGGCTATTATCGCCTCCAAAAATGTGTGAGTGTGTAAGTGTGAGTGTAAAGTGTTAAACTCGTAAGTGTAAGTATGTGTTATACTCGGTTACCGCGAGGGACGTCTAAATCCTCTCAATAGGTGCAGCTAGTCTGTACCCCCCTGTGGGGTTTTGAGAAATAACAACACATTATAGTCCAGTCACTTAGAAACGGCCTGTGCGAGATTTTCTAGCGCATGTGGGAGAATTCCCCTCTAGCTCCCTCTAACAGTTCAGTGATACAGAGTTTACTAATCTGAGTCTACTAACCGTTACTACTCAGCGATAATAAAGAAAAAGATGCAGCTGTAGTGAGAGAGTGGGTACTCGACCTCTCACTCGCATATTTTTTCTCTCTGTCCCACTAGTGTTCTTAGCAGGCCGTTTTCAAAGCGGCTGACCTATAATTTTGTTTGGGTGCCTTATTAAAACCTCTTTTGTGTAATATTTTGCTACACAAAATAAGGCACATCTATAGTCGCCACATAGTAAGCAGCCTGTGCAAGAATTTCTCATGAATTTAGGATAATTTTGCAGTATAGGTCAGCCGCTTAGAATACGGGCTGCTAAGAACACCAGTAGGACAGAGAGAAAAGTATGAAAGTGAGAGGTTAAGTCCCCACTCTCACCATAGCTTCCTTCTTTTCCTCCACTATCCCTGAGTATTAACTGTTTGTAGACTCTGACTGGTAGACTGTGTGTAGCTTGTTTGTTGGAGGGAGCTGAGGGGAATTCTACATGTGCTAGAAATTCTCACACAAGCTGGATGAGTTCTCACAAATTTCAAACACTGTTCTGAACTTGAAGCATTATTTTGGATGATGAAGCAAAAAATTATGTTTGGCAGTGTAGTCATCTTTTTATGAAGAGGGTGTTAAAAAGTTGGTTCTTCGCTATGACATCTGAAAAATGGTGGCAACTAAGAAGAAAAATAGTTTAAGAAATTTCTTTCATGAAAAAATTAATTTTTTGAACAATTTTTCCCAAAATGGTACTTACTTTCTGGACATGCTTCGTAATTGAATAACAGTGTACCTAAATTAAAAAATAAATTAAAATATTGAATGACAAGTATTTAAATTTGTATATGTTAAAGGGTGTTTCACGAAGTTCTCCCGGCATTCTCAAAACTCATTCTCCTAGTTAAAATACAGTAAAAATTTTATTAAACATAGTCCGGAAACACTCTGTTTTCTGGCTACTTGCCTTTTTATTTTTTAAATGTTACAACTTTGAAATATATAGATGCTATTGCGTTCAAATTCTTCTTTATTGAAGAAGAATCCAACCAATAAACAAAAACAAGTGAGCTGATGATGTTACAAGATGACAGCTGATACTGATACAGTGGGGAACTGACTTCTCACTCGCATATTTTTTCGCTTCGTTTCACTGTTGTTTTTAGCAGGCCACTTTCTAATGTTTACGACCTATACCTTGTGGTTTGTGTACCTAGACAATCGTAAACCTACATAATAGCACAGGCCTCTATCCATAAGGGCCTAATAGCAAGCACAGCATTGGATAGCAGATATATGACTAGGTACCAACTGCCTTTTAATTATTGTAAAGCTCATTATTATTGTACTCATTGAATATAGTGCAGGCAAAACTTTTTTAAAAACTAAAATTAATAGAAGCACAACATTGGATGGCAGAAATGAGACTACTTGTTAGTTTAAGCAGTTCTTACATCCAGGCCCCATAAGAGGCCTAAGTAACATTCTGTTAAGATAGTGATCTCCTG
The DNA here is from genome assembly GCA_022606455.1 of Callitettix versicolor. Classification (NCBI taxonomy): domain Eukaryota; kingdom Metazoa; phylum Arthropoda; class Insecta; order Hemiptera; family Cercopidae; genus Callitettix; species Callitettix versicolor. The sequence goes on from CM040189.1 coordinate 90,611,140, forward strand.
CTTGAAAGTTCTCTTTAAAAAAATAATGTAAATTAGGCAGTATTATAAATAGAAAATTCACTTTCTTGAACAAGGAGAAACTAGAAAAAAGATTTAATACTTTGATAACTGATGCAAGTTATCTCTAACAAACTTACATATTTCAGACTTCGAAAAAGGCAAGCAAAATCGTTCTATCTGAGGAATAAAGCAATTTTCGTGCAATCAGATAATGGGCTGCTTTATTTTTTTTTTAATATTATTTTGGATATAATAATGAAATAAACTTAAGCTTTCCATTCAATATTCATAAAAAAATTAGAAATCCCAATGCTTGATTTTTCAGTTGTCCTCAACTTTTCAGTCACAGCGACTCGTACTGAGAACAATTTTTATGGCTTCACTACTCCAGTCGTCAGATTTCGCCATGTTAGATTTTTACACAATGTTTACACTTTCTTAACCTGGAAATGTTGAAGAGCTGGCAACACTCATGGTTTGTTTGTAAAATCCCACATTTTTGAGAAATCCCTCCAACTAACTTGACTATCTAACCTTGCAAATCGTTATCATATTATTTCCATTACAGTAGGCTGCCATATATCAGTATTCACCATACTGTGAAAGTTGATTGACAATATTATTGACACTGATGTATTTTGTTTTTTTTTTTTTTTTGTAATTCGTTTTTAACTAAAATACAGTGAATAGGCTTACTTGTACTTTGTGTAAAGCCGCCTCAGTGGCCTATTTGATAGTGTACTAGGCTTTCACCCCGAGGACCCGGGTTCGATTCCCAGCTAGAGCTTGGCATTTTCATACGCTATAAATCATCCCATCCTCTGCATTAGCCCAAGTGTGCACAATTGTCAGACGTTAAACACCAAAAAAAAAAAAAAAAAAAAAAAAAAAAAAAAAAATGTACTTTGTGTTAAAAATGTGGTATTTATGACTTTTCACTAGTTTTACAGAAGTAATGATTTTTAAAGATGTTCTTTTATTATGTTCTTTACATATATCGCAAGCAAAAGGCTATGGTTTTATCGTCATACAAATCTGTGTTTTTCACACAATCTATTTTCATGTAAATCTGTTGTTTTTTAGGCAATACTATTTCCATACAAAACCATGTTAGTTAGGGTCTTAAGGTAATGAAACAATTTATAATTTCAAACAATCTAAAGATAAGTAAACAATGCACAGGCTACCTGTGCCGAGCCATAATGTCATAGTTCAACAGCTTCAATGTTATATATATCAATTGCATATTATGATCATATTTTAATCAGTTCAACTAGGTGTAAACCATAATATACAAGCTTCAAAAAATAGTCGACATTTTGTGTACCTCAGATTATCGGGGAACAAATCTAGATATTTTGCATTTTGAATTGTTGCCAGCAAGATACCTTAATTTAGTTCAATGAAACAGTATGTAGGCAGATTGCTACATATGACTGTTACCATGTAAACAAGCAGAAAGGGGGTACATTACAGAAAACTTTTGTGTTCATTTCCTTTAAAGAAGTTATTCTGTAGTTTCCTAAATTTAAAATTGGTAACACAATATTTGGTTATAAAATTTCTATTGTAATTACACTAAGTATATTTACTAAATAAAATTCAAAAGAAATTTCATCCAAAACAGTGCCAAAAAGTAGCTGACTTATAACTTGGACATTTGGGACTTTGTTTCAAAGAAAACCAATGCACATAGTCGCGTCCGAGAATCTAAGGTGTACAGACGTGTTGCCAAGTGCTTTGAGATAAAACTGTTATCAAGAAGTTGTTTGAATAATTTCACCAGGCAAATCAAACGATAAGAATTAGAAACAGACCAAAAATAATAAATATTACAAAGGAACCACATAATTAACACCAAGTGACTGAAATAACTAGCAACAGGGGTGAGACCTACCCTAAATTATTCAGTGAAATTTTTATTTTACTTTTTAATGTCAAATATACCAATTTTAATTTAAAAATAATAGATTTTGATCAAACATTTTAAATCTCTAAATAAATTATTTGCCTTTAACTTAAAACATTTTCCTTTCATTTTGGAATATTCAGATATTATGAAATTGTGTCAGTTTCAATTTCCTAAGTCTCCTTCAGAGCACGTTTTATAGTGCATTTAATAATTTTAATTATATGTTTGTTTATGAATATACAAACTTGAATAAGAAACCGGTAAGGATAACATCAACCGAGATTTTAACTAACCAACATGCATTACTTATACTATCATTTTGTCATATGTGCTCTAATAAACTTCTATTACAATAATGTTGATTTAATTTTATGGTGTAAATAACAATAGACTATAAAGCTAAACCGGTTTCAGTGATCCTGAAAGATTCATTAGTGCCCACTTCAGTAGCGAAGGAATCAAATTTAATGACTTGCTTAATATTATTTGTGTTTTTAATTGTGTACAAATTTGTTTAAATACCTTTTTTATCAGCCTTAATTAAATTATAAATTGGAAGAGATACATAACAATTTGTGCCGAACTTATGAACTTGAAATACAATGTCAACCATTAAGTGTGTAACATTTAGCTGTGGTGTCAATAAAAGTTGTGTTTAATCAAGTAAATATATATTTTTAAATAAATAAAAATAATGTGTTATTGTGATATGATATAAAATATCATTTTATAATATAACAACATGTTGGACACCACTTTACAAAACACATTATTTTGATTTATTAAAAATAATAATAATAATTAAACATAACTTTTAAACATAACTTTTAAAGTAATAGTGGAATTCATTATTCACTTATTTTATCTTTCTGCTACACTATTATAAATTTTGAAATCATTTAAAATTTCCCAAGATACGAGGTTTGTCCAATAAATACGCGAACTAAGGTCATAAAAACTTTATTTTACAAAATTTCATCTACATTGATTTTGTCCCCTTCAAAATACTCTCCATTCACTGCTATGCACTTATCCCATCTTCTTTTCCACTCTTCAAAGCACCCTTGGAAGTCCTCGGAAGTCAGGCTTTTCAGTCTCCTCGTCGTTTCTTGTTTTATTGTGTCCACATCTTCCCAATGCTGTCCCCTCATCACATTTTTGCATTTAGGGAATAGAAAAAAGTCGCAGGGGACGAGGTCCGGTGAATAAGGGGGATGATCAAGGATAGTGATTGAATTTTTAGCCAGAAACTGGCGAACAATCAAAGCCGAATGTGCGGGTGCATTGTCTTGAAGATGAAGAATCCATCCATCGTTTTGAGTCAAATGTGGTCGCACACGACGAACTCGATCTCTCAAACGCTTGAGAACGTTAAGGTAGAACTCAGAATTTACCGTTTTTTCCTCAGGAAGGAATTCATGATGAACAACACCTTTGATATCAAAGAAAACCAGGAGCATGACTTTGATTTTTGATCGGCTTTTCCTTGATTTTTTTGTTCGAGCTTCACCTGTTGCTTTCCACTCCATGCTTTGCGATTTCGATTCGGGGTCATACTCGAAAAACCACGATTCATCACCAGTGATAACCCTATTTAAGAATCCATCATCATTTTCCATGAAATTTTTCCAGTCAGTAACACATTCGACTCTTCTCAACTTTTGATGCGGAGTCAGCAGTTTTGGCACGATTTTCGCACAAACCTTTCTTAAGGCCAAATGCTCAGTTAAGATTGTGTGCACTGTTGATTTTCCTAAATTTAGTTCTTCAGCTATCATTCGACAGTTTTTCGCGATCAGTAAGGACAAGACGCCGCACACGATCAATGTTTTCATGCACACAAGAGGTTGAAGGTCGCCCATTTCTTGCATCATCCGTGGCGTCTTCTCGACCTTCTTTAAAGCGCTTTAATCCACTTGAAAATGGCTGTTTTCTTCATAGCATTATCACCATAAACAACTCTCAACATTTCAGCAATTTCTTGGTAATTTTTACCAAGCTTTATCAAAAACTTGATGTTAATTCGTTGTTCAGTGAATTGGTCAATTTTCATATCGACGAACAAAAAAATAATGCAAAACTAAAAATAACTCTACTCGCAAGATCCGCACAGCGTAACGTTCTGCCAAGCACTGACGGCTCATTGGGTCCCAGACAACACGTGAGGCCAGTGGACGTGGCTTAACTCTCCGTAATGGCCACCATATTCGACCAGTTCGTGTATTTATTGGACAAACCTCGTAAAATGCTGTACGTAAAACGAATTTGGCTAGTTTTAATAAAAACCAATAATATATTATTATTGAAGGATAGGATGAATAGGGTTCAATTTATAATAAAAAAATAAGCAACATTTATTAATTTTAGTGGAAATTGTAATCAGAGTGATGATCCACATACATAAAATATAACATGTCATTATTATTTTATATAATTTTATTTATATCTAGTACAATAATAATTAATTGTGATATATATATCTCTTGTCATTTATCTTCAATTCAATAATAACAGTAATAATAAATATTATGGTATTATTAATGTCATTATTATTAATAGTGACAATAATTAGTTTATATGGTTGCTTAAAATAATTAGAAAAAGAAGATAAAAAGAAATTACATTTTTTAATTGCACCAACAAGTAGGGAAAGTTTTATCTATATTTAATTTTATACAATTTTAGGAATGAATGCATTATAAAGGATACTGGGCAAGAATCCTTTAAAAAAGGGCAAAATAGATTAGACTTTTACATTAAAAAAAATCAAGATATAAAAGTCATGTTCTGATATCCCGTACATATAGGCCTATATCATAAATAATTTAAGTTGAGTATGTGCAATGGAAGGTCGGTAACTATTTAGTATTGCACCTTGATAAGGCTGACATTCCTTGCATATATAACCCACCTCATTATATCTATAAAATGCACACACACATATATATAGGCAGCTCTGAACATTCCAATTTAGGCCAAATAACTAGCACCTATATAAATGTATGTATAAATATATATCTATATTATAAATACAATTACTTGCGAAATAATTCAACATTTTGAGCGTTTATACAATAAATACAAATCAATAAAAACTGATATATTAGAATTTGATTCATTAACAAGAAACCTAAATTGGTGTTCCACCTTTATATTTACATTTACTTTACACTATTAATTAACTTAACCATTCGCTCTTTTTCATGCATCTCAATATAACACATTCCATAAATAATTTAAAATGGCAGTAAAAACAACATTAAAAATGTTAAAATTGTTCTGTTAAATAAATAACTTACATAATATTCAAAACATTATTAAATTTGTTCAACCTTTACGCATTTTACAGAATTTAAATTTTCATGTTTTTTAAATGTTCATAATTTATCATTTATTATTGATTTCATTCACCAATTTACTGTAAAGATGAGATTTGATCATGATTGATTCACCGAGATATAGAAGGAACATTTAAAAGACATTAGTTTTATGTTGTATTAAAAATATTAGCCTGTAACAATAAAAACAAACTTAATACTTCTCCTATCATATTGACAACCAGTTTGTATAAATAAGCTAACAATTACGTATGTGCAGTTACATTTATAAAATTCACAAACACATCACTGATGACATGAACATTACCATTTGCCCAGTATATAACTCTGGAAGGTCTAATATTTCTTCTTACTCTTTTTTTATAAACAACATATTTTATTAATGTTGTTTACATAATAAATGAAAAAATATGTATGCATTTAACATGTATTTTATAAGCTCACAGAACTTATGTGTTTTTTACTTTTTATCTTAGATAAGAATATTGGTTATTTCATTTTGAGACAAAATTAAGTAATTTGTATTTGTAATTTGTATGCTTGGAGAAAAAAAATATTTTAGTTTGGTTTAACTAAATAATTTATAATGTTATAAGTATTTAAAGAAATACTTGTTTTAATTTTAATAGAACAAAATCTATTCATGTTTTTCCTTTTGTTTTTACTTCAATAATTCTTAAAAATATAAAACATGTATCTTTCAGTGAAAGTAGCATTTAAATAAATAATAAAATATATAAAAGTATTTTATAGTAAATTAATTATGCAATTTTACATTTCAGATTTATTAATAATTAAATAATTACACTCTACTTTAATATTCAAAATACTGTAATAAGATTAATTTCAACAATATTTTTAACAGCTTCCAGCCTAAGTTAAATTAAAAAGGCTTTAAAAATATAAATATATAAAATTATGAAAAAAGTAAGCAGGAGTAAAATGAAAAGTCGGGCAAGTAAGATTATACACAAAAATAAAACCCCAAAAATGTGTTCTACACAAATAAAACCAGCACTGATTGATATTATTTTAAACAGTTATTAAAGAAATAAATTGCATTAACATCAAATAACAATAAAATAAATATAAAGGCTAATCCTTATGTTTAATATAATGTTTTACAGACTATACATAACATTTTAGTATAACATGCAGAAATATAAATCCTGATTTCAAAAGTCATAAATTAAATAACTCATGCTGAAAAAGTATTAATTTATAGAAATATAAACTTTGCATTTTTTTCTTTTAAATGATAAAATTGTAGTTTTAAAATATCAGGATTTCAGCCAATCTCTGGAGCCAATTTCATTTTTCAGACTGACAGACCTTCAAATTCAGTATTTAATTAGACAAACCTTGTAAGATCGTGTTGGTCTGAAACTAAACAACTTATACTGTAAGCGTTAGTATAGTTTTCTACAGCAATGTTTCTATTGATAATCTGTCATGACAACTGGAAATAGGATAACAAATTTTACAAGTCTACATCTATACTTTTTGTGACAAATTATTTATTTTGGGTACAGGCCACAGGTAACATTATAACAATATTGCTGTACCATCTACATCTTTTGCATAATACCAATTAATGTAATGTTGCCAAATGCTTTCAGAGAGTAAGATGAGTTTGAACAGTATAAATCTTTGTGATTTAGTATATCTTTCTACTCTTACCTCTTAGTTGTTGCTGATATTTTATTGTACATTCACAAACAAATTGATCATCAAATAAGAATTTAACACCTTGGGTGTTTAGAAAAAAATGTGTGTTATATAATGCAGTTCTGTGCTCTATATTATTAGTCAACTTCCAATTATCCAGGGCAATGAAGGAAAACTAGGTGCATGGTTACTTCAAAACCACAGATAAATTATCACAAAAAATTATCTAATATAACGGTATAAAGTTAAAACTAAGTTGGAAAAACAATAAAAAAGTGTTAACAGAAGTTAGTTAGACGCCAACTAACACTCCCAAACTGCACTAAAAAAGAAAAAATATACTAAAGAAAACTAGATAAAACCACAGTCTAATAAGACGAGAATTAAAAAACATGTTGAACTGTTGCAGCAATTTTTAATTGTTTTTTAAATTATTTTCTAGCTTATGTTTCTGTAACAATGGATCAGATAAAAATGTTCACAGAACATACTTTCAAGTCATTTGATGAAAAGCCAGAATTTCCTAATTTATGTTTTTTGTACAGACAGATTAATTAATAAAGATCGGTAATTTTCTACTAATTAAAACCAGGACTGAAGTAATTTTCTTCGAAAAATAGTAATTTTTTTATTTTTGAAATCTTATTTTTAGGAAAATATAGACAATCTTTTGTTTCTGTAACTGTTTAATCTGCTTTTAGATAATCGGGAGTTGACTGTACAGTATACGTAATACATTTGCAGAGCTGTAAAATGCAGAACATGAATAATAACTTTAAATAAAGGCAAAAGTATTTCAAACATTTTATGAGCACTTTATGGAATTAAACTAACTAATGTTTTCTATTCATATTAAGAGTGTGGTATGTATGTATGTATGTATGTATATATCATCAAAAACAGGAATGCACATATATTTAGCAAGCTATAATACAATACAAAAGTATATCCCAACCCATTAAATTAACCTTTATTAGAAAAAGTGAAAATAACTTAAATGTTAACAATTTTTACAGTTGTGGAATGTCTAAACAGTACTATTAAAGAAGTTATTAAAATGTTAAGTTACTTATGAAAGTATGGAAGCTTAGTCTTCCACTATCCACTACAGTTTAGCTTTATGTTGGGCAGGACTTGAAAATGGAAATGTAGGAAATTTCATTCAAAAACCATTTTAAATTGTCATCTAACAATAATAATTAACTCAAAACTTCAGTCAAATATAACTTAAAATTTATTTTATAAAATTCATGTCAATTTGTATTACACATTTAATAATAAAATATATTTTTGTTTCAAACTTTATAACTATGTTAAGATAAATATTTGTTTTAACCTAGTTTACTTTTATGCTGACTATTTTAAGGAATTTAATTTCCATTCACATTAATTCAAATGTTGATTTTGTTTTTCGTAGTTATCTTTTAATATGTTATTACCTTTCTACACAAACATAAATGATACAATTTTAGTACCACAAAAATTATTTATAAATTCTGTCTATCATATTATATTCACTTTTTAATTGCTACAATTTATTGGAAAAAAATACAAAATATAAACAACAAATGAGGATATACACTATCAACAGTCAATACAAATAAGCTACTTATTAGAGCATAAGGCAGTCGACCCATTTAACATTATTTAATTTTACAATGTTAATAAATTGAATAAATAATTATAGATAAATAAGCTAGGTAACAATATAAAGATCACAATATCATGCAAAATGTAATAAGAAAATGAATAAAATATAATGTTCAGAACTGCCATATTAAAATATTACAAATACATACTTAGCAGACAACATAAATAGCACCAGTAGAAAGGAACTGAACGATCCTCTCTGTAGCAGATCTTTATGTAAACACAATCTCTCCGATGGTGCTTTGTAACCTCTAAAATTACAAAATATTTGTTTAAGTTATTAGGAATAATAGGGTGAGTAGAGCTCAAGATCCTTGTGTTCATTAATAAAAATTCAGTTAGGAAAAATTCACTTTTTCAAAAGGAAACCGTTCAATTAAAATTGTGCTGTCCAGTTATATTAGGTTAGATTAGTAGCAAGCTGCCGCTCACAGAAAGCACTTGTGGAAGACTATTAGGAATGACGTTTCTTTCTAACTCTGTCAAACTAGAATACGAAAATAAAATCGGCGCGATCTTCTTTCACGTAAAATATTTTTGGACATAACAATTTATTTAACCATTCAATAAATTACCATACTATACATAATCTTTTTTAACAATAAACAATCATTTTAACATGCAATAGAATTTAACATGTACTGAACTTTAAACATCTAAATTCTTCTTACGTAAAGGGATTTTTTAATTCAGTCGACATAAACCTTCCACCTTGAAATAAGGTTACATTATGATGAGTTAGACAACGTGTCTTACTTAATGATTACGTAATCAACGTATTATTTTTTAGGTTAGGCCGTAGTTCAGTAGATGAAATGCTGCATGATTACTGCTAAAAATATCGCACTTAATGTGAATGCTCCCAAGATAATCATAGCCCATTGTTGATCTGTTAGTGGTTTGTGTGTGACAGCCTGCAACAGAATATAGCAGTAAAAGTATTTCAGACAATTTTTTTAAAAACTAATTTCAGTGAATGTCACTGATAGTTATTTGTAATTTTGAGTCTTTTTTGACACAAAATAATGTACAGAGTATATTAATGTTCTGAAATAATAAATAAGTTCTTATAGCCAACTTTACTTTAATTAAAATTTTTTTTTCTATTGTGGTATTAGAATATATAAATAAGGCCTTAAAATACTTACATAATTGTGATGTGTTTTTACTACATGAGTGGGAGTGGTCTGCTCAGGAAATGGAACTGTTGAGAAAGTAGTTGCAGAAGAGTACGCACCAGACACATCTGCGCCTTCAGTTTGTCTTATCGGACAGACACGAACTGAATATTCAGCACCTGCTTCCAAATCGTTTAATTGGGTTTTAGTTTCAGATCCTCGGTACACCTAAATAAAATTTAAAATTAAGGCACCCATTATATAAAAATTATTACCTAAAAGAAGCTACATAATGGAAAATTAATATATTTTACCAAAATGTTGTTCTACATTATTTGTACATTCACATGCTGGATGACCAGCAAAATGACTATACTAACACTTACCTGCTTGTATTCCTGATCTCTAAGCCTCGACAACTGGACACAATATATTATAGGATCTGTTCCCATTGGTCTACTTGGCTGCCACTCTACTGTGCAAGTTCTATGTCCAATATCACATGTACGAGGAGCTGTAGATAACAAAATATTTATTTAACAATCAATACCAAAATATTTTTTCTAATCCTACCTTTTTTAATTTATTTTTTCTTCATATACTTAGTATAAGATTGACCAAAAAAAGTAATCAATAGCGTGGAGTTTTTATTTTGGAATATATTTCAGATTTTGTATGATATAAATTAATGTATAGTCTTTGGAAAGTACAAGTAAATACAATGTAAGTAATATATATTTAGACTGTATTTCACTTACCTTTAAGAGAAGGTGGCGGAGCAATGGCTGTGCAGAACTCATAGAATGAAGAGTTAGGACCTTGTCCAGCATCGTTTGTTGCTGATATACAAAACCTATATGCCGTCTGTTCTAGTAATCTATTTACCTTACAACTATGGCTTGGCCCTTGATACACTAACTGCAGTGGACCCCTGGTCAAATAAAAAACATTTGATAAAATAGATACACCTACATACAAGGAATACTTGGAAAGTTTTAAGACAGGGCAGCTACTGCTTTTAATAGGAGGGACTAGAGTGTAAAAGAATGAGTCTGTGTTGTCCTCAATAAATTGCCACAATACCTTTGTTTAGCAGCGTTGCATCCTGGCGAAGTAACACGTTTTTAGTTTTCAGCCAGTAACTATCTCGCAAAGGGATGAAAAAATCTAACAAAATTTCATTTTAAAACCAGGAGTTCAGTTTTGGTGACTTACTAACTGTTAAAAACAGCTTTTTTAGATAAATTTATAAATTGGTCAAATAATGTTTGATAGTTTACGTTCTACTTTAAAAACCAACAAAAACAATGTGCATGAATTTAAGTTTTCAACAATTTTAACTAAATATTTAAACATGTTTTTATTATTCACAAAATTCATTCTGAAATTGTTAAGAGATAAGCAGAAACAATACTAATAAGTATCCCAAGAAGTAAGTAATTGAGCTGAAATTAACCCATATTACTTAAATAGAATACTTACAGTCAATGAATTAAATATGATTCAGAAAAAAGGCACAATCTTCACAATGAAAGTGTCTTTTTATTATTGTTATTACTCTGTTATCATACATCACAAATTTGCTCTTATAGCGTAGATAGTCAAACCAGAAATACTATAAAAGAATCCTACAAATTTTGCACAAAATGACCAGAAGAAAAAGACCTGTACTTTGAAGAGACAAAAATTGGGTCCTCCACCATAACACGCTCATCATGTGTCCTCCATCACAGAATATTCTAGCTAGATATTAAATTCCTATTTTTCCCTTCTATTCCTCTGATATAGCCTCTTCAGAAGGCTACTTGAAAGGAGATTCTATCAAGATAGCCTGCAAGTACTGCCATTTTGAAAGTACAAGCTGTCTTAAAATTTCCAATCATACTTCATAATGTCAGAAATTTATAAATATCTATAAATATATCAAGAATACCAATATGATTATTCAAACATGTTCAAAAAACGTCTTAATAACTAACTGCAATTAATTATATAAACATTTCATTATATTTATAACATTCTTTTTTAAAAGGTTTTGTGTTTCTTCATTTTCATTTTGCAGGGCTATTCATTTTGTTGCTTGACCACTGAAGTTGATTTCAACTATTTATTTTAAAATTGTTAACAGTGCAAAAATGTAAAGTTGTTTAGCACACATAAGAAAGCATAGTTTACTATAAAAAAAAACATTAATTTGATACTTATCTATAATTATGTACCAAAAAACTGTCCAAAAGTAAAAAAATATTACATTTTCGTCCATGACACCCAAACGTTTAAATATGTGATGCCACTGTTATTAATAAGTACAGAACATTAAAATATCAGTTCACACAATCTTACAGATTATTATATTGTTTCCTTTCTTTATAATGGCATCAGCTACCTTTAAGCCTTTATAACAAGAACATCAGCTTTTCTATAATCATTACTTTAAAAAATTATTACAAAATATAGCTAAATGAACACCTTATATGAAGCTAAAAAGCAGGGGTTCTCAACGTTGTCCAGGTGGACCCTTGGGATCTGGTGTACTTTCAAGGGGGTTGATTGAATGTGGGGGGTCTACTGGGGGTCGATGAAATAAATTCCATTTTCAACCACTTTAACATGCACTTCATAAAAAATAAAACTGGTAAAAAAAATTTTTATTTGCAAATATTTCTTTTTGTTTCTGCACGTTCTCACTTAGCTATGTCTACTTTACACAAAACTGTCAATTCTTTCAAAACAATTGAAAGAGGATATCAATGTTCGTTACAAGGATTTAGAAAATTTAAATGTTCCGTCTTGGATTATAAAACCATTTGAAAGCAACATAGTCGATATTGATTTATCACTACAAGAAGAACTGATTGAACTTAAAGAGAATTTGGAACTCAAAATCAACTTTTAAGTATGTGTATATGCCAAATTTTGGAGTTGCAAAGACATTCGCACAAAATACGTCAGATTAACAAGTATCAGCGAACCACTATTGTTAGTACTCCCTAGTTCTTACTTGGTTGAGGCAGGATTTAGCTATGTAAATAATTTATTGCTAAAAACGAGAAATCTATTCAAGATATTAGAACACGGTGGTTTATGATTAATATTAACAAATCTTTCCCTGGATATAAGTAAGATAATCGAAGGACATCAACCACAACCATCACATTAAAATTGCATGTATTTGTGTGATTTATATTTTATTTAAATTTCTGCTTCTACAAAAATAATTATATCTTTAATGTATATCTAGTAATACAAAATACAAATTATTTTTAAAAATTGTATTACTGAATTGCTCCTAATAAAAGCTTCATTTGCGGTGATATTTGTGCAACACATTGTAAACATATAGCGGTCTATAGAATAAAAAAAATAATAATTAGAGGGTCGAAGCAGAAAAAAGGTTGAGAACCCCTTTATAAAGCATCATTATAATTCCTTTATGATTCACTCTCAAAAGCTGATTCTTTATATAAGCTGAAAAGGGATGTAAAATCATTTATGAAAAATTAGAGACACTACATTCACAATTTATTTGTTGGTTATTTGAACAAAAAATAAATAGAAATATAAAGTTAGAAGAAAAATGTGTTACAATTACTGAAAATGCTACAGTGATAAACAAAACCACAAGCATAAACTGTAACTTAGCACATATGCAACCTTTATTGCAAATTTATTTTAAAATACTAATATAATATTATTGTTTATTCTGAGTTAGATATTAAAAAGGTCAACAATAAGTAGAATTACAGGTCAAACAATATGTACCAACTCAGTTTAAATAATACTTACATTGATCAAATCTAACTTTAATCCTCAAAAATATAATCAAACAATCTTGATTATACTTATGTGTTCAGTATTATGAACAAATTAAAAGTTCAGACTTTGTGGATACTGAAGTATTTATTTTTGGAACAGTAGTTGTTCAGCCGAGAAGTGCAACTCCTACAATTTCCCTCAAGAGTTTACTAACTTATACTTTACTAAAAGGACAATATCAAAGTCCTTATTTAATGGAAACTTACTCTGAACTTCTTGTGTTGTCCATCTGCAGCGTGTATTGCGTGAAGTTAAGATTCTTACCATCCCCCCACTTGAGCTTGAGATAGTTATGTCCAACATTGGGGCAAGTTAACAAAGGTGGTGCAGGAGGTAGGGGAAGAGTACTGGCCCTGAGGGGGGAAGAGAATGGTCCTTGACCCACACTGTTCACAGCCCGTATTCGCACCCTATATGGTAACCAAAATGTTAACATAGTTATAATATTTACTCACTGGTAAAAAACATTTATTTTAAAGTTTAAAAAATGAATGGTTCAAACACCTTTCATAGAACATCTTTCATTTGATATTTTTCCCAAAAATTCGATTCTGAAGCTTACTAAAAGGCAAAATATTATCAAAATTTAAAAAAACAAACTCTTGACCCTTTTCAGTGTACATATACACACACATATATTTGTTTTTAATGTTTGGTGACCATTGACTGCTCTTAAAACGTGTAAAAAATATGCAGAAGATAATATGAAACATACATATTTTTAGCCACACAACTCTACCAGGATATACTTCATGCTTAAGTTAAAGTTTGTATATTTATAATAGTTTAGATAGTTGCTTAGTTAGATAGTTTAGATAATTTATAATAGTTGCTAAAGATTTGCAAACATTTATGAAAATTATTTCAACATAACTCTGACATGTTTTATTGCAATTACTTACTAAATATTACATTTAAACGCTAGTTATTAAAAATGGTAGCACTCTTTTAATAGATAAAATACTGCAAGGTCAACAAGATATAAGTATTGTTGAATATAAATAATGTAAATACTTGTATTTTGGACACTTCCTTCATATATATATATATATATATATATATATATATATATATATATATATATATATATATATGCAAGTGACATTAAAAAATATCAATTTTAAAGAGATTAATAATGAATAAGAATGGAAAAAGGCTCCTGCACTAATACATTAATTTTATTAATGTATTTATTTGTTAAGCAATAAGTGATATAATGCATGTGACATAGTGCAAACATATATAGATGCGTGTACATAAAAATTAAGAAGAATACAGTACACATTTTAAAATATAGTTTCAAAGAGAAAATCATGTAATTTAGATTCTTCTGTTGAACACAATAATCATTCATTACAAATTTTACAAAGAAGATGAACGGATTATAATAAACTAACTCAAAAAGATAACTAGATCAAATCCTGTGTTCGACAAATATACCACACACAGATGAATAAAAAAAAATCAGTTCATGGTGTATTGTTTAGTCTTTGTCCAACTTAACCTGTATAAAATATATTTAATTGTACTGTAAATTGTACATAGGACATTTTTGACTATTATGAGTATTATTATTATTGATATTAACATTATTATTATTAATCAGTGACACTAAAACTGGTTTTTTTATGTAAAGATGGGCAACTGGCCAGACTTATGAAAAACTGAGACTATATCTGAGTTGAAAACACATGAAGCCATCCATCTGTTTACCGATAGGGTCAGTAACTAAATGCAGAGGCTGCCAGTGGACTTACAGTTTGAAGAGGTTAACATATATGGGTGTTTTGGAGTGATATGAAAATTTTGAAACAATTCAAACATAAATTGTAATCTGTTACCAGACTGTAAAAACCCCAACCATTTTAGTTCTACTGTACTTTCAAATTTGACTAAAATGAAATACATCTTTGCTCAAGGTACACTCAGATCTATCCTACCATCTTCTGAGGATAGCTTACTTTCTGGCTAATAATATGTAGAAAGTAAGCTACATATTACTTAAGTAGCTTAACTTAAGTAACACCTCCTTCTCATACTGTCTCTCTGTTTTTTAGATAACAGTTGGACAATGCAAGTATAACACTATATTGTTTTGTACTATATTTATTATGAGACCGAGTCCAAATGCCTCTATAAGGGAGCTGTCACTGTTTAAAATACTGTATAAATAGTTATTTGAAATAATATTAGAGCAGTGGATATATTCTTCACTCTCTCTATACTAAAACTGTGTAGCAAATTGTAAAACCCTAAAATACTTTCTTAATTTTCTTTAATATTACTACATGACTTACTTGTAAGTGGTATGTGGTGCAAGGGCAGTAACATCACAGAAATTGTCTTCCACTGTAAGACTTCTATCAGCCACTTCAACACAGTAATGAGTGATGGGATCTCCATGATCGGCAGGATGATACCAGCTTATGTGAAGAGATGTAGGAGTGGCAGTGTAACGGGGTGCATGGACAATTCCTGGTGGTCCAGGTGGGGATACTAATGAAGATGTTGGAGAATAATTACTCCAGCCCGCGCTGTTGGATGCCTGCAAAATTATAAAATCAAATGATTTTTTTAACTGACTAGCTTTTACCCATAGCTTTGTTCATGTGGATTTCATAACTTGATAAAATTAACGACTGGATTTGTTGCATTTAAATTATAATGGTCAAATCCTACAAAAACAATACCTGATGAAAATTTTTATTGATAATATAAAAACCCAATGGACTTCAGATTTATTGATTTTTGAAAGCAACAAAAATAGATTCAACCCCCTTCATGTCTGTTGATTTTAGAATCCAACATTTCAGCTCTCTAGCTATTACTGTTTTAGAGATATTTTGATGGAAGACTTGCAATTACTCTTCTGTGGTTTGACTGTAGCATTTCATGTTCATTTAGAATTTGTTTCAGATAGATTAAAATCAACAAATTTGTAGTAAATATATTTATCTCCTTACAGAAAATATTAAGTAGTTATTAGGTCATACAAACATTCCCTAGACTTTTTATTTATTTGTTTATAAACCCCTTAGAGTTGAATTTAGGGGGGGAAATATTATTATTGTAGTGTAGATTGTGTATGGTGAAAGTTCTACAAAATCCTAACAAAAAATATTTTTTTCTAATTTAAAACTTTTAAAGCCCCTTTTTATCTTTTAAGAGATGCATTTATGAAAACCCCTTCTTACTGAGTCCCCTACATTATAAAATAAAAACTATTGTGCAAATTCTGTATTTATATCGTGAACAACAAAATTTACTGTGTTTGTTTTATTTACTTTAGATAAAAATATGTTTATGTTAATCTTTATCTGTGCATCACAAATTATAAAAAAGCAAATATATGAACAGAATCTGGTATACAGTAACTTAACAAAACAATTACCTGAAGTCTAAAATGACAGACAGTTGCAGGTGGAATGGATTTGACATCATATGATCTATTTGGGCCTTGATAAGATATTGTATTAAATTCTTCACTACTTCCTTGAGCTAATTCTAATCGATAATCAATGATAGGGGCTCCGTTGTTAGCTGGTTCTTCCCAGGAGCATGCAATCGTATGCCCAGGCCTGAAACTAATTGAGGGGCTGCTGGGGGGTCAGGAGGGGCACTTCCACTACGTACTTCAAGAGGGTCTGACCAAGGTCCAGGCTACAACAGAATTTATGAAACACGTCATTAAGTTAATCAGAACGAATTGATTGACAATTATTTTAATTTAAGATATTTAAAATTAATAACATATTTTTTTGCAGTAATGACTTACTCCGACTCTATTACTAGCTCTAAGGAGAAATAAATAGTCATGTCCAGGTAAAAGAGCAGTGACTACACACTCCAAATCCTTTCCTTTATAAGCAGTATGTTCTAAGGGTTTGTCACTACCTCCGTCCCCAACTTCCTCTCTCTTCCCTTTTACTAACAATTCACATTCAGTTATAGGAGCTCCTCCGTCAAAATCAGGATATTCTGTAAACACAACAATATATTATCAAGAGTTTAACAAATAATTTAAAAAATTTAGTACACAAAAATAACAAAATTAAAAAATTAACAGACATACATTAAAAATATTTTAAATAAAAAACAAGATTGTATTAAACAACTGTTTAATATTTATAAATATGTGTTTTACACAAAATCACGAACATTACATAAAATAAATGTTCTACATAATTTTGACTTTCTTCCAATGTCTAGAATGCATAATAACAATTTTACTGGCAAGATCTAAATATGTTTTATTAAAAGAATTTTAATTTCATATTAACATATTGCACAAGTTTAGTAGTTATATGCCATATTCTTTAAATTCTAATTAGTTAAAGTAATAAATATAAATACAGTTGACTTCAGGTAATTCAAAGGTAAAGAGAGCAACAATAACAAAAATTATAGTACAGTAACTTTACATTACTGTACTATAATATAGTATAGTACAGTATATGTATACAATATTAGTATAGTACAGTAATACAGATGGATTCCCTCTACTTTGACCACCTCAGAACGGAACCCTAAGCATAATGAAGCGAATAAGTGCCTGTGAGACAAATGCCTATAAAAGAAGAGCCTACATTAAAATAATAATTAGAACATTGTATAAACAATACCTTGAGAGTTTTTTACTGAAAATATAACTTTACATATATATTATTGTAAATATAACTTTACTAAGTTATAAATACAACTCACCAAAAACATGGTGCTTATCTCACCCATTTACTTATTTTACCAAAATTAAAATCATTATAAATTGGACTGATTTACCTTTCTCTATATGCTCTAAAAATGTGTTTCTGTTTAGCACTCATTTATATACCAAAACACAATAAAGTACAGCGGACAGAATGGTATGGAAGAAAAAAGCGAATAAAAACACAAAACATGCACAACCACACAATAACAACTATGTACAGTAGTGTACTACAAATAATTAATCAGAAATACTGTTCTTGTGCTAGAAAGCACAGAATACAAAAGTTAAGAGAGGAAAGGAACACAGTAGCTATAAGGTGGCTGAGATTTTCATTCTTACTTACAAAAAGAAGGAAATCCCTACAGACAAAATAAACCTTTTTTGTCATTATTTATAAAGATTTATAAATAATCTTTAAAAAATACTTTTCAAATTCTCAAAAAAGATAAGTATTTTTTGTGAATTTCAATTGAAATTATCCAAATAAAATTCAAATTAACAAATTTGTATCATCATTATATATACAGAATTCTAGAAACAGCTGAACTAAAAACATCTGAATTATATAAAGTTGGCTATATATATATATATATATATATATATATATATATATATATATATATATATATATATATTTTTTTATTTTATATATTTTTATATATATATTTTATTATATATATATATATATATATATATATATATATATATATATATATATATAGTGAGACTTTAGCAAGTACTTATATATATATTTATATATATAGTCAATGGAATATATATACTTAAAAACTTAGAAAACTTAAAATACATCAATACGATTTTTAATATGTCTACAAATCTTATTGTCTTACAAATATTCTATTTAAAGTATTACAAAATATGTAGCATTTATAATCAAACATTACTTACGCCATTTAAGTGCTAAACTATAAGGTCTAGGCTTGCCATGTAGGCGTGGAGATGCGCATTGTCCAGGGCATATTGCCTCTGTCGTCACTACTAATGTATCTGAAAAGTCACTTCTTCCTCCTGCAGTTTCGCAAAATATACGTACATCATACTGTGTACCAGGGCTTAATCTATCTATCACATTTTCAGTTTCCATTCCTGTGTATACATTTACAAACTCTGAAACACAAACACATTTAAATAATTAAAATTTTTACTTGGTTTTTCCCTGAAACTGTAACATAATATTAACTACATAATAAAATATCCTTTTTATTAAACTGTTCATAGCAATGATTCTCTTAATAACAGATATGTTATCTTCAAAAGAGAAAAACTATGTTATCCAGGCAATTTATAAATAGAAGAAATAAAGGATACACACAAAAATCAAATGCAGGAATACTGAATGAAAACGAAAATTAAGGCCAAAGACAAAAATGAATGCAATATGTTTTCCTAGCTGACACATTGTTCTTCAGTTTTGAAACAAAAAAGAAGATATGTGAAAATTAATGTAAACAAAACAATTCTTTCATGGTACACCAGAACCTTAATAATTGAAACCCTGGTAATCCAAATGTTTGATAATTTGAACTCAATAAAAGAGATAAAGGCAGTTGCATCTTTTTTCAATGATACATAATGCAAAACAAAGTTTTGCCTATTCAGCTATACTTTAAAATTTAGGTGGCATTTTCATAAAATAAACTTATAAATAAAATTTATACAAATTAAAAACAATTTTTTTATTGATATTCTCCTATCAAAGTTTTGCACAAAGTCCCATTTTATATTCACAACACAAATTAAAATCAATACAACATTTGTAAAAGTAACAAGTGTAAAAATATTTTATTAAATAATATTGTTACATTTTTTTATTTTGTATATGTGTTTGCCATAAAATATCTTTTCTGTAATTTTTTTCCTTCCTATTTGGGTTGTGCGTTTCTTAGGAAGTGCTGTGGTATTAGACATAAGAGTGTTGCTTTGTACTCGATACGAACTCCATCTTTTTTCAATTATATATATATATATATATATATATATATATATATATATATATATATAGAGAGAGAGAGAGAGAGAGAGAGAGAGAGAGAGAGAGAGAGAGAGAGAGGGAGAGAGGGGAGAGGGAGAGAGAGGAGAGGGAGGGGGAGGGAGGGGGGAGGGAGGGAGGGGAGGGAGGAGGGATGGGATGGAGGGGGAGAGAGAGGGAGGGAGGGGGAGAGAGAGGGAGGGAGGGGGAGAGAGAGAGGGGGGACAGTTTTGCCATTCAGCTCTAATTTAAAATCTAAGTGGCGTTTTTGTGCAAATAATTCTAGCAACAAGACATTCTGTAAATACCACATGGGGATTCATACTGCCTAATATCAAAGCCTTGATATTTACTTCAGTCTTATATGTCTCATGATTGATCACTTTGCTAATTATTTCTGTTACAATAGTATTTCCAAGAATGTTATCAAAATAATATTTCAATGTATTAAATAAAAGGGTTTTCTATCATTTTGTAACACTTTATTTTACAGATCCATTATTAATTCTAAACCCCATTTAAATACAGTGCTGAACTAGTAACCTGTTTTTAACTTCCTTTATATTTATGTTTGATAAGCCACACAATTTTATAATACGATCCACCTCTGGTCCCAATTAGTTCAGATATCAAAGTTGAACTGTAATTCGTAAACTAATTTTGGTTATACAAAAATACACTCCGTTAACTACATAAAACATAATTATATTAACTAACCTCCATTCTTTTTTAACTGCAATGTGTAACCCGTTATTTCTGCACCACCTTTGTCTGATGGAGGGTCCCATTTTACTTTGAATGCGTGAGCATGAACACGTCCTTTGACACTGAGTCTTAGAGGTGGTCCAGGCCTTGCAGGTAATGTTTTAAAGCTCACTTCCTCCGACCACTGGGATGCACCCTCATCATTTTGTGCACGCAACTAACCACAAAAAAGTGTTTGTTAGTTACACACAAAAAATTAATATAGTTTTTCTATAAATTTGAGTGCTATTAAAATTTAGGATTATTAGAATAAAATATTGTAAAAAATAATAAAACATAAAATTTAGGTTAAAAAACAATCATCAGCTGAAAAAAATCACTGTTACCTAATAAATCTTAAAAAATAGATGAAACTACTGACATAATGACTGTTGTTTCAAATAATGACGCATCTATGATAAAAAAAAGGTAGAAGTTAGGAGAAAAGTAAGTCATGATTGAGTCCCAAGAGATCAGTGTGTAGCAGCAGGGTGCCAATCAGCAGCCAATGAAGATCACGAAAAAAAAGTTAAGTTCAATGGGGCCAGATGTAGAAAATTTAATGTAGAAAATATATTTGTATATATTTTAGAAAAATTGAGAAAATATAGTAATATTATTTTCTCACTACAAATATAAATATATTTTTAATTTATTGTATATTGATTTTCTCTACTTATACAGACAGTGGCTACCAATATACCATATTACTGAAGAAGTTATCCACCAGAGAAAACCTTATTCTAGAATTTTAATCTTCATCTATGTTGGCTGTTCTTGGACCCATATTGACTCTAATTAGTTCAATAACATAGTATTAAATCTTATGATTAATGTTTAAAATTAAATGGAAATGAATACTGTAATAATACTACTACTAATATGTACAAAAATGATTTAGGACCATAGAAAGTATAAAGCAAATTTTGTTTCATTGTCTCAACTAAAATATGACAAACAGCAAACATTTTGTTTTAATTTTTGGATGACTCTCGTACAATCTTTCCATTATTATAATCATAATCATTGTAATGGATGATATACATGTAATATCATGATTTCATCTAGCCAACTCACTCTAAACTTATAGGATGTATGTCTGCGCAGGCCAGTGCAGATATATCCAATTTCTTTGCCATTGTAAACAGGCAAAAAGCCATGCCCTGAATCTTTGTCGTCCATCTGAAGAGTGAAGTCATCATCTGTTGGCCGCCTCTCCCAGCTCAAGTTAAGAGTTGTTACTCCGGCTTCATGTAATACTGGTGGGATCGGTTGTCCGGGGGGGCTGTCATTGGTCCAAAATGCAGTTTCCTCCGAGTATTCACTACCATGAGAAAACAATGAAACAAAAGTTATTATAATGCACTTAAAAATTTGTTCCAATATTTTGAAATTTTGAATAAGTTAAGAGATTTTTTTAACTCATTATGTTATATAATTTAATCCATTAATTTTAATTTTAAATTTGATTTTAAACTATATCCAGTGAACAAATATGTAAGCATAAAACTTTCTGTATATATTGTTTTTAGGATCAGTTTTGAATTGTTTATTTATAAAATAATTAAGCCTACTGTTTTGAAATAAATATTTTTGACACAATAACATGTATAGGCTGGTTAATAACTGCATTTTGTTTTATTCAGTTCCAATTAACAACACTAATGGACACCAAGATTTTTATAAATGCAAAAACTTATTTTCAAAAAATATATAATGCATGGTGTAAAACATTCAGCAGCATAAACATATTTTGTTTAACTTTAATATGCAGGTTATGTCTAATACCACAGTTTCAAAGTTGCATCAGCAAAATTGTATAGTTTTGAGAAATGAACAATCAGTAATAACTTATTCCTAGTTTCTATTATTTTACAGTTGTTTTCAGTTTGTATTTGATATGCACATTAAGAAATGCAGGAAGTAATATATTTAATACAAAAACATTAATGACATAACACTGTAATATGCCTTTTATGTATCAGCATTTATTTGATAATAAGAATAGTATTAATACATTCTTAGAAAAAACAAACTTAATTTAACTTTGTCACTATATAAAGTACAGTACACTAAAAGTATAGGATGATGGAAAAAATAAATTTAAAATTATGATGAACGTAAATGTAGTCTCCTGACTAAAAAGGACTTGAATATCTGAACATTTGTATGTTTCTGCATATTGCTGGAGACTAAACTAATTGACCAATTTCGATGGAATTCAGCATGTATTTGTAGTTTTATCATGTTTCAGGGACTGTTATAATAAAAACCAAAATTTTATTAATCCATTTTGAGAAATTAGGTCAATTTCCAGTTTTTTATTGATAGCCAGTCAGGACATTCTGAAGGATTTGTGTAATGTTTCTGCACCATTTATTTTCTTTTGAGTAACAAATGAAGTAAAGCAACAGGTGCCTCTATAACAACACCTTTGCTCTTTACACTGCCAAGTACCAGTGAACTTATCTACTGCCAAATTAACTATAGTTCATTTCAAAATTTAACAGAAACAATTAAAATATTTTAAATATATATATTTACCTTTTGCCACACTCGTTGACAGCATACAATCTGAATTTATAACAACTAGCAGGTGTCAGTTTTGATAGATTACTTTGTTTCCCTTTGCCTCGATATACTTCTGTCCATTCACCACCAGCGTGATCACACTCTAATACGTAATGTATGATAGAGGATCCATTATCTGGTGCAGATGCCCATCTCAGTTGCAGAGCAGTTCTTGTGCGAGTGATTAGTTTAGGTTTAGCAGGAGGGTCTGGTTCACAGGGTGGTGTGCGTAGAATTGTTGGCTCACTTGCAGTACCAGCAACACCTTCTAACCATGAAGTCACACAGACGCAATATTCTGTGCCCGGTCTTAAGTCTTGGATCCTGTAAAATGATACACGCTATACATTAGTTTGGTAAAAACTAATATTCACAGATCCACAGCTGCCTCAATGAACGAAACAAATTTCCAGAAAGTAACAAAATTAACATTACAAAAACAATCAGGTTTTTAATATTTTGTATCAAAAATACTGAAATGAACTTTGATCGCTATATTTTTTTACTTTTTACCTTGCACTGTGTTATTACTTTAATTTTTAAATTTAAATTTAATCTATAAAATTTAACCGTGACTACTGTCAGACTTATTTCATATTTTTAATAAAATATGAAAACTTAACAAGCTAATTCATGCAGATTTTAACGTTGTTATGATATTGAAATGAAATCTCATTTTCAAAAAAGTCTAATAAAAGTTGTGATTTTTAAAGATTTTCGGTGTCAATCATTTTGAAATCACTGATTTTTCTGAAGTAAAATTTGAGTCCAGTAGATCACTGGCAAATATCAAAAAGAACATAAGGTGAACTCCATTAAGTTTACCTGCAAGACTGAGCAACTCCACTGTAAATAGATTTGTATTTTCCTTCCTTGCCCTTATCACTTAATAATACTTCATAACTGAATCCAGACTCATTGATTTCAAGTTCAGGATGGTTTTTATAATCTGGAGGCCACCATTGTAAGAGTGCACTGCGAGAACTCAGCTCTGTTACCTGATGTAAAAATAAAATGTTATTAATTCATTAAGTTTAAAAGTAAAAATGCTGCAATGAAGATACTATTAAAGTCAAGCTACAAAATGTTTTATTCACATAAATACTATATTTTATATTATTTAAATTAATGAAAGACAAACAGATATTTTAATATTATACTTGTACTAGTGGCTTGTAATGGGCACCTATATATTTGTTCATAATAATTTAAATCAATAGTTTTTTTAATAAATTCGTAATTCCAGAAAAATTAACAATTGCAAGCTCCCTTAATTAAATTTAAGAACATGTCGGAAAGAAAGTCGAAACAGAAAATCAGGTAATTCTCTAACCTAAGAAAATGTTTAAATAAATAAAATCTGATTAATTTTCGTTTGTTATGTAAACTTTTGCCTTTTTAAAAAAGGCGAATTAAAAAAAAACTTTCAGCTTCATTAAAAAAAAATTAGTGTCCCCTCAAATTCAAGACTAAGACCTTTAAAATAAGTCCTTAAAAAAACCTTTCTATGATTTTCCAGTCTCTAATATTATCTTCTAATTTCACTTTCAGGAATTATATACAACGATAAAAGTTTATAACAGGAGAGTTACTCATTTAAAAAGAAACGGTTTTTCAAAATAATATTTTAACATAAAACAAATTGTTTTTTTCTTTAGAAATTATAAAACAAATTAAATCTGCTTTGTTTGTGTACTTTACTTTTTCATACTTCATTCTTTAACCAATTATTAGTATTATTTATTAAGCTTTATTCTAACAGTCAGTTGTAGGCTATTTAATTTATATTAATGTGTAAGTAATTTACTGATATTTATGTTAAATTTTACTTTTAATTTACTTCACTTTATTATTTTTTTTTTAATTATTATGCACACAACCAACATTTTCTATAAAATTTTATAACCTACTAAGTGTTTTAACCTATATAACGCACAAAGAATAAAACTAATTTTCCATACCTGAGGCGGCTTAATGTTGGACAAAAGGTCAGCTATAAGTGTTGTGTCATCATCTTCGTCCTGTACACTACTACTCTCTTCTCCATCTTCTGATGTACCGACACTACTCATGCCTTTACGTCCACGTAAGCCATTTATTAAGTCTGTAAATGGTGAAATTTAAACACAATAAAGCTCAAAGTTTAATAAACAATGACACAGCAATAACAATAACCCATAAGTTATAGTTTCAGATACCTGTTTTACAAAATGATTTCAGATTGAAGCAGGCACTAAATAATTTAAAATTGTTGCCTTTAATAACAATGAATAATTATTCATAATTATCACAGTCACTAGCCATGAAGTACAAATCTTATGATAAACTATTGAAATATGTATATATAAATATATATATATATTCAAATGTTTTAGTTGCAGACAATCTTAACATTTAAACAAATAAAATTATGACTATTTATAAACTGAACATTATATAACACTCCAAAACATACTCTCTATTAGTGCAGAAAACTTCATTGCAGTGTGAATTAACAATAAATTATTTACTATTAGAATCATAAAACAATTAAATATGTAATAAGCATAAGCTGAACTGGTGTGAAAGCGAACCTGACATGGGATTGCAAGATGTGGCTCCAGTATTAATTTTGAAGATATAAAAAATGTTTGAGCTTTATAAACATTTAATTTGTTTGATTCAGGAAGAGAAAATAATCTAATAAAAACACCTGGTGGCTGAAATATGCTATAGGCACAAACAATTATGTAATTCTCAAAATTGTTTCAACTTTTGCTGGGCCAAGAACGAAGTAAAGAGATCAGTTGAAAGTGGATTTGGAAAGTAAATGAGTTGAATAGAGACTGGTTGCGGAGGTCAAAGAAATCAAGGAGGCTGTGGCAAATAACCCATTAAAGTGTAAGCATCAAAGGGTTTCCATTCTGATTCCCAGTTCTGAGTATACTTAACATTAATACTTTATAATATTAACATTCATATTATGCAATTATAACACAAATGTGTTCAATCATTCTCAATAATTCAAAATCTTCTGACCATATTATGTAGAAATTATAAGCTATTCGAAGGACTGCATGATGATTAGGGTACAGTTGAGTAACCTAAACAATTGTGTTTTGTGTCAAGGCAGGTTGGGATTCATAAAATTTTTTTTTTTTTTTTTTTTTTTTTTTTAAGCAAGCTGATCAGCTGGTGGGATGATTTATAGCATATGAAAATGCAAATCGAACCCGGATCCTCGAGATGAAAGCCTAGTACGCTATCCACTAGACCACCGAGGCGGCTTTCATAAAAATAAGCAAGCTGATCAGCTGGCATATCAAATTCAAAGGACCTGAATTGTTTTGTGGCACATCAAGGGTGACTACACAGTTCATCAATTTTAAGGCTCACAGAAAGCACAAGAGGAAATGGAGGGTATAGCAGGACTTAAAGTTTGCAGGGTTTGCAGGACCAAAACAAAAATTGAAACAGAAACAACCATACAGTACAATTGAAATAACCTTCGTATGTTAAAACATGGCATGATATTTAAAAGAATTGGAAGGAAAAAACGTAAATTGACAGAGAAGGTTACCTTCCATCTAAACACAGCACATGACTACCTAGTTACCATCATTTAGGATGCACAGAATGAAGATCCTATTCTTAGATGAATGTATTGTGCCATGAAAAGTCTGTGGTGAATAAAGATCATGTGGTACTATGTAAGATTGAATGCACATTAAAGAAGATCAAAAACATTAATGTAACGACCAATACATTGTATTGGGGCAACAAGAGACTGACAGACCAAGAAGAAAACTGTTACCTATGCCCATCGAAAATAAACATAGGTCACTGAATGTAAAGAAAAAAAATATAATTCACACAAAAAGAGGTGTAAATAAAAAGTTGTACAATTTTTAGATGACATCAGATGTGTTCCATGTAATACAATATCACCCCTCATTAATTCAAACAAAATAATTCACACATAAATTAAATAAAATAATTCACACAATAACAGCTGTAAATAAGAAGCTGTACCTTTTTTAGATGAAATTGAAGGTGTTCCATGTCCTACAACATTACCCTCATAAATTAAAAATTATTCATACATAAATTAAAACAAAATAATTCACACAATAACAGCTGTAAATAAGAAGCTGTACCTTTTTTAGATGAAATTGGAGGTGTTCCATGTCCTACAACATTACCCTCATAAATTAAAAATTATTCATACATAAATTAAAACAAAATAATTCACACAATAACAGCTGTAAATAAGAAGCTGTACCTTTTTTAGATGAAATTGGAGGTGTTCATGTCCTACAACATTACCCTCATAAATTAAAAATTATTCATACATAAATTAAAACAAAATAATTCACACAATAACAGCTGTAAATAAGAAGCTGTACCTTTTTTAGATGAAATTGAAGGTGTTCCATGTCCTACAACATTACCCTCATAAATTAAAAATTATTCATACATAAATTAAAACAAAATAATTCACACAATAACAGCTGTAAATAAGAAGCTGTACCTTTTTTAGATGAAATTGAAGGTGTTCCATGTCCTACAACATTACCCTCATAAATTAAAAATTATTCATACATAAATTAAAACAAAATAATTCACACAATAACAGCTGTAAATGAGAAGTTGTACCTTTTTTAGGTGAAATCGGAGGTGTTCCATGTCCTACAAGCTCGCCCCTCATATGTTTCTGCTCTAACTTTTTTTTGAGCTTAATATATTGCCGTTGTGTGCGTTCATCTTTATGAAAGTTGTGCGCTGGGGGTGGTGAATGCCCTGGTTTGTAAAAATTAATTTAATTTAATAACTGCTAAAGTACTTAATATAAGAGTACAGGTAGTTAAATATTTTTGTTATATATATATATATACATATATATGATTCCCATACATAAATATGATTTTTACATCCAAACATTTACGTAGTAAACTTTGATTTCCATGCATTGCTTTTCAAAAAAAAAAAAACATGTGAAGGTCTTTGTATTTTAACATTGCATACATGGTCTTAAGTTTTTTTGTTACTCCAATAATTTTGGAGAACTCATCAACCTCACTTATGTATTATCAGTTGGCCTACACAAAACACAAGCATAACTGATTACCTGCTTATAAACTTGTTTATTTACTTTTAAGGCTTACTGTAAGAATACCTTTTTCATAACAAAGAGTCCACTATTTATTATGTAATTTTTTGGGGAAAAGAGTTATTGGAGCAGGCAAATTGTAAAAACAGACCCAGAATCGTGTGCGACCGTAATCTCTAGAATATCACTGGAAAAACTTTAAAGCATTCACAATTTTTGCAAAGTCTGATTCAAACAACACAAACATTATTTTAGTAATAGCATTGCAGCTTGGTCATGTTTGTTTACTTAGCAAAATCTGCTCACCAGTTTAAAACTGAAGCAATTTAAAATCATGTTAAATCTTTTTTTTTTAAATCTGAGCATTTTAAATTTGCTCAACAATTTATTTAAACTGAAAATAAACCCCAAGATGGCCAGAGTTCATTTTGTATTTCAATAAAATTTGAGATGCTAATTCTTGCAGATTTTACAATAATTAAATTTTCAAAAGAATAGTTATTGATTTATTTCAAAATGTTTCAAATAATATCACATCTTCAGTCAATACAGTAAATATATATTACCAAACTTTTATATATTACCAAATTTATACAAGAACAATTATACATTAAATTTGGCTGTTATGAACTGAATAAGCTAAACTAAGTTATAATGTATATAAAGGTGTCTTCTTCTTACCTTGAGCAGGAACATGTCCTAGCATGCCTGGCTGTAAAGTAGTACCGTGTCCAAATGGTGGATACCCTGGTGGCAGACCCTGTGGTGTAAAAAACGGCTGAGGAGGAGGGTTGGAGCCACTAGCTGGACCAGGTCCCTAAAGGCAAGCATTCAACAGGTAAAATACGTTGTGTAGTATTTACTTCTAATATAATGAACACCCATGTCCAAACAGAAAAACAGCTGTTTGATGAAGAGAAAATTGTTAGCTGATAGGTCCATAAAAATATTCTTTAAATTGTTACAACTCATTTATTTAAAATTCTAATGCTCTTTAAACAGGAATTTCCTCAATTTTCACTGTCAGATCTGCTGCACACAGGCAACAATCTGCTCTCAGAATGAACTGTTGCTTCACCAATTGTTACAACTCATTTATTTAAAATTCTAATGCTCTTTAAACAGGAATTTCTTTAATTTTCACTGAAGGTTTCTTTCAGGTCTCCAACACACTGGCAACAATCTGCTTTCAGAATGAACTGTCGCTTCACCGAAGATTGTATGCTTAATTGGAGTCGAGAACTCAAGCTTAGGTAACAGCTGTACACTATTCTGCCCAGCAGCTATCAGAAGTCTGCAATAAATATTTGATTTTTGTGCTTTCAGACACCAAAAGCAAAACTGGTTCCGGTTGCAGTCAACATTTCATTGTTTTTTTAATAACAAGTAGTTGTCTGTTCTGTGGAAATATAGGGCGATTATTTCACATCTACTATTAGACCAATAATCTCTTTCATTTCTAATTTGCTAAACGTATTCTTAGCATCTGATGAACCTGTTCTGATAAAGTAGGAGAAAAAATGTCGATAGTTCCCGAACCGCGATAATGGCCTTTGTTTGGTTTGAGTGTTAAAAGACCTTACTTGTCAAATTTTATCAAAACAGTTTAGGTCAATTTAAAAAAAATCTGATTTTCATTAATTTATAAGGAGTTTCAACAAAATAATGTTTTAAAGCAATTTTTTGAAAATTAAAAATAA
Organism: Callitettix versicolor; assembly: GCA_022606455.1. Lineage (NCBI taxonomy): Eukaryota > Metazoa > Arthropoda > Insecta > Hemiptera > Cercopidae > Callitettix > Callitettix versicolor. The sequence continues at coordinate 90,641,444 of CM040189.1, forward strand.
TTTAACACAATATTTATATGCCAAATTTCATTGCAATCCATCAATTTGTTTAGTAGCCAGAGACAGACGAACATATATACAAACAAAAACAACTTTCTTATGTGTCCAGAAAAAAAATATATACAACATAATCTTAAAATATGTTTTTCATTATCGTATAGTCAGAAAGTAATAAACAGTGGGCGCAAAGTGGTTGGTGTAGGGAGGGAGGTTCCCGATCCTAGTTCGCTACCGGAAGCCAAAGACATATAACACGAAACAAGATGGCATTGTATTGCACTAATTTAAGAGTAACGAAATAACCTTAAATGATGTTATCCGTTTATCACATTACACATTCTGCACAGCATACAACACAATGATTAAAGCTTACAAAACACAAGTTTGTTATAATGATAAGAAGACCACTAACCTTACAAGCGTATGTTCTGTACAATTTAACCAAAATTTAACATTTATTTAGTATGGCAAAATGAGTTACTGCAGCAGTCAATACTGCAGCCTAATGTGATGGTAAAACCTGAATCAATACCACGAAATGTGCACATATTAATTACTATATTCAATTCGATTCCAACGATTCTTAGATTGTAGTCTTACGTTTTTATTCAAAACTTGGAAAATAAATCGTGCTTTCAAACGATTCTTAGATTGTAGAGTATCGCGTTTTTAGTCCAATCGTATTGAAAACTCGGCACACAAATCGTGTTTCAAACGGTTCTTACGATTCTAGAATCTCGGGTTTTAAAGTCGTGGTTTCAAACGATTCTTCGATTCTAGAGTATCGCGTTTTTAGTCCAATAGTATTGAAAATTCGGCAAACAATTCGTGTTTCAAACGGTTCTTACGATTCTAGAATATCGGGTTTTAAAGTCGTGGTTTCAAACGATTCTTCGATTCTAGAGTATCGCGTTTTTAGTCCAATAGTATTGAAAATTCGGCAAACAATTCGTGTTTCAAACGGTTCTTACTATTCTAGAATCTCGGGTTTTAAAGTCGTGGTTTCAAACGATTCTTAGATTCTAGAGTATTGCGTTTTTAGTCCAATCGTATTGAAAACTCGACACACAAATCGTGTTTCAAACGGTTCTTACGATTCTAGAATCTCGGGTTTTAAAGTCGTGGTTTCAAACGATTCTTCGATTCTAGAGTATCGCGTTTTTAGTCCAATAGTATTGAAAATTCGGCAAACAAATCGTGTTTCAAACGGTTCTTACGATTCTAGAAGCTCGGGTTTTAATTTTTTTTTTTTTTTTAACGTCCAACTATTGTGCACACTTGGGCTGATGGGATGATTTATAGCGTTTGAAAATGCCAAGCCCTCGCCGGGAATCGAACCCGGGTCCTCGGGTTTTAAAATCGAGGTTTCAAACGATTCTTCGATTCTAGAGTATCGCGTTTTTAGTCCAATTGTATTGAAAACTCGGCAAACAAATCGTTTTTCAAACGGTTCTTACGATTCTAGAATCTCGGGTTTTAAAGTCGTGGTTTCAAACGATTCTTAGATTTTAGAGTATCGCGTTTTTAGGCCAATTACATTGAAAACTTGGCAAAGAAATCGGTGTTTCAAAGTCGTGGTTTCAAACGATTCTTAGATTTTAGAGTATCGCGTTTTTAGGCCAACTATATTGAAAACTCTGCAAACAAATTGTGTTTCAAACGGTTCTTACGATTCCAGAGTCTCGGGTTTTAAAGTCGTGGTTTCAAACGATGCTTAGAGTATCGCGTTTTTTGTCCAATTATATTGAAAACTCGGCACACAAATAGTGTTTCAAAATTTTCTTACATTCTAGAGTCTCGTGTTTTTGGTAAAACTGTATTTAAAATGTAAATAAATGGTGGTTACAGTTTGGAAAATTTCGTTAACCATACATCCTTTAATCCATTTTAATTTTTAAAATTCGTAACTGTTATAAGCTTACAGTATTTTTTCTCTGCCCAAATAGACAGATTATTAAATACAGCACGCCCATACAAGTTGTCCTACGACTTATACTTTTTTCTAATCGAATTAAATAACTTTGTTTACATTTATTTCCATCACACGAGCAAAGAATCTGCATGCCGCAATTATCTTCTTCTTCCGTGATTAGAAGAGCCAAACACTGTTGCTGGAGCTAACTAATGTTTATTTGATTACAGTGCCTACTTGAAGACATTATACATACTGCAAGTTTCACCTTATTAAAGCAAAACATACTTAGTTATTTACCGACAGAGAAAAACATGTTCTCATTAATTTGTGTCTATCAAAATTATAAATTTTTAACTGTTTTAAGAATTTTTTGTTCCCTTGTACCTACTTTAAGGTAACAGAAAAATGGTAATTTCTTCAATTAGAGGACATTTTTAGCTCCGTGTTCGGTTGTCTCTTTTTCCGCTATTCGTCTGTAAACAATTTCTACAACATTTTTATCTCCTGCTTTAATTACTCGATTGTTATTACATATATACTGTTTTCATTTGAAGTTCTCAAAAGTACCATAAGTACCTCACGTATAAATTTGATATTAATTCCGATCGGTTTTGTACCTAACACCAAAACAATTAAGGACCTGCGTTTATTGAAACTACATATTATATAGGGTTCCTACATGTTTGTCAGAACACCAGGGACTTTCATGCATCACACTTTTCCAAGGCGTTACAGTAAAATAAAACCATCTTAAAACCGACAAAAGCTATGTAAACAAAATTCCAATAGTAGTACAAAATGTCCCCGTGAAAGAGCAGTATAATGTAGGCATATGTGACAGTATAATTTTGTGTGTACCAAAACAGCTGATTGCTAAGAAAAAATATTGTTCAAAGTAATATTTAAATTATTACTGTGTCAAAAGACTAAAAGAATTTTGAAAGGCGAATCAGTAAGAGCAGTTCTAATATGTAAATGCCATTAAATAAAAGGCACTGCTTTTCGTAAGCAGTAAATACTGCTTACTTCATGGATGGACTTCATAAAATGGATAGCGACTTCATAAAAAAGAACAAGACGTTCTTACCTCTTTTCCTTTTTGTTTACGTAATAATTACTGACCGAATCAGTTTTAAAAATAGAATCTGTAAAGACAAACTAGGCCAGTTCTAATAAGTAAATGTTATTAAATAAGACTGCTTTTAGTAAACATTAAATACTGCCTAATTTAGTTTTGTAATGTAAAATTTGGTTATAATAGGTTTCATTTGTAAATATTTCAATAACGTACAATGTTATAATTCAGTCATTAATTTTAAAGTTACAGTTCTAAGTACGAAATTAGAAGGTCGTATTAACATTATTGTACTGTTCCGTTTTTCTCCCATTAACTACGAACGATCTCACGGGCCCACTAGCAGTAGTATATTTGTACAAGGGATTCATAGGCTACTGGGCTATTGAACGCACTTAAATTGGTTTTAGAGACTTCGATTGAATCATAATCATAATTTACATATACCGAAAAATTATAATTTATAGAACTTAGTCGTCTAAATATAACGTATTTAATATCCTCAAAACGTCAAGTTAAAATAAACAGTCTTAAATTAGTAGGTCAAGTGGTTTATATATTTGATTTTATTAAATAGGCCAGTAGAACAACGTGAAATTTCATAACTTAAGTCAGAGTAACAAAAGTGAAAAGACAAAATTTACAGTTCTCGAAAAATCATTCTTTTTTTACGTTAATACTTTATGAGTAGACTGAGGACGAGGGATCAGTGTTAACGGTAAGGATAAAGCAACGGGAGTAACTGTAGCTCGAACTAAGGTCCTTGAGGGGAAAACACAAACTCCTAAATCCGTTTAGTCTCCAGCAATGTGTACTGACACAAGAACCCAAAGGCGGTCATGAAAACCCATATACGTTTACTCGAGATAGATTTTTTCACAATCGATTTTACCTTCACCATAGGCCTTTTTTTATTTTGTATAAAGGGTAATAAATATAAGTGTATAAGGGGATAAGTGACAAATCAAACCAGGTACGTAAATGAAAAAAAGAAAACAATTTTGCTATAGGCCTAGTTTTAAAAAATGTAGTTTACAAAAATGTAAAAAACGTTTAGATATAAAAATGATTTTCAACTGATTGATTTTGTCAAATAGTTGCAAAACATATCCGTGAATAAAGTACATAAGCTATTATTCATTTAGACCCTAAGCATTTAACATTATCTACGAATTTGGCAATTACAGAGATAAGCTTTAAATTCTTGTTATGTAAAACAATTACAAGATAAAACGTGATTTTTTAATTTTATTTGAATAAAATTATATATTTGACTTACAATAAAATGACTGCGTACCATCAAATAAAATTCAATATTATTATTACATTTTTTTCGTTAATTATCAAAAGCTAATATTAAGGTTGATAAGACTACCGTTTGATAACCAAATCTTTTAAAAATCTATTGACTTTGGCGGCATAGCCTACCTGTAAGGTACAACATTTCAGTTTCTTTTTTTTAGTAAGAAATACAAATTAATTTTTATACAAACTGCATTTAAGTTATATTAGGATTTTAATAAAATTAGGCTAATAACACAAACTTTGTTAATTAGCTCCAAGAATTCTAATGATTTCAACCAATTTTAAAATATTCTAAGAACCACGTTTAATGTCCTCAGATTAACCTTACCTCAGATTCGTTATTTTCTTCCATTTTTATCTTATAATTTAAAATAAACAGCCGTCCTACTTGCCGTCATTGATTTGTTGGCAGTCATTACTTGAAGCACGTATAACCTACTACAAGGCTAGTTAAATAACAAGTAAGTTTACGTGGACCAGCTAGCATCAGCTGACGTGTACCTAGTTCAACCAATTGCCACCAATATATAGAGCGCTAACTGTAGATTGGCGCAGAATTAGAATTAACTTTTTGTTATGTATTTCTGGCGTGGATTAAATTTAACTAGTAGGCCTATAAGCTATAGCCTATTTCCGTATAGCAATCGCGACAAAGCTTCAAAATAGAAGTTTTAAGCCCCTAAATTATTTAAAATAAAATTAGTACGCTAATTTGTTTGTATACAAAACAAATACCGAAATTAATGATATAAGCCTACTTTGTAAATGTTTTATAAAAATGTGCAAATAATATTGTTTCCAATAACAGATCCATTAGTGTCCAGGGATATATGCCCTTCAAACGGTCTAAAATTCTACGGAATTAAATGTATTTTTAACAAACTTTGTTGGCTTAACAATCATATTTGGAAAACATTGTTTGATGCGGCAACTAAATAAAAACCGTGTAAAATACACAAATAACATATTTAATGTGAGAATGTTAATTTGACTATTATCACAAGCCTGCTCAAAAAAAGGGTAATTACTTAATAAACTGAGAAAAATTACATGTAAAAACGAATTTTTAGACAAAGTAGTAACGAAACCTAACACATTTCACGAGAAAATTATAATAACAAAATCACCGATAATAAATAAACTTGAGAAACTTGAAATGTTCAAGTTAAGTATTGACAACAATAAAATTAGTAGTTGTTTCAAAGTGTAACAATGAAAAAATTGGAAGAATACCTTAAAAATATAACATAATTGCAACATTTTTGACTTCGGCAACATTAAGACAACATTCCCAAAAGAAAAAGTTATAGACAAAATTTTTAAATTCAACCAAGCAGTTGTCATAAAGCATATCGATAAAACAAAAAGATCTGTTGGAAAGAGATATTACTTATGATAAAAATATATATCGAATTAAATTTAAGTTACCGAGAGCTATTGCAATTCACACAGATTCTATTGCTGTTCACATTCTGTCCCCTATAATCTACAGTTCATTCAGATCACAATCGTTAGTTATGACATTTCTAGAAAAAAAATATATTAATAGTAAAATAAAAGAACAGAAATTGTTTCAAAAAATTAAAATTTTAATTTATAAGGGTATAAAGTAAGCAGTTCATGTTTGCCTTTAATAAAAAAAAGACATTTTACTAATGCTGTACAGAATTTGATGAGTTTTACAACTGTTCATTTAAATTACTGCACAACAAATTAGTCTCGTAGCGTAGAGCAGAAACGTTTGGACAAATTAAAATAAAGTTTAATTTTTAATATAGGCTACTGAAGTTGAAATTGTGAAAATCCTCATTAAACAGCATTAAATTCTGATTATAGTTACGTAGCCTATTTAGCTACGGTTGCTCTATTTACGTAACTTAATTACATAAATTGTATTTTGACAACATCTGACACGTTTCTCATCACAAATAAGATGTTTTTTTTTCATTTTATTAACTTTACGATATATTCATAATTATTATTTAAGTATCGTAAAGCTGCCCAAATTTTCAGCTGTAATTATACTAATCGGTCAAAGGTGTTGCATTACGTTAGTGTGTAGACAATTTTTAAGTAGCGTTTATTTTTTTTTTTTTTTTTTTTTTTTTTTTTAACGTCCGACTATTGTGCAAAGTAGCGTTTACATTAAGCACTTATCAGACGTTGGATTTCTTACGAAGTCGGTAATCATGGAATTGGTTAGGTTAGTTTAGGTTTCTCCTTTTGTTTCGACCTTTCGATAATTTCCGCAAAACACTTTGTATTCTTACATATATACACAACATATGTATTTTATCCGACGTTGGAACGCAAACTAGGCTATATAGTATCATATATAGATAACTGATAACCAGTCGGTAATCACTGCATTGGTTAGGTTAGTTTAGGTTTCTCCTTTTGTTTCGATCTTTCGATAATTTCCGCAAAACATACTTTGTATTCTTACATATATACACAACATATGTATTTTATCCGACGTTGGAACGCAGCCTAAGCTATATAGTATCATATATAGATAATTAATAACCAGTCGGTAATCATTGCATTGGTTAGGTTAGTTTAGGTTTCTCCTTTTGTTTCGACCTTTCGATAATTTCCGCAAAACACTTTGTATTCTTACATATATACACAACATATGTATTTTATTCGAAGATGGAACGCAAACTAGGCTATATAGTATCATATATAGATAACTGATAACCAGTCGGTAATCACTGCATTGGTTAGGTTAGTTTAGGTTTCTCCTTTTGTTTCGATCTTTCGATAATTTCCGCAAAACATACTTTGTATTCTTACATATATACACAACATATGTATTTTATCCGACGTTGGAACGCAGCCTAAGCTATATAGTATCATATATAGATAATTAATAACCAGTCGGTAATCATTGCATTGGTTAGGTTAGTTTAGGTTTCTCCTTTTGTTTCGACCTTTCGATAATTTCCGCAAAACACTTTGTATTCTTACATATATACACAACATATGTATTTTATTCGACGAAGGAACGCAAACTAGGCTATATAGTATCATATATAGATAACTGATAACCAGTCGGTAATCACTGCATTGGTTAGGTTAGTTTAGGTTTCTCCTTTTGTTTCGATCTTTCGATAATTTCCGCAAAACATACTTTGTATTCTTACATATATACACAACATATGTATTTTATCCGACGTTGGAACGCAGCCTAAGCTATATAGTATCATATATAGATAATTAATAACCAGTCGGTAATCATTGCATTGGTTAGGTTAGTTTAGGTTTCTCCTTTTGTTTCGACCTTTCGATAATTTCCGCAAAACACTTTGTATTCTTACATATATACACAACATATGTATTTTATTCGACGATGGAACGCAAACTAGGCTATATAGTATCATATATAGATAACTGATAACCAGTCGGTAATCATTGCATTGGTTAGGTTAGTTTAGGTTTCTCCTTTTGTTTCGACCTTTCGATAATTTCCGCAAAACACTTTGTTTTCTTACATATATACACAACATATGTATTTTATTCGACGATGGAACGCAAACTAGGCTATATAGTATCATATATAGATAACTGATAACCAGTCGGTAATCATTGCATTGGTTAGGTTAGTTTAGGTTTCTCCTTTTGTTTCGACCTTTCGATAATTTCCGCAAAACACTTTGTATTCTTACATATATACACAACATATGTATTTTATTCGACGATGGAACGCAAACTAGGCTATATAGTATCATATATAGATAACTGATAACCAGTTGGTAATCATTGCATTGGTTAGGTTAGTTTAGGTTTCTCCTTTTGTTTCGACCTTTCGATAATTTCCGCAAAACACTTTGTATTCTTACATATATACACAACATATGTATTTTATTCGACGATGGAACGCAAACTAGGCTATATAGTATCATATATAGATAACTGATAACCAGTTGGTAATCATTGCATTGGTTAGGTTAGTTTAGGTTTCTCCTTTTGTTTCGACCTTTCGATAATTTCCGCAAAACACTTTGTATTCTTACATATATACACAACATATGTATATTTTATTCGACGATGGAACGCAAACTAGGCTATATAGTATCATATATAGATAACTGATAACCAGTTGGTAATCATTGCATTGGTTAGGTTAGTTTAGGTTTCTCCTTTTGTTTCGACCTTTCGATAATTTCCGCAAAACACTTTGTATTCTTACATATATACACAACATATGTATTTTATTCGACGATGGAACGCAAACTAGGCTATATAGTATCATATATAGATAACTGATAACCAGTTGGTAATCATTGCATTGGTTAGGTTAGTTTAGGTTTCTCCTTTTGTTTCGACCTTTCGATAATTTCCATAAAACACTTTGTATTCTTACATATATACACAACATATGTATTTTATTCGACGATGGAACGCAAACTAGGCTATATAGTATCATATATAGATAACTGATAACCAGTTGGTAATCATTGCATTGGTTAGGTTAGTTTAGGTTTCTCCTTTTGTTTCGACCTTTCGATAATTTCCGCAAAACACTTTGTTTTCTTACATATATACACAACATATGTATTTTATTCGACGATGGAACGCAAACTAGGCTATATAGTATCATATATAGATAACTGATAACCAGTTGGTAATCATTGCATTGGTTAGGTTAGTTTAGGTTTCTCCTTTTGTTTCGACCTTTCGATAATTTCCGCAAAACACTTTGTATTCTTACATATATACACAACATATATATTTTATTCGACGATGGAACGCAAACTAGGCTATATAATATCATATATAGATAACTGATAACCAGTTGGTAATCATTGCATTGGTTAGGTTAGTTTAGGTTTCTCCTTTTGTTTCGACCTTTCGATAATTTCCGCAAAACACTTTGTATTCTTACATATATACACAACATATGTATTTTATTCGACGATGGAACGCAAACTAGGCTATATAGTATCATATATAGATAACTGATAACCAGTTGGTAATCATTGCATTGGTTAGGTTAGTTTAGGTTTCTCCTTTTGTTTCGACCTTTCGATAATTTCCGCAAAACACTTTGTATTCTTACATATATACACAACATATGTATTTTATTCGACGATGGAACGCAAACTAGGCTATATAGTATCATATATAGATAATTGATAACCAGTCGGTAATCATTGCATTGGTTAGGTTAGTTTAGGTTTCTCCCTTTGTTTCGATCTTTCGATAATTTCCGCAAAACATACTTTGTATTCTTACATATATACACAACATACGTATTTTATCCGACGTTGGAACGCAAACTAGGCTATATAGTATCACATATAGATAATTGATAACCAGTTGGTAATCACTGCATTGGTTAGGTTAGTTTAGGTTTCTCCCTTTGTTTCGATCTTTCGATAATTTCCGCAAAACATACTTTGTATTCTTACATATATACACAACATATGTATTTTATCCGACGTTGGAACGCAGCCTAGGCTATATAGTATCATATACAGTTAATTGATAAGTAGTCGGTAATCAATGCATTGGTTAGGTTAGTTTAGGTTTCTCCTTTTTTTCTCGATCTTTCGATAATTTCCGCAAAACGATACTTTGGATTCTTACTTATAAACATAAAATAGATCACTATTTATTTTCTGCTCTTACCTAAAACCACCCTTGGAAACAGCTGATTGTAAAACACACTCGACATTTTTTACAATACAGCAACTCACAGCACTATATACACAGTTTAAAAAAAAAACAAATTAAAGTTAATTCATGTTTGTTTTTTACAATCTTGTTTGACAATTAATTTTAGGTCACGGCAAATTTTGAATTACTTGAAACTAAAACTGTTTATTCTATTTTTAACTATTTTTAATGTTTGGTATGTCCTATTATATCTTTAATTACAAAAATGTCTACGCAGAAAATCTACAAAAAAATTTGTTTTGCCCCTTTTGTCAGTTTCAATATTTCAACAATATATCAAAATGCTGAAGTTTAATCATTGTCGCCTGGTATTTATTTACCTCTGTGATATTCTGTCATAACAATGATAAGTAAAAAAACACTAGAAGCATGTAAAGTTTACGCTAGAAGTGATACGAAATAATTGTTCCGGCCTCGGATCACGGTGGCCAGGGCTTTGTTTAAGTCCGGCGCATTATGTGCGCAACAAAAGATGACAAAGGCATTGTGTGGTCGTAGCAGTGGCAGTACAATGTACCGGGTACTTTGGCGGCGAAATGGAACCAATCCGAGTTCAGTCAGACTTCTGGGAAATGTGACTAGAAAATCTGTCCGCCCAATAAGAAGAAACATGTAACCAAAAGCAGTTGAGAACAACAGAGCAAGGTGCAGTCTCAAAACAGCAACCATTAACCGAAAAAAGTATCAAAAAATAAATAAGCTATATTAGTGTTTGAAACAAATATTCCAGAAGTGCAGATCTCAAGCAGGATACCAGTAAGGTAAAATAAATTCAAAATAAGCCATCTCAATTCCCTTGTAATTCTCTTCAATCTTTGTCCGTTTTGAAAAAAATAAACAACTTCATATAAACTGATTTAGAATTTTTCACGTTGCCTTATTCTGATGTCGCGCTGAAAATTATCTTTTACTTTCGCACTACCTCAATGAAGTAGACTTTACACATGATAATGAAATTTATCATGTAAGTGTAAGTTTTACCTTATATTTGGATATTTATAAAAAAATTAGGCTCTTTTCAGCAACGAAATTTAAAAAATTAACAAAAAATATATTTCTCAAAATCGGAAAATCATTTCCCCCTTCAATGTTATCCACGTATCCATAAGTACCTAAACAAAACGTATCGACCATTATATCTCCAAAACTCTTTAATTCGCTAGCTAAAGAACTGGGGAATCTGGTATAATTTCCCAAAATCGCCTCAAATGAAGACTTATAACTACAGTGTAGCAAATAAAACAAATTTACAGTGCCGGAGTAAATTTAGAAAACGAAAATAAACCCTGATCGTCGTCAAATCTACTTTGTTTTTTCTAAACCCTAAATGCTTTTTACTGCAAATTTGGTACACTGAGTTGTCAATATTTGTATAAACCCAAAATGTTAGTAAACATGTATGAAACAATTAGTACAAATTATGCTAATCTTTTAGTTTTTGTTTATAACTTCCGTATCGGATTTTTTTGGAGAAATACTTTAATGCAAAAAATGTACAATTTTGCATAATTTATTTTTAACGTTTCCCTGACGACGCCTAGTGTCACTTAAATCTAAATAATTAAAGATTATCTTGCGAGCCACAAAAACCCCCTTGTCTGGACATTTCGTAACTTGTCCATGTAGACACGCTCAACTTACTTTTTCCCACATCTTCTATACTTGTAGCAACTAAAGAGTGCGGCTGAAAGGGTAAAGACCTTGGTGCGCCAGCCGCATTCCTGCATTGCTAAGGGTATAGTATTCGAAGATTTTGAGGTGACACACGAGTTCAAAATGGGAACTTGAGGAACTTAGTACTTTTTTACCTGAATTAGATCTAACTGAGCAAGTTTTATTATTTTTTTTAATAAATTTAATTCGAGAACGATTTCAGAATACGATTTTTACACAAAATTAAATTAAATTCATTTAAAATTATTTCTAGTGAACTAAATAATTTTCAACTTTTAAACAAGCCATATTATTCAATTTTCTAAAAAAAAGTATATTTATTCATAATCAGAAAGATTTCTCCCCTTTTTACATTACACCAAACATAACATGATGTAAATAAATTGCGAAAAAACAAAAACATTACACACATTTTCTCGCATTTAATTACTTTCTCAAAGAAATCCGGTTTGTTAGATGTAAACCAAAAGGAAAATCTGTACAATTTCTCAAAATCGGTACACCATATTTTACTCAAATTTAGTTACATACTTCATCTCTACATCTCTTCATTTCAAGACACAGTAAACATTTGAAACAAAATAAATTTACATTTACAGAACAAATCGGGAAACTGTCCAATCAGAATTAATCTTTAGGAATTTCCGAGTTTTTGGAATTTATACTAAAGTAATGATTTTAACATTTTTTATTATTATGTACTTATTATTGAATTAAAGAGATACTCATCCGCCGAAGTTATGATTTTAAGTCATTTTTATATTGTGACGTCATTGCCGTTTACTTTGTACAGAGCATGCTACATTTATTACACTAAATTACTATGCCAACGAGGTACTGCTCATGCGCATTGTCACATTACAACCGAGTCGACTTCAATTAGGTAAATACGCAACAATCGAGTCGAGTTAGTTACGTTCTTTAATATTCTTTTCATTATTAATAGCACGCATCTAATTAATGTTTTCGCAATGAAAAATACGTTATCTACTTTTGCGCGCTAGACATTTTGAGGTTGTTTTTCACTTTTATTTTCATTTTTTCCGACTTCCCGTTGTTTCCGCACTTTTATATTTTGTAGCCCCTAATATTAATTTTACGTATATTATAAAGCGTTTTGGAGCAGATATTACCATAACTGATTTCAGTACGAAAAACTCACCAATATTGATTAGTGAGAAAGTGAAAGTATTTTTGATATCAATTTTTATTTGTAGACTATCCTTAATATAGATTTAGGCTCAGTCACTTGGACTGCCATGTTTCGCAAGTTTTCACCTTACTGTTTGGACGCTATCTGTGCAATAACGTTTGCACCTAAAAACACGAAAATTATTTCTGTAAATTATTATTAAACTTTGAATTAATTTAGTTTTGAGGTTAGGTAACGTTTCTTTAATAGTGATAAGAATCGGAGTGAATGAGCGGAGGGGATGCAACAAGTGGAGGCGGGGCTGAGGGTGGAGCAACAAGTACAACTGTTTAAGTTTAATTGCTTCGGAGGAAGTTTACAAAATGACAAAATACTGCTAAATTAATTAATAAGCGATTGGTTTTTGAGAGTTGGTTAAAAAAACGACTGTTAAAAGTTCCGACGTGTTTAGATAAATATTGGGTAAAACTGCACTTTAGGGATTTTTGTCAATTTTTGTGATTTTTGCACTGAAACGCTTCAAATTATGCCCAATATTAATAATCCAAAATATAAAAATGCAGAAACAACGGAAAGTTACAAAAAAAGTGAAAACAAAAGTGGCAAACATAACCTAAAAAAAGTGAGAAACGTGTTTTAATAGCGAAAACGATAAATTTCATGTGTGTTATTAATAAATAAATGTGTGTTACTCCATAACCTAACTCGATTCAGCTGTTCGGCGTTTTACCCAGTAGTTACGTATAAAGTAGTATTAAAAAAAAAAAAATACTTACCTTTGTAAGTAATGACCATTGGGCTCAAATATAAAGCTGCCACGGCTTCGTAAACATGGTTAATCCTTTGCTTATAATTGCCATGTCTGTACTTGAATTGAAATTCGGCTAAGTATCCCACGAACTATTTTTTTAACGCCAAATCATGGAATCGTGTGTAGAACTTCACGCCAGCATCTTTCGATCGAATTTGTGCTCGCGCAGTCGTAATATCAACGAAATTAATCAAGCAGTTAACCGCAAGATGGGTGGAAGCCGCCAGAAATCGAAACGAATTCAGTAAAGAATACAATTCTTTATAGACGCTGTGATTTATAAGAAAAATCAACAACACTACCGTAACTCCAACTTAAACTGACAAAAAGAGGCAAATCGCAAAATTCACAATTACCGGCAGCCATTTTTCCGAAATGTTTTCAGCACAAATACTATCATGTTAATAAATGATTTATTATAAAGTGCGTATTAATCTAATGAAGCGTTTGTATCGTACAAAGTAAACATACAAGCAAATGCGTGTAAAGTAAACATGCAAGTACATTCACGCAAAGTAAAGACCAATGACGTCAGAATATAGGTTAGAAATACAGGTTAGTAATAAATAGTTAAAAATCTAATTTATTGTACATTTATCGTAATAAATGTCATCTTCCGCGCCTTATATCTTTCAAAGAAATGATATAACACATAATACAAGCGAAAAAACCGATGAAGTAATTATTTTTCACAGAAGTCTTTAAAGTGCAGAATATTGGACAAAGTCCATCTGTATCCCGACACATTTCTTCGTAATCGATACCAATTTACACGAGACGGACTATTTTTGAGACAGAGACCTATAAACGAATATATCCAACAAGATCGATTTCTTTTACGATTACCATACCGACACTTTTTTATGACACAAGAAAATTCGTAAACTAGGTCTACTACGTTACTGTTTAAGCGATATGTGTTCTCCATTGTGAGTTTGGTTATTGTAGTTGTAAATTTATGTCACATATTCATGTTGATTTCCTGTCCTATTTTCAATAAATAACAGTGACACTGATTTCGTTAAAAAATAATAGCAGCTATCTCATAACGTGTTGAAGATAATTCTATATCACATAGTATTCATCCTGGCCGCCGTCAGGTTTATTCGTAGTTTCAATTGAATTTTAAAATTTTACAATGCTAATTTGTGCAGATTTAAACGCTGATTAGGTGAAATCAGATTTTCAGTAAACGAAAAGTAAAGAAAATTACGACTTTTTTACGATTTTCAAATTGTAAAACGAATTTTTTTTTGTAATGAAATACAGTATTACCAAGATCGATTTGTTTGCTGGTTTAATCAAATCGAATCACAATTGCAAGAGAGAAATCGCGCGCGCTCGCATACAAATACTATAAACATTTATAAAATTTATAACGATTATACAAAAGTGTTCTCTAGGTCTGGATCAGCACTCATTTCAAGGTCTCAAGGCAATCACACTCATTCTAAACTGTACATTGTTACCAGGCTCATACCGCGTCTGTGTAAAGCAACTAACTGAAAACCACTGCTGAACTCTGTATACAATGGTCCATTAATTACGGAAGGTACATACAGTATTTTGTTTTATAAAGAATAAACTGAGGCATTGGCAACATTAAGTATGAATGGGTCGCAGCGCCGGTTGTTTAATTGTCGGACAAATTGTAGTTCACAGTAATGGACACACTAAACAGCTGTTTAATGCACAAATTGTTGCACCATATCTCTGATCAACACAATTGAACAATTTTCGATCAGAATTGCGATGTAAGCAAGGTTAACTCACATCCCAGAACCAAACGACATTAAAGTTACTTTTTCGAAATCCATTATTGGCTAAGTGGTTGGTTAATCGCCATCGGGTGTTATTTTGTTTTTATAATCCAGCCCATTCACGAACCTATTTCATTTCAAATTTGGCTAACTCGTGTATGATTCTTCGCAACCTGTATTATCAAAATTTAAGCTAAATCCGATAAACCAATACTTAGAAATTACAGTTTTTGTCAATAGTTTCGGTGTGTAAATGTGTTTTCTGCCATTTATTTTTATTATTTACCTCGATATTGAAACGACTCTCAAAGCTAAACGTATCAAGTAATCAGGAGTTAGTAGTGATTATACAGTAGGCTTTTATAGTGATTAAGTAACTAAGACTTCCTCTTTATCAACATAAACCGGCAGGCGTGCATTAAAAATAACAATTTAGATAAAAATAATCTTTTTATTATAATAAAGTATTTCCTTTTGTGCTCCTCAATCTTATTTTGCAGCTTTCGTACCGGATTTTTGGAAAAAATAATGAATCTAAGAAAGTTTGTGTAGTATTTTTGCACCATATATTTACTTTTTCACTATACGATGTACAAAGACCTAACCTATAGTAAACGTGAAAAATCGCTTGCGGTTATCCATCAAGGATGTTATCAGTTTTCTAGTTCCGTGAGTCAAAAAGAAGCCAGTCCATGTGTATTCGATGAAGAGTAACTAAACTTAGTCGATATCCTCGAAATTTTGAATGAAGGTCTGGCTTGCCAATATCAACAAAACATTTTAATTTGTCAAAAAAGCTTTTTCAATCCCTTTTATTGAAAAAGTTGTTAAAGTCCTGATTTCAACTGAAGTTGAAACTTTTACTATTTCCCCCCTCAAAGTTGACGGTTCTAAAAGCTGAAAGTATCATGCAACCAGAAGTTAGTAGTAGTAGTAGTAGTAGTAGTAGTAGTAGTAGTAGTAATTTAGGGTTTCATGTCTTAGGACTTCTTCCTTATCAACATAAAACCGCAAGTGTACTTTAAAAGGTAAACTATTTAGATAAAAATATATGTTTATTATAATAAATAAAGTATTTCCTTGGTTCCTCCTCTACCTGCATTCTCATTCATCGGACCTTTGATACGAGGTTGTAATAGATAAAAATTTATAGTTTACTGGCGCTATCTGGGACAGAAATTCTAAACTACGAGAAAACCTGACAGTTGTTTAAAATTAACTGCACGTTAAGTTTCATAAAGGGACCACCTATGTGCGGACCATACACAATTTGTTTACTACAGCGTGGAGTAAATTATTTTTTGAAAAACAGAGCAATACGAAAAATCCAAAACGAATAAAACTTTTACATTATAGTACTGTAGTGCTGGTGTACACCACACTGTCGATGAAGTCATTCCCCTAAATGTATCATAGCTTGGCTTACTCTTATCACAAAAAATAGTGCAGTAGCCTACTTCGTTACACAGCTTTGCTTATCTTTGTTTTGAAAAAGTAATCTGTATGTGTATGCTGCAGACAAAGTAACAATGTACAACGATTCACGGAGGCCGTGACTATGTGCACAACGTCTTGTCTGAGAATTCACAAAGCCACAACTTGTCTTTAATCACAAAACGGAAACAGATTTGATTGAAACTTCTATTCAACGACAAACAGTAAATTCAGTACTGAGTATGTCAAAATGTGAGATGAGGTCATGCGATTGATATTTCTTATAGGTAAATACAATAGGCTTTAGAGAGAAAAACACCCGGAACCCCCTAATTTGAAAATCACTTTGAAATACTATTTTAAATCGTTAAAATAATGAATACCTAAAATGCTTAAGAGCCTTAAAAAAACTTAATCTACATTGATAAAATTATTTACAAAACTAAAGTGGAAGTTGTTAAAATAAATTTGCACATTAAACTCTGTTTAATTACGTCATTTTTTATTTGTAGATATAATATATTACAACTGTTTAGAATTCAATGAAACGTTTTCGAAACTTGGTAATACTTATGGATTACAGTATTTGGATTCCGAATTATAAAAAAAACTATGAACTAATTCTCGTTATAATTTATTCAAATTGAAAAAAAAACACGTAACAAGAATTCAGGCTAAATCTGATGAACAGATTTTGAAAAATTAGGATGATTTTTCAGTTTTTCGATAGTTGCAGGAACGGAATTTTTAGATAACCTATAGGAACTCATACATTATGATTGGGTACTACATTGAATACAAACGGACTAGAAGTAGTACAGCGTGCTCCATATTAGCGACTGAAGTCCAAGAATTTGGACTACCTGCTGCTACGAATGCTACAAGCTGCAATAACACCAGGTGGATACGTTTGGGAAAATAGACAGTACTATTATCTATTTAACTGTAGTTGAACACTTTGCCACAAGATGCCACCAGCAGCGACAGCTCACAAAGCTGTCATAAGAGATCATTCTAGTACGTTTATAATCAATGGTAGTCTACTACATTCAACAAGGTAATCAAATCTGTTATTGCAGATTTCTAAGTTTTTTTACGAAAAATGATTTATGCCAAATTTCATCGAAATTCAATTAATCAAAACTCCGATAATACACACGCCTTTTTTATTTAAGGAACTTGAAAATATTTACCCATTAAAATTTTAAGGTCGTCGTTTATCACTGTTACTTTACCTATGAAAAAGCTACTATATATATATATATATATATATATATATATATATATATATATATAGTGTATATATATATTTTTTTAACGTCCAACTATTGTGCACACTTGGGCTAATGCAGACGGTGGGATGATTTATAGCGTATGAAAATGCCAAGCCCTCGCCGGGAATCGAACCCGGATCCTCGGGGTGAAAGCCTAGTACGCTATCCACTAGACCACCGAGACGGCTTATATATATATATATATATATATATATATATATATATATATATATCCCCGCAGGGGTGCAAACTAGCTGCACCTATTGAGAGGATTTAGACGTCCCTCGCGGTACCCGAGTCTAACACACACTTACACTTACAACACTACACTTACGACTTTAACACTTTACACTCACACTTACATTTAGGGAGGCGATACTAATCTCAATGTGCTTTTCGCCTTAAAATAACAACAAAAAATACTCGTGCGTGTGTGTATAATTCGTGCAGCAAGAAAATAAAATCTATACTTTACGTTTATTACTATAAAAAATGTTCTAATCATTAATTTTCATTTAAAAAATTTTAAAAATATATAGGCCTATTATTATTGTACATTTATTTTCTTGAAACCAATTTACTGAATGAAACAAAACCAATTTTTTACTAAGTTTGAAATGTAGCTGTCCACTAATTATGACCACTTGTTTTTTACAGATCAGGTGCGTATTTCATGGTCCCAGGTCTAGTTTTTCTATGAGCTAAAAAGAATGTCTACAATAAAGTTACAATAAGCAATAAATGGTGTAAAAACTAACACATTTTTTTCAGATTCAATTGTTCTAAAAAAAACTGGTTCAGAAGCCACTAAAAAAACTGCAAAACGTTTCATCAAATTTAGGTCATAATCGAACCAAACTCAAATTAATATACAAAAGTTACAATTTAAAAAAATACGATTGCAAAGTACATGAAAAAACACAACAAACCCTACAGCTTTCAGGTTTTTTTGAAATATTTTTCAATATAACCTACTCCCGAGCCATATTTTTTTTTATTTAAAATTTGCCACAATGACGTGAGTTATACACCTTTGCACATGATGACATTTTTAGCAAAATCTGGTGGAACCATTTTTTTTAAATATGGCCATTTTAAATCTTTCAGAAATTAGGCTATACTTTTTGTTTAGATACCTATGAACTAAGTTTGAGAAAACATTTGATCAAAATCGTTAGAATCTGTTTTGAAAAAACGATTTTCAATAGACTTTGGACAAAAATATGTTTCAAAATTATTTTTTAAGTTTTTTGTAAAAAAAATGGCACACCATAGGAGGGACATAACCACTACAGACAGATTTCAATAAAATCTTATTTGGTTAGTCTCCAGTCAGGTGCCACTACAGATGGACAGACATACAAAACAAAAACCACTTATTTGGACTAAAGAGTCTGAAAACGGTTAAATTCATCAAAATCGCATTACCGATTTGAAACTATTACTCCAGGCCTACTTTTTTTACATTTACAGGTAATGAGAAAGCATTACTGTATGAATTTACTACCCCAGTATTACTGAGTAATGAAGTTTTATTAAAATCGTTCTTGTGACACATTTCCGTTGGTTGAGTCACAAAACTGAGTCATTCTTGTTTAAGAACTTGTGAACTAGTTGGCTCCTCGCAAAGCCTTGAGAATACAATTGAATTATCTTCTAAACGATGCTAGCAGTGTAAGGCAACAATTCAAGAAGACACAAACTTTACATCACGTTCAATTATTTCTTCAAAATATGTAATTCAGAAGCTAACTGGGGGGAGACCGGAAAACCTACATAATTTTTGAAAATATGTTGACATTTTTGTCGTATTCTATATGAACACTCGTAACTCAAAATGTACAGTTCGAAAGTAAATCGAGAAAAACACAAAAAAGAGATTTTTATTTAGCCTACTCACAAAACGATTTTTTTCAATTTAAATCTGTTACACTGACTGCAGTTCACATAAAATTTTAAAGGAGTCGCGAGTCCTGTACTTCATCCTTACCGTTAACAATGATCCCTTGCCCTCATTAATCTGACACACACTAAGAAAAAAATTGGATTTCATATATAAATACATTTTTTTAATTTTGACCAACATTTCCATTTTTCTTCTGTGAAACGTCTAAACCGATTTTGGGGGGGGGACATACCAATAAATACTGCCTTGTACAGACACGTATAGTTCTGCCATTTAATATAAACGGACTAGAAGTACAGCCACTATCATAAAAAGCGTGCTTGATATCAGCGGCTAAAGTCCATGTAATTGGACTATTTGCCGCCACGAACGCTGCAAGAACAGGAAATGAAGACGATTGAAACAAATAGACAGTACTATTTGTAATGACTAAAAACTACTATTTAACTGTAGTTTAGCGCTCTGCCGCAAGATGCCACTAGTAGCGCACTCTCGTAAGGATATTATTTTAGTATGTATATATTTAATGGTTCTGCTCACGATGTCACTTGCAGTACAAACCGCAGGCGAGTGTAAACCTCTTCAACGTAAATTACAATTAGGTTTCTTTTTTTAAACATACAAAGTTTATAAAAATAAGCAATTAACGTACTTGGAACAATACAGTATTTACTAAAAATAAAATAAGTAACTATAAAAAACCGACCACCATGACATGGGCGTACAGCGACTTTGCACTTAAAACTTATACGAGTAGTTAATAAGTCAATTAAAATTATCAAGCATATTTCAGAACTTTATAATTTATTCGTCAGAATGTTCATACGACAAATTTCTCCGTGAACAACTCTCATTTCGGAAACAACTAACTAGAAACATCAACAGACTTAAAAATCAATAAATAATGAAACCCGTGCAGTTTTATCTTATTTAATCTGGACTGTAAATTGAAAAATTCTAAATGTTGAAGTGAAATGTTTTTGGTTTGCGAAATGAAAAAACTCGCTGAACAAAAACCACTGTCCGTAATAAAGCTCTACAGTGCAATACGCGATTTCATTTCATAAACCTCACAAAGTAAAAACCTCAAACTTCAAAATATTACATTAATTTGAAATTGTGAACTACAAGTACATAAGTATATAAATCCTTCAATTTAAAAATACGGATTAGACCTATAGTGTTACACATAATAATGTGATAACTTCGCAAATTTTAACGAAACTAAAACCGTTTATCAACCTGTAACTGTTATTTGCTTCTACTTATTACTCATTTATTGCTTTTACCTATTTAAGTTCCTAAAAAAAGAAATGAAATTGCATGCTAATATTAAATGATTTAAATTATTATTACTATTAACTGAATACTTAATGAATGTGTTTTAACTGAATATTAATGGCGAATTTTCTTCATAAATTACTCATATATGTTTAAGTAACATTCTATGTTGCATATTTTAATAGTACCTACATTTATACATGTAAATTCTAACAGATACAATATATTGTATTGTATATTACAGACAATATTATTCATACAATATTGATTCGTACATTATGCATAAATAATAATTCTCAAGTAAAATCCTAATCACTTTTCTATTTTAGATATATCTGATAGATTTTTTTACCAAATCAGTGTTATAGAACAGACATTTAACGTTTGCTACAGAATATATTTAAAAGACTGCGAGTGATATCTTCTCGCTGTGGTGAAAGTATAGCCACCATTATAAAAAGCGTGCTCGATATTAGCGGTTAAAATCAAAGTAATTGGACTATCTGCCGCTACGAACAGGGCGACGTTTGAGAAAATATACAGTACTATTACCTTTTTAACTGTAGTTGAACACTCTGCCGCGAGATGCCACCAGCAGCTAGAGGGTTACCATTTTAGCACTGTGGCCAGTGCTTGGAAGGGAAAGAGAAGCTCTTTATACATTTTTGCTTCAGAACTACACTCGAGCAAAATTTCATTAAAATTGTTAGGGCCTAAAAGCTGGTTTTTAGCAAATTAATTAAAAATATTCTTGACCAAAAATGTGTTTAAATGTCTTGAGATAAAGGCAAACATGTAAAATGTCATCAAAACTGGTAATTTTATTTATCTCCAGTGATAAACACAAATGTTTTTATAGACAGAAACATGGATTGCTAACCACTTTTTTTAACACAGTGGAACTGAAAAGTCAATTGAAATTCTTTATCGATTTTTTCATGCTCACTTCTTACTTTTGTGTGAAAAGTAAAGCGCTGTTTTTTTACCACGCTGACAAAACGTGCAAAATAACAGCTGGTGCTATAGCATACCTTGAAGGAGGATACACACTAGCCTGAACGATAAGCTGATTATTAATGAATAGATATAATCAGGTAGGTAATGCAACTTACGTAATGAGTGGGCATAGGAACCATCGGTGGATGTTGAGGAGAGAGTATGACATGACGGAGTGTTCCGCTCTCGTCCACTATTTGCTGTACCACATGACCGTGGGGAACTTGCACTGGCATAGCAATCGGCGGTGAAGAATTTGTGGAGACCATGGGCACGGTCACCGGCCCTGTAACACAAACAGCACTTTAATAACTCCGAATGTTCAAAACAACTGAAATACGGTAACAAGTGAAAATAGTTTGTGGTTGTATAGTAAATATAAATACTCATCTTGCATACAATGATCAACCAACATTAATGCTGGTCATTTTACAGTATGTATAAACAATGAATAAACTCTAGCTTGGAACTTATACACGCAGTTTCTTTATAACCACTAGGCTATGAAGAATATTCTTCTGGTGGATGTCTGCAGAGTTCTTAAGTGTAATGTCACCTTATAGCGTAGAAGAATAAAATAATAACATTACTTTAAGGAATGGGTTTATAAGAAAACAACACAAAAACAATATTTAAATGTTTATTTAAAGACAAAGATCATAATGAAATTGTTGAGGACAATTCCTTTTGTAGAAAAAAAGAACAATGTCTACTATATTCAAAGAACAATTAATTAATGTTGATGGGGAACTATGACATTTAGAGTGAAACTAGGTCTTTGTTTCGACTCAACCATTCTGCATGGTTTGTGTGTTTGTTACACAGTTTTGAGCCAACGCTTTGCCGAATGTTTGAAATTTGGTAGAAAGGTACCTTGTGTGTGTGTGTGTGTGTGTGTGTGTGTGTGTGTGTGTGTGTGTGTATATATGTGTGTGTGTGTGTATATATATATATATATATATATATATATATATATATATATGTATATATGCGCGTGCGTGCGTGCGTGCGTGCGTGCGTGCGTGCGTATATATATATATATATATATATATATATATATATATATATATATATATATATATATATATATATATATATATATATATATATCCCAGACGACGTGTATGTACGATTATTTCCCATTCACTTCCATTTCAAAATGGCGGCCTCGGATCACGAGTGTACGCAGTTTTAAAACAACGCAAC
The DNA here is from genome assembly GCA_022606455.1 of Callitettix versicolor. Lineage (NCBI taxonomy): Eukaryota > Metazoa > Arthropoda > Insecta > Hemiptera > Cercopidae > Callitettix > Callitettix versicolor. Next base: position 90,664,916 of record CM040189.1, read on the forward strand.
AAATTAAAGATATCTCGTATAAAGCGCGAACGAATTATGTGTAAGATTTTCCCCCATTCTTTTACTGTTTCAAAATGGCTGTCACCGACTGTAGTTGCTGGCTATATCCCATAATATTGGCTGAAAGGCAAGCGTTATCATAATTTTGACCGCTTCATGGAGAAAGAACGTTAAGCTTTCCAATAAATTTGGTATATTTTTCTTCAATATTACGGTTATCGGTTAAATTTGCGGAAAAGGTCGTGGAGCGTTTGTCAGGCACTGCGGGTCTACTGTTCTTTGAACTAATGTAATAGTGTATTCAAGTTCAAGATCAGTGCACGCAGAAGAAATTAAATCAATGTTCTACAACGAATAATAAAATTACATTGTATAAGTTTGCTGATATGATCCTTTGTAAGTCCGAGTTCTCAATGCTGGGTACATTTACCATTCTATGTGTCTGATCTCCGATCTTCACTTCTTCCGGTTATTCGAAGCCGTTTGTGATAAGCTTGGATGCCAGCTTGTTAGGTGTTCTTGCCTTGTGCATGTTCCGTACGCTACTAGGCCATGTTTGGTGTAAGCTGTCGATATAATGTATGCCTTCTTTAAGTATTTCTTCAACGCTTAGTTGTGTCAGCGTTTTGCTTTTTCTGATTAAAGCTGGTCGACAGATACTGCTTACTGGTAATAGTAGCGTGTGCTACTATTGAATTCAGATCCCGCAGGGGGGTGCAGAGTAGCTGCACCTATTGAAAGGATTTAGACGTCCCTCGTGGTACCAGAGTCTAACACACACTTACACTTACTACTTTAACACGTTACACTCACACTTACATTTAGGGATGCGATAATAGCCTCAATGTGCTTTTCGCCTTAAAAAAAACTGTTACATTCAGAAGAACATAATAATGAACAGAGAATAATACACGAATTTAAATGTCTATCAAACCTGGCACTTTACATTTTTGTCAAACTTTGAACAAGACAATTTCTTAAAGATGTTTAAAATTAAAAATATTTCTGCTCAAGGAGATTAAAGCTGAAAATTATCACATGCATAAATTCAAAATGAGTTCTAGAAGTCATGCTCGATGCACATTTCACGGTCTCGCGTCCGTAATGATTGCTCAAAAGTTCATTTTATCCAATGTAAATTCGCTTAAATAAAACAACAAAAATAACTATTCTAAGGTCGGGTGGCCACCAAATGCGGAGCGGACTAAGCATCAAAAACTGATTTTTTCTTTGGTGTAAGTGCAGCCGCTGAAACAGAATCGTAAACCGAATCCAGCTACGTCACTGGGCTCCGTTACGTTTCCAGTGAACGCACTTACATTTGGTTCGATTTTGGATGTGTAGTCCGCTCCGCTCAGCACAACTACGATCCTCTAGCTAACTTTGACGTCCAGCTACGTCACTGGGCTCCGTTACGTTTCCAGTGAACGCACTTACATTTGGTTCGATTTTGGATGTGTAGTCCGCTCCGCTCAGCGCAGCTACCATCAGCATTTGGTGTCCTCTACACCCGGTCTAACTCATATTACTGACATCTTAGGCTTAGACCAATTTACATTGCAAAATGAGCCAATTATATCCCGAGTCTCCGGAACACGTTTTGAAGGATCGATAAAATTGTTCTTTATAATACTGTATGCATTATACAATATTTGGTCCGATCCGATTTGATTCAAATATGGCAAACAGTTTATTTTGTTATTAGTTTAATCGGTTCGTTGATCAGCAAAATCTGTTCGACAGTTTCAAAATGTCGGCCTTACAAAATCTGAGATTAGATTTTTTCATTGAAAGATATAAAAAATAAGAATTTTACAGCGGTCAGTGTTAATTATAAAATATCATTTATTTAAAAAGTTCTGATTGTTATTTTTTAAATTATTGTTACTTTTTAGAAATTCGTTTCTATCATGTCAGCAAAGTAGCTTTATGTCGTGATTATTTAAAATATTTCATAAATCAAAATCATATTAATATTTTTATAGTCCAAGGACCCATAGTTGTACTAGACCCTAATGTCTGCCCGATCTTCGCCCTTAATTTTAATACGAAATAATTAGGAAACGAGTATTAAATTATTTTAAAATATTTCTTTAAGTATTTTTTTAGTATTGTGATTTTGTTTAAAATTAAAGGTACAGATATGAAAAAGTGAAAACAAAATGCAGTAGGCCTATGTACACGGTAACAAATTTAGACCGAAGGTTTTGCAAGGCCTGAATTTTAACAAATAAAATTGAAATTGTACTCTTTAGTAGCAGGCCACTGTTCCAGATACATTCAAGTGTACCAACTGTATAGTTCTTACAAATATGCCTAGACCTCCTTGATATGTGACACTCATTTTTTACACATTTATTTCAATAACTCTATTTCATTATTTATTTAAATAAAAATTCCGTTGAAGAAGACGAGATCAAAAAAGATATTATGCTGGATGGAAATGAGCGATTTCCCGTTGCTTTGGCCCTGGTCCAAACAGCATTCCTTAAGTGCCGTTGTGGAGGAGCGCCTCGGGCAACCACTAAGAGATTTTAAACATGTCAACAAACCCGGGCGCCAGTATGCAATCCGCAATGCAAGTAAAATGCAACTACAGTTTAACAGAGTTAGCTCTGTGTTATTTAACAAAAGGCTGAAATGCACCCAGACGGAGTGTTTGGGTAAATTATACGTGCTGGGTCTTTTGTTATCTGCAGCTCGTAAAACGTAGTTACATTAAAGTCAAAACAAACCCCAACTGACAGCATACATTTTATTTGAATTTACTTCCAAATCGTTGTTTTGTTTCTAATTTCAAATCTGGTGCATTTATTTCAATTATCAATATTTAGTTGTAACCGAACTATGAACAGTCAAACTTTTTGTAGATAGCTTCCAACCGGATTTATTGGAAGATGTGTTTAATTTTGGTACTTACGTGTAACACTTGAAAAAAACTTCATTTAAATCGTTTAGGTACATTTTAAAAATACAACTTTTTTAACAAAAAGGACAAGAAAATGAAAATTTTCGGAAATTAAATGTTTTTGTTTGGACAAATCATATATAACAAATTTCATCAAAACGGGCCAACCTTTTAGTCATCAGCAATGAGGACAGACAGAACGACGAAAATTGAACCCAAAACCTTTCTTCTGTCAAATTTGGTACACTCATTTGGAGCAGTTAATAAGGAGCAGTGATTCTTTATTAAAATCCGAAATTTGAACGAATCCTGAAAAACAGATATTGAAGAACATCGCTATTTTTATTATTTTTTTTTTTTTTTTTGAAGCCGGTGTTTTTCTGGAAGTAATTAAATGTGTGAAAAAGTTTATGCAATGTTTTTACATCACTTACATACTTTACATGACTGCTCTTGTAAAAAGAATGGATGCCTAAAAATTGTTGGAAAAAATTTGTTACTGAATCAAAAATTAAAATCATGTAGATTTTTAACATGTTTACTCTTGCATTTTTTTGTTCATTACGATAATCTGTTCGAAAACACGATAAATTAACATAGCTAGTTTTTAACAACATAATCTGAAACTTATTATAGCCTATCAGATGTTCAACGAAATCAGCTGATCGTTACTAATTAATATAAAACAACTGATCTTTCACTATAACTACCAATAGTTAAATATGGTTCATTTCACATATTTACATCGGTAAACTTTTTCGCAGTTTCCATAGTGTAGTGGTTATCACATGCGCCTCACACGCGCAAGTTCCCAAGGTCGATACCGGGTGGAAAAGCAGGTAATTTCAATTACAATTAATTTAATGAAACATGCGACACGCAAAATATACTGATATATATATATATATATATATATATATATATATATACATATATATACATATATATATATATATATATATATATATATATATATATATATACATGTTATATATATATATATATATATATATATATACTTATATATATATATATATATATATATATATATATATATATATATATATATATATATATATATATATATATATATATATATATATATCAATATATATATATTGTTAACTTGTATTCCACAACACAACCAGCCCTAAAACATGATACATGTTAATACACTACAATAAAGAAGTATTACTTTCATTTGCTGAAAATAATATCGTCATGACGGTCACATTAAATATTAAAAACAAACTGAAGTTAATCCTTATTTAAAAGCACATTCAAAATCCAAATTTATTATAAAACAATTGGCATAATAAATATACTATGCCATAACACACAATACTATGTGGTAACATTTTAGCAAACTTTGTGCAATTACAATCTTTCTAATCAAACGTGTGTGTGATAATCAGTGCTGATCTCGCCCAAAGTTGTGGGAAGTCAAACAAAGAGACTGTTGTCTTCCGCCATTGTGAAATTAAACAAAACAAACACAAAGGAAGAGCATTTCCGAGCGAATGCGTCCACATAAACGCTCTGTTATTATTTAGGTTGGTGGAGCCAGACCGCGGTGCGGATAACATCTGCGTGTTGGCTACGAGAGGAAATTTGGCAATACTTTCGCGGTCTGTTTGGTTTAGCGCAGCCCTGTCAAATTATTAGGCACACACGTCGCTGGAATGCAACAGTGTTGAAATATATTGCAATTCAAATAGCAATATAAAAAGTGAAATATTTTAGGACACGAATTAAATGTTAAGTCAAATACCGATAACTGAAGTTAACTGATGTAGATTTCGTTTTCAAATACCGACATTTTTGAACAGTATGTAAAACGTTCCAGAACTGTCTGGTTTGGTTCCAAGTTCTTAGAGTCAAGAGTACTAGATAGTTAACATGATGTGTCTAGACGTTCAGTTTTCCAATTATCCCACATACTGTGTATTTTTTCAAAACCAATAAATCGCCAAACTAATAACGTAGATTCCCAATATTAGAACAGAAAACAGCCTCAAATACAGAAACACACAGAATGCCCTCACTACAGGCAATGGAGTGAGGGAAGGAAGAACAGCAATATTAAACTGAATTCTACATACTACTACAACAGCTGTTTTTTTCAGGTTGGGACTTTGTATTGTTAAACAGCTGATTTTGTTTTCAATCCTACATAACCTATAAAAACTTTGCAAATATATTCGCATGTGAACATTTCAGACTTTCCTTTATTTCATGTTACTAAACGCAACGAGCAATGGAAGTGAGATGAACCCTGTGTTTGTTTATCTGTCCTTGAATGCAATGCAAGTTACAAGTAAGCAGGCTTGGCATGGAAACCTCACCTCCAGACCTTTGGACCACAGCCAACCTCAGCCACTTGGCATTCTGGCCGGATTAACTTGGCGACTTGGTCACATTATTCACTCTAACTACGCCAACAATTAACAACACATTTATGATCTTTAGGAATCGGATTATAACCTGATAGATGCAGCTTTGTTGTTACAAACCTAACCAAAGTGGCAGTTATTGCCTAGCTATGAGGTTGTACAAGAAAAGCGTTAATAAATCCTTCCTATAATTTGTTTTTAGTGGTGAAAAATTTGCAAATGATTGTAAATACTTGACTGTAAGTCTGTAATAATGTAAAGTTATAGTGATGACGCATTTTGAAAGACAGTATGCCGATTAATTGAAGTTTTTCTGGTTTTGGCTTATACACTTCATTATTTCGCATGGCACCGAGCATTAAGTTGTTTTGGTTTTAACTTACGCACTTCATTAATTATCATGGCATCGTGGATTAATTGAAGTTGTTTTGGCTTATGCACTTCATTAGCTCGCAGGGCACCGTGGATTAATTTAAGTTGTTTTGGTTTTGGCTTATACACTTCATTAGCTCGCAGGGCACCTTGGATTAATTTAAGGTGTTTTGGTTTTGGCATATGCACTTCATTAGCTCGCAGGGCACCGTGGATTAATTTAAGTTGTTTTGGTTTTGGCTTATGCACTTCATTAGCTCGCAGGGCACCGTGGATTAATTTAAGGTGTTTTGGTTTTGGCATATGCACTTCATTAGCTCGCAGGGCACCGTGGATTAATTAAAGTTGTTTTGGTTTTGGCTTATGCACTTCATTAGCACGCAGGGCACCGTGGATTAATTTAAGTTGTTTTGGTTTTAGCTTATGCACTTCATTAGCTTTCAGGGCACCGTGGATTAATTAAAGTTGTTTTGGTTTTGGCTTATACCCATCATTAGTTGTCTTGGCACCGTAGATTAATTTAAGTTGTTTTAGTTTTGGTTTATACACTTCATTAGCTCGCAGGGCACCGTGGATTAATTAAAGTTGTTTTGGTTTTGGCTTATACCCATCATTAGTTGTCATGGCACCGTAGATTAATTTAAGTTGTTTTAGTTTTGGTTTATACACTTCATTAGCTCGCAGGGCACCGTGGATTAATTAAAGTTGTTTTGGTTTTGGCTTATACCCATCATTAGTTGTCATGGCACCGTAGATTAAGTTGTTTTAGTTTTGGTTTATACACTTCATTAGCTTGCAGGGCACCGTGGATTAATTAAAGTTGTTTTGGCTTATACACTTCATTAGTTGTCATGGCACCGTAGATTAATTTAAGTTGTTTTGGTTTTGGCTTATGCACTTCATTAGCTTGCAGCTCACCGTGGATTAATTAAAGTTGTTTTAGTTTTGGCTTATGCACTTCATTAGTTGGCATAGCACCGTAGATTAACTTAAGTTGTTTTGGTTTTAGCTTATGCACTTCATTAGCTCGCAGGGCACCGTGGATTAATTAAAGTTGTTTTAGTTTTAGCTTATGCACTTCATTAGCTCGCAGGGCACCATGGATTAATTTAAGTTGTTTTGGTTTTGCCTTACGCACTTCATTAGCTTGCAGGGCACCGTGGATTAATTTAAGTTGTTTTGGTTTTGGCTTATACCCATCATTAGTTGTCATGGCACCGTAGATTAATTTAAGTTGTTTTAATTTTGGTTTATACACTTCATTAGCTCGCAGGGCACCGTGGATTAAAGTTGTTTTGGCTTATACACTTCATTAGTTTTCATGGCACCGTAGATTAATTTAAGTTGTTTTGGTTTTGGCTTATGCACTTCATTAGCTTGCAGGGCACCGTGGATTAATTAAAGTTGTTTTGGTTTTAGCTTATGCACTTCATTAGCTCGCAGGGCACCATTGGATTAATTAAAGTTGTTTTGCGCATGGCACCGAAGATTAATTAAAGTTGTTTTGGTTTTGGCTTATGCACTTCATTAGCTTGCAGGGCACCGTGGATTAATTTAAGTTGTTTTGGTTTTGGCTTATACCCATCATTAGTTGTCATGGCACCGTAGATTAATTTAAGTTGTTTTGGTTTTGGCTTATACCCATCATTAGTTGTCATGGCACCGTAGATTAATTTAAGTTGTTTTGGTTTTGGCTTATGCACTTCATTAGCTTGCAGGGCACCGTGGATTAATTAAAGTTGTTTTGGTTTTGGCTTATGCACTTCATTAGCTTGCAGAGCACCGTGGATTAATTAAAGTTGTTTTGGTTTTAGCTTATGCACTTCATTAGCTCGCAGGGCACCGTGGATTAATTAAAGTTGTTTTGGTTTTAGCTTATGCACTTCATTAGCTCGCAGGGCACCGTGGATTAATTAAAGTTGTTTTGGTTTTGGCTTATGCACTTCATTAGCTTGCAGAGCACCGTGGATTAATTAAAGTTGTTTTGGTTTTAGCTTATACACTTCATTAGCTCGCAGGGCACCGTGGATTAATTAAAGTTGTTTTGGTTTTGGTTTATGCACTTCATTAGCTTGCAGGGCACCGTGGATTAATTAAAGTTGTTTTGGTTTTGGCTTATGCACTTCATTAGCTTGCAGGGCACCGTGGATTAATTAAAGTTGTTTTGGTTTTGGCTTATGCACTTCATTAGCTTGCAGAGCACCGTGGATTAATTAAAGTTGTTTTGGTTTTAGCTTATGCACTTCATTAGCTCGCAGGGCACCGTGGATTAATTAAAGTTGTTTTGCGCATGGCACCGAGGATTAAGTTGTTTTGGTTTTAACTATGCACTTCATTAGTTATCATGGCACCATGGATTAATTTAAGTTGTTTTGGTTTTGGCTTATGCACTTCATTAGCTCGCAGGGCACCGTGGATTAATTGAAGTTGTTTTGGCTTATACACATCATTAGTTGTCATGGCACCGTAGATTAATTTAATTGTTTTGGCTTATACACTTCATTAGTTGTCATGGCACCGTAGATTAATTTAATTGTTTTGGCTTATACACTTCATTAGTTGTCATGGCACCGTAGATTAATTAAAGTTGTTTTGGCTTATACACACGTCATTAATTGTCATGGCACCGTAGATTAATTTAATTGTTTTGGCTTATACACTTCATTAGTTGTCATGGCACCGTAGATTAATTTGTTTTAGTTTTGGTTTATACACTTCATTAGCTTGCAGGGCAGCGTGGATTAATTAAAGTTGTTTTGGCTTATACACTTCATTAGTTGTCATGGCATCGTAGATTAATTTAATTGTTTTGGTTTTGGCTTATGCACTTCATTAGTTAGCATGGCACAGACCAAATAGCATTATATCGGACATCGTAGCAGAGGTGATGTTTCTATATTTGTTGACATATAATCTGCTTTATTCCAAATTTTGCTCTAGTTTGTATATTATTATTCTTGAAGAACAACGTTTACAAGCAAATAAATGTACGTGCTTGTTTACTGTTGTGTTCCTAAAATCCGATTCGGAAACTATCAATAGCCAAACCAAAAATAAATCGGAGAAAATCAAAAAAAGTAATGAATTCTGATCACCGTCGAAGTTTCTGTTCGTATTTTGTCGATATATCTAGAATCCTTTTGTGGTGGAGGTTTTCCAAATACAATAGACTTGCTTTTGTCAGTTAACAATAAGACTTTGGGTTAAGAAAATTGCTTACGAACCTTGGGTGTGCGGTTTCTGCACATTATTGATCGAATTATAACTCAACGAGGAAGCTACAACACAAGCATATCTTATCGATATATTTATCGATAGCACACACCATCGATGTATAATTAATCAGCGTATAATGGTTAAAATTAATAAAATCACATTCCTGAGATTTTAACGCCATTCTGAAATTCTCGCTTACTTCAAACAATGTTCCTCCGCTCCGGGCATACTTTCGTAAGAAAAGTGAAAGGGAGGTAATATTTCAGCGCTTTAGACGTGGGGTGTGGGGGTAGGTGGGAGTGGAATGACCGCAGACGAATGGAACTGAATCAATCAAGGCAGTTTTCATTTAGAAATGGCTGCCAATATCAGTAACAAGCTACTTCACGATAAGCAGTGACGAGAAATAACTGAGCTGCTGAGCAACGGACAGAGCCGCAGATTTCTGATGTGATAACGTTGCAGTAGCTTTGAATGCACATTGCAAACTTCCAGTTTCTTGCTCGCTCTTCTTACTTTTCTCAGAGGGTACACCACACGTCAATGGTAAGAACAGTTTATCTCTAACTAATTCTTACAAAGTTATGAATGATTTAAATGTTGACAAAGTTTCATGATACTGTACATTCGCCTACAAGTCTGCCTTAGAATATAAGGCGTTATCACGTCAAAACAAATATTTTTCGAATTACAATTATTTTTAGGGGAAGGTATACATTGATTTTTTACTTTTTCAATATACGAAGTTTAGTCCCTTGTAACTTGCACAAACAGATGAGGCTCGGTGGTCGAAGTGGTTAAAGTATCTGGGAGAGTCTACTGCGTTATTCAACTGCGCACCTAAAAGTTCTTAGTTCTAGCCGCAGTTGCTCCCGTTGCTTTTCCCTTACCGTTACACTGATCCCTCGTCCTCATTAACTGGCATAAAGTATGGGCGTTCAGGAAAAAAATGCGGACAGACGTACAACAAAAACCTTTTTCTGTGGCTGAGGAGGGCTGAAAACTGATTCACAATATGTTATGTATGCTTCGTAATTATATTAAAAAAGTAAAAATACAATATGAACGCGAACGTTTAACTCTTCTGTGTACACTTTATACTTCATACAGTTGTCCACGTCGCTGCTGCTGCACACTAAACATACACGAAAGCAGACAACAGTAAAATGTTGGGCGTAATGTCAAGGGCACTAGCCAATGTTAATGGGTTCTGGTATTTCCCGTGAGTCACTAGTCACTGCGGCTGTAACGGACAGGACATGGACATCCAATAGATTTTCTAAAAACAATTTCTGTTGTTGAACTGAAAATAATAAATCATGTATCATGTTTTATCTTCCTTTTTTTATTTTAATTACGGTAATTTGTTCGAAGACAACGACAAATTAGCACAGCTAGTTTTTAAAATCATAACCTGAAAGTTATTACAGCCTATCAGCTGTTCAATGAAATCTGCTGATCTTTACGAATTAATATAAAACAACTGATCTTTTAATATAACTACCAAAATTAACGATTCATTTCACATACCTAATTCGGTCAAATGTTCGGCGATGATAGTCTTCATGTGCTTTTCGTCAAAAGCCGTAATTAAGAAAAAAAAATTATCTGTCAAATGTTTTCGTAGTTTTCATAGTGTAGTGGAAACATAGAAATTTTTAATTATTATTAATTTAATATGAGACTCGTGACGTTCAAAATATACTGTTATATGTTAGTATAAACATGTTCCTCGCATCACGCGTTCCGCTAAATCTAACATCAGAACCAGCCTTAAAACATGATACATATTAAAAACACTTTTAGTATAAAACCACATTTTCCGTAAAAATGTCCACAGACAAAAGTAGACAGTATTTTACAAATCTTTAAGTTCAATTAAATACGACCTTCTAGTGAATCATCTCGCTCGCTTTGCGAAGCCAATCGCGCTCGAGCTTGAGCTACAATAACCATAACCACAAGGTTAACATAGCGGAAAAGCAACTATGTTTCAAAAATCAGCTGCTTCATGAGAATAAAGCAGCTGTTTTATTATCAGCGGTGTTGCGACGGTCTTCTCTCGCTTTCCGTCATGTTTTAGGCCTACAGTTCGTGAAAAAAGTACTACTTTGTGCATCAGTTAAATTAAATTAAATTTATAAAATATATGTAGTTAACTTTTTTCTGTCTGATGCTTATAACTGAATAGTATTAATGTATAAGTTATAAAGATATTAGAAAAAACAATGTTTAAAAATAAGACAAGATAACAGATACTTCAAAGCGAAATTAAAGGTAGGTAATTAAAGCTTTTTGGAAATTTATTTAACCATATCCTTAATATAGCCTATGTACCACTCTGCCTAATTATGTATATAGTAAATTTCGGTTAACCGAACTCGGATTATTCGAAACGTATTCGTAATCAAACCAAGAATAAATGAAGTATAGGCTACAGGGGAAAGGGCTTGATTGCAAGGGTTAGCAAAGTCGTAAAAAAGCCTGACCTTCAGGTGAATTCCCCAGCCACTGATTCCAAAGTCTAATTATAGTTACACTGCCAATACGCACCCTCCCACCCCATAACAGTCCCGTCAATTCGTAAACAGCCTGCGCGAGAATTACTCGCGCATGTAGGAGAATTCCCCGCAACAGTCCAATGACAAAGAATCAGCCAATCTAAGTCTACAAAATGTTACTACTCAGCGATAGTGAAGGAAAAGGTGGGAGCTGTGTGACAGAGTGGAGATACAACCTCTCTCTCGCACATTTTCTCTGTCGCACTAGTGCTCTTAAGAGTTCGTTTTCTAAACGACCAACCTATAGTCACGACCTGTCAATACAGAAATGCGGATCGCGCTTAATTTTAGATAGCGTTAAAGTGTTCTGAACAATGTAGAATCAACGCCGGCTGATGTCCTTCTAATGACAAGATGGCGGGACATTGCTGCACGAAATCGCTGCGTTTGGCGCACTAAACAATGGAAAATTACTGAGTTTTTTAATAAATAATTAATACGCTATAACCTACTTATCATAAATTTATACAGTTTATTGATGTAAGCCTAAAAATGCAATTTTAACTTTAATAAAGAACAAAAGTCGCTTAAAAATACGTTAAAATCATTTCCCCTTAAAACCTTAAGTAATTAAGAAAAATTATTGGGTATGCATGGCTTAACCGAAGCTTAAAAGAATCGTTATCCGAAACGGCTTCCCCCGCTTTGTTTCGGATAAACGGGGCTGTATATATATATATATATATATATATATATATATATATATATATATATATATATATATATATATATATATATTAGGGATTTTAATGATTCGCCTAAGTAGAAAAGGAGTTCAATGCAAAATTAAGCTGAACAAATTAAAACAAACAACTTGAATAAATGCAATTCGTCGATCTGAGGAATGAGCTACAGTAAATCCACGCTATACATTAATCTAAAAAGCATTAGGGTAAAAAAACCTGCGCCGCCGATGACAATGCGCCGGCCTTGGAGCCTCGGATGCAATGAGATGATTGCTCAGCATGACCTCGCGGTTTTCCACTAAGGCCATTGCATTTATTTTCAGGTCTGTGAACAGTTTAACTGGATCATGCGACGCATGCAAGGACCATAGTACAGCCAATGACCGCTCGTTGATTCGATTATGTTTGTTAAACGTCGAAGCAAACATTTTTTTAGATATGACCTTCGGAACGTTTTTTCCGTATTGAAAACTAAATAGGAAAAACACACGGTGCAAGTTTTTTGCACCGTTTAAACACTGGAAATAAGTTTTATGTTCTAATTATCGGGAGTAACGTTTTTAGTCTGATGTTTTAATTTTTCAAACAGTTTTTATAACAACTCAATGTTTTAAAATGAAATGATTTTGAGAAAAATTATGGCATGAAAAAGATCGTTGTCTAATTAATGACCATGGTAATTGTTAGGAAAATATAAATGCCCAAAAATGAAAGTAATCAAGTACACAAGTCAGTACAGCGTATGGATCTTTTTATGCACAAAAAATAACGTAAAGTCTTTTGTACAAGCTCAACGACTTTCTCAAAAATACAATGTAGAATAATTTAGTCGTTAAATACAAGTACTTTTTTTTTGATTTAGAAGTTATCATTTAAATAAAAAAACTTTAACAAATATGAGGTCAAATTTTTACAGTTTATAAGCAAATGTCCATTGCAAAGTAATCTATTGGAGATTGCTAATAAATTGGGGACTAGTTCGTAGTATGGCAAAATACATTCACCGTTACGTAATATCGGCTATTCGAAATCTTATATTGTTTATGTTACACTTTTCTGAACATCTGATTTAGTTATCATAATCTATGTTAAAACATCATAAATAAGCTCACAATTTTCAAACGCTTACGAAAATGAACTCGATGGCGGTCAGGATTAATTTCTTATTTTCAATTTAATTTTAAAATTAAAACACTAATACAATAACAAGTCTAAACTGCGTAAAACACTGAAATTATTCCCGTTTTTTAAAAAAGGAGTACAGATTTCAATTTGTTAAGGCGAAAAAGTTGTTACAAGAATGCAAACCGTAATTGGTTATACGGAGGCATTTACACAGGTTAACTAATTTAATTGTACCAACTAGTTCTGACATGCAAGCGGATGAAATAAAACCAAAATGGCATTAATTATTTCGATGGCAGTGGCCAAGGTTGGGCTAGACCGAAGCAGCCAGCCGCAGCCAAGGTCACGGGGGGCATCGACACCGCGCTCCACAGAATTGTCAAGGTTGGCACAATCTTTTCTTCGGAACCTGTTTGTGCAGTTGGACAACCTGATTAACTCTTTGCATTCCGATAGGTACTGGGATTCCGAGAAAATCGCGGTTTTTTATGGTTCAGCGAATTTCAAGAGGAAACTTTGTTCAGGAAAATCGTTTAAAAAATATTAACCCGAGTAGGAGATAAGTTGCTAAGATAAACCGAGCTTAAAAGGTCAACGTTTCTAAAAGCTCTAGAAATGCGGTTAAAACCAACTTGTTGGAGCCATTGCTGTTTTTTTTTAAAGTTTTATTCCTTTTATTTTAAAAAGTACTTCAAATATAGATTATAAATTATTAATTTTAAGATTCCTTAGGTGTTTCGCGGTTGTCTCTCATGCCTTAACGGTAAGTCAGAAAATTAAGCAACTTGGCAGTTTTTAAACTATCGAAAACTGAAACCTTATTTAAACTTAGCGGTTGCAAATATGTACTTTATTTTCAAAAAAGGAAATGTCAAATGAAGGGGTGGGCAAAATAAATTGTTACAAATTATAGCTACGAACTTTCAGAAAAATCAAAATGGCTGTAAAAGACCACAGAAATTTTGACATTTTATGTCATATGTGTGACTTAGAAAATATGAACCCGTCTTTCAAGTAAGTACTTGTTGTTTGAGGAGGTCTAGTCTGACGGTGGAAGAGGTCAGCTAGAGTCACAGTGCAGTGTTTTATTATTAACAGATGCGGATAATATGGAAATATTCTTGAGAATGAGCAGAAGATGAAAAGTATGAGGAGTTTTATTCGCTCCAAACTGGAGGTACATGGGAGCAAACGAGTTGGAAGGAATGAGCAAGTGTTGTTAAGAGGAGCGGGTTGTTAATTTTGTAGCTGGGAATGTAAGACAGAAGACAACCGACTGGGATCATTGAATATGAACGTACTAGAATGAAAACCCTAATGAAAGATAAGTGAGCGCTCACTGTTTGTGGCATCTTGCAGTGTTCAACTACAGTTAAACATATAATAGTACTGTTTATTTCAAACGTCTCCTCTTGTCATTGCAGCGTTACTAGCGACAGATAGTCAAATTACTTGGACTTTAACCTCTAATGTAGAGCACGATTTGATCTAGGATCGGTAGGCTGTGGATAGGAGTACCCAATTTTCAGCAGTACACGAAAAGAAAGTGAAACCTCAAGCAGCTAGTATTGTAGTTTGGGTGACGGGATAAATATTATTAATGACAGGAAATAGATATGAATGAACCTTTCCTCATTTTTAAGGTCTAAGAAATGGACCAAACTGCGCCTCATTTTGCAAGTTCAGCCAAACGATTACTAAATAACAATCTTCAAGCGTCAGATTGGTCGCTGAAGTGAGTTTTTTGACTGGAAAACCCAGTCTCCAGCTATACCTTTAACTGTGATTTTTTTTGTGAGATTATTTAAAAGAAGTAGTGTACACTCATAGCATCAACAATAGGGGTCTGCAAGGCCTTATCAAAAATGATAGGATTTCACAGCATCAAGCACGTACGAGTCGTTTGTCACGGATTTAAATTTAAGTAAACTATTTTTTGTCACTTCAACGCCAGTTTTCGTTGTTGGTCGCCATTTTGTTTCGATAACTTTTGAAAATTTTAAATGATTACAAAACAAAATTAATCTTGAAATCTATGTTAAAAAGTTCATACTATTTCAATGGAATAACCTATTTGAGGTGTCTATAATTGCATCGAATACCGATAATGCAGATTTTCTCTGGTATTGTGACTTTTAAATCTCAAAAACTATTAAACGAATATTTATGCACAAAATATTCTATACTCCAGTGTTTCCAAAGATTTTATGCTTCCTGTACTCCCTGATAAAACAAATGAAATTGGTGTATCCTTTTACACATCCAGGGATACACCTTAAATGTTTTATATTTTTAAATAAATCTAAATCAACATCAATATATTCATGAACTATACAAACAATAAAATTAAACAAGTCTTACAAACACGTTTCAAAAGCAATTCAGTGTGATGAATGCGCCTGCGCAAGTCTTTAAACATCGAAATTATTTTACAAAGATATAAAAAATACATTCACCGTTACGTAATATCGGCTATTCGAAATCTTATATTGTTTATGTTACACTTTTCTGAACATCTGATTGAGTTATCATAGTCTATGTTAAAACATCATAACATTTTGCGCAAGTCGCCTTCTACTTTTTCTATTTTCTATCGCAGATGTTTCTATTTTCATTTTTCAGTACAATTAAGAATGAAAATTCAGTTTCCACAGATATGTTGTCGTGAAGGGCAACAAATCTTTCCAACGAAATCCAAGATGTTATCAAGTCTGTTTTGAATGAAGGCTTTTCAAATTATTGTCACATTTTTATTAATTTTTCTGTATTATCCACTAGATTACATTTATCAAGGTCAATAATGATGGGTCACAAAGTGAATGTTTTTTTATCAGAGGTAATGTCTAATAATAGTAATAACGGAGCCTAAGTGCAAGATTATTTGCTCCTTTAAAGTCGCCAATAGTTTGACAGTTTT
Source organism: Callitettix versicolor (assembly GCA_022606455.1). Lineage (NCBI taxonomy): Eukaryota > Metazoa > Arthropoda > Insecta > Hemiptera > Cercopidae > Callitettix > Callitettix versicolor. Next base: position 90,681,094 of record CM040189.1, read on the forward strand.
CCAAGAAATGTAACAGCTGAAATTGTTCAAATCTGTTTTTCTTGATTCCATTCTCCCAGAGAGAGATTTTTATCATAGATTTCTTTTCAGCATAGAAAACATCAACGTTATTTCCTTGGAGTGATAAGTTTCAAATATTTAGCTTTTCAAAAGTAACAGCTAAATATGCTACTCTTAAAAGCTATTCTAATGTCGTACGTCCAGAATTAATTTGGCGTATTCCCACGAAGTACCACAGATTGGAAATCACTGCTATAAAGTTAAAAGTTGTTTCACGTCTTTTAATCCAAATATTTTAAATTTAAAACCGTAAAATGAAATTGTGAACGTAACAGAAAAATAAACAAGAAACAGTTAATAACACAACTGTTCAGTTCTTATAGAGATTACATGAGATTACATGTGGTTTTTTCATGTTCATTCTCTTTCTTTTTAACTTTATACATTTTAGGAAGATTCAGTTTATATAAATGTTGCAATAAATACATGGATGCATAAGCACTGAGCAAACTTGCACAGGAGGTAACCTAGTTCCGGTTCTGTGGCTATCGGCAAAAATATACAAAAACGATAAATTTTAAAAATCGATTGTGAAAATTCGTAACTAAAATTCGTGTACCGAATTAGGAATAAAATAAATGTATAAATCAAAAGTAAAACGAGAAAAACAAAATCCGACGAAAGTCAGGTTTATTTATATGTTGCCACATCGAATCGTACATTGTTTATTTCACATTTATTACGTCATAAAATTATTTTTGGGCGCTACTTAGAAAGTACATTACATTTTGAGGAAATTTGACCGAAATTGTTAGAACCGATTTTGAGATAGTTCGATTTCATAACGATATAGGCACATTTTACTAAAACGAATAGCTAAAAAACAGAACTTTGTATAGTGAGAAAGTCAAATAAACCTTACAGGCCTTATGCCACGATTGCATGTGTTCCTCCCTTTCCCGATTGCGAGCCTTTACTAACACAGAAACGTTTTAATGTGAAGTTTCAGCGGCATCCATGCATTTTTAACCTTCGTTTTGTGGCGTCTGGACAGAAAGCAGACGTCCCGACAAAAATATCTCCACACTCACACAGACATGTTTGTTTACTGATGTAGCGGGAGCCAAGCGAATTCGGTCAATTAAATTATGTCTGTTATGTTCTATGCTTGAGTAGTTGAACGTAGAAGTCATTAATAATGCTCTTTTAGTTTTTCTGATGAAACTGCACACTATATTATAAAAGGGCCTACATTCACTTAGTAATGCTATTATAACATTAAGTACTAATATTTGTACTAACGTATATAATACTGTATAACTTAGAAGTATACGGAAAGTATGGTTATAGTTGTTTGCCATACGTCCAGCACGGCATCCCAGCGGGATTTTGTGCACGACCCGGTTAATGGTCAGACGAAGAAGTCAAATAAAAGTATAAACAGAAGTACTAAAAACATATAATATGTAAAATTCTAAATTGTGTGTAGATACAACAACTAAGATTAATTTGGCCGCGCCGGATTTAATGGCAGCTGAAATGATCAGCTGATGGGTTTATCAAACCCACCGTACTACTCTCACTCGTCTACTCAAGACACACATATACACTACTCTATAAAACCTGACTAACTCTAAATGTAAAGCGACCCGTGCTGATGGTGTGTATTGCAACGGCCTAATTGTGTTATCAAACGGAGCCCTGCTTTTTTTTTTTTTTTTTTTTTTTTTTTTTAACGTCCGACTATTGTGCACACTTGGGCTAATGCAGACGATGGGATGATTTATAGCGTATGAAAAATGCCAAGCCTTGGCCGGAAATCGAACCCGGGTCCTCGGGGTGAAAGCCTGTCCGCCGCTATCAACTAGGCCACCGAGGCGGCAATGGAGCCTTTGCTACTGCCCTACCCTTGCATGCGGAGCTCTGTGTGGGCGGACATGTTCCCATAAGTAAAATGTAAATAGAATGAGCGGGAATACACCGCACAACAAAAAGCTGACCAAATGGTGTACAACTCCGTGATAAGGGGCAGAAACTGGAAGGCAATTAGCAGAGCAAACATGATGAATTGGGAAGTCACCAATTAGAAGTGGAAGAGTTACCCACTTCGAATCCTCTCCAAATCATAACATTTATGAAAAGACTAGAACTGGACGAGGCGTTTAAAGTGATCATCACAGGAATAGAGAAAGGGGGCACAAAAGGTCGAAGTGCGATAGTCATTCACTGAACTTCAGCCGCGGCAATTAGTGATCAACTTTGCGCTCTCTTTCTCAGATTTCTATTACAAAAATATAAAATAAGACATTTAAAAAAGTTCATTATAATGAAAAGTATAATTTTTTTAAGGCGAAAAGCACATTAAGGTTTTTATCGCCTTCCTAAATGTAAGTGTGAGTGTAAAGTGTTAAAGTCGTAAGTATAGTGTTGTAAGTGTAAGTGTGTTAGACTCGGATACCGCGAGGTTCGTCTAAATCCTCTCAATAGGTGCTGCTAGCTTTTAATAATAGAAAAGTACGATGGTTTGTGAACAAAAATTACATTACTCGTATTCAGTTTTCCTAAAAAAATAACTATTTAGCACTGTTTTATTTTCAGATTTACATAATTTGACATTTTTATAAAATATATTTAGGCTTTAATTTAACTTAACCTCCATTTTTTTATATCCCGTACTGTACTTTAATTTTTTTTAACAGTTAATAATGAAATAAAAATTTTGAAACAGCATCCACAAATACGTTTTTGATGTAAAAAATTTCTAAAATTCTCCAGATCTCCAAGCACGGTGGACTTTCACGAAGTCTCGTGTCCCGGTTTCACTCTACGCAAATTTGAGTGGAAAAATTACCTTTAGTTTTTTATGAATATATTCCTTTACAGATCCATTAACAATGTGCGTTTTTTACATGGACTGGCCGATAAACTAAATTTTTTACTAAATTTGGCATGTGAAATAAGTGTTCAACTTAAGTTAAACGTACAATAGTACTGTATATTTTCTTAAACGTCTCCATCGTCCTAGCAGCGTTCGTAGCGGCAGATAATCCAATTACTTGAAATTTAGCCGTTGATATGGCTGTTTATATTCAATGGCACAACACGTGGAACAAGTTAGCACCAAAATCAACATTTAATGTCCTAGAGATGATTTTTGGAACTGATTACAAAATTCAGTTCAATCATTCAACATATTATTGTGCAGTAGATCAAGACGTTTTATGTTTTCTTAGAAATACCATTCCGTCATATCAGCGAGACAGCTGCGTGCCGTAATGATTTTAATTATGCCACTTACTTAAGAGAGCTTGTCCACCAAGTGTCACACGAGTTCACCAACTTTATATGACCTTATTTCACGGACCGAGACTCGAAATAATCTTACGTATTGTAGAAAGCTGTCCTATAGCTTTGTAATTGTACCGTGAGCCGGGCCATCACAGTAAGATCCAGACCCGGGACTATAAAATGTGCACCAATCCTGACCTTAAGAGAAGTCGTTAAAAAGCTGTATTATACATGTGTAACCTATGGTATGTGTTCATCGCATGCTAGCGTCCTAATTAGCAGGAAATGAATGGCATTAAAACGTAACGCAAAAAACATTGCCCAAACTCTTCTGATCCAATTAGTATTGAATTAATCAGTAACACGTAGATACCCAGTATATTTAGAAAGTTTTGATTACGGTAAGTTGATTTTAGTAACCGTAATTAAAAATTGTTATCCAGATTAAATTTAAAAATTGGATAGATAATAAGGGCGGTAAGAATCCTTAACATGTGGTTTTCTTGGATTTATTGTTGACATGTACTGTAATAGATACAGTTACTTTATTAATACAAAGTTTACTAAAATTATTTGTTAACGCATTCCAAACAAAACTACAACCTGGATTACTTTTTGTTAAATCTTGACTGAACATACACTATAACAGTAGCTGCAGCAGAATAGCCTCCTTGCAAATGCAGTGATGCTACAAAAAGATAAACCACTAACAGTTACAGTATTACAACCTAACTACAACTGTGTACAGGCACATTGTGATAAAACAAGTAGCCTCGCAACGTAATTCCCCGGACTTACTATCGGCTTTTTATGACAGACCTCTGACTTTGATTCGCTGTTACGAGCGAACGAAAAATAACGTAATTAACGTAATCACACGGTCACATTGTTTTATTCTGAACAATTCTTTCAGAAAGTAATGTGTTTTAAGAAAAAGCAGTTTTTCGTAGTCTTTTTGCTATCGTTGAACTATAAGGTTTTACCAGACCAAGAGTTTTACAGATAACATTTCTTTTTCAGCGACTAAACACAGTACTGTTGTGAACTGTATTAGAAATTGAAATATTTACGTATTATTTACCCGGTTGTTAAGTTGTTAGGGAATAACGCTTAACTTTATGTTACTGACTTTATTGACATTTTTTTTGCACGAAAATAACCACTGAAATTTCATTAGTCTGTATGTGGCAGTGGCAGTGGTTATGTTATTTCAAACAACGCTATTTTAAAAAATGAATTATCAGAAAAGTTGAAAACCGCGCTCTGTCGTTGTTAAAGTACACATTTATTTATTTATTTTTGTTTAACGTCCGACTATTGTGCACACTTGGGCTAATGCAGACGATGGTATGATTTATAGCGCATGAAAATGCCAAGCCCTGGCCGGGAATCGAACCCGGGTCCTCGGGGTGAAAGCCTAGTACGCTATCAACTAGCCCACCGAGGCGGCTTGTACACATTTAAATGGATAATCACGTGGAGTGTCACAATTACAGGCTGTTAGATTTTTGTTTACCCCAATCTATCAATAGAAAATAAAAACTGTAAAATTTTCCCATTTGTCTGCCTTTAGATGAGGGATTCGTGTATGAAACGTTCTGTGAAACGAGACATAACGTGATATGCAAGAAATGGAAGACAAGAGAGATCATTTAATATACTTCTGGAACAGAACAAGATTTTGATTTATAAACAACTTTGTCCGACATGATTCATTAATTTTACCGCCCTTCTACTTTACTCATATCTACTCTCAAATAGCACGTAGTAGTACTGCGAGTGTCGGTGGCATCCCCAGTGCACACAATATATTAAATTCAAAATATCTGTGCATCTGTTACACTGTAATTTACGAAAACATGTCAAAATCTTATATTCCTAAATCTCCAAGCAGTTTATATTTAATAATAACTCGTATTTTGAAAATAAAAACACTATGCACTGTATAAGTTCCCGACAATCGCTTTGCAGTCAAATACTCTGTGCATATACACTGTTGTTTTGTACCTTTACGGCATTTGTTTTAATTATCAATTGTCAATAATAATTCAATATTAAATTAAATAATTATTCAACGTTTTCCTTTGTGAAAAATTTATACTGATTTTTTTTTTTTTTTTTTTTTTTTTTTTTTTTTTTTTTGGTGTTTAACGTCCGACTATTGTGCACACTTGGGCTAATGCAGACGATGGGATGATATATAGCGTATGAAAATGCCAAGCCCTCGCCGGGAATCGAACTCGGGTCCTCGGGGTGAAAGCCTAGTACGCTATCCACTAGGCCACTGAGGTGGCTTTATACTAATGATATCATGGCGATTATGTACTTGTAGATATCATTTGATTAATGTTATTATAAGCGGAATGAGTAAACAAAAATTATTAACTGTACAAAATCAAAATAAAGACTTGAAAAACTCCATTTATATTCTGGACATTACAGGTAACAATCCCTGTCAAAGGAAATTTTTATTACAAAAACTTTCGGCCTGGTAAAAATTTCAACAGCAGAAAACAGATTTCTAAAAAGTGCGTTTTAAAAAAAAACATTACTCTCAGAATAATTGTGTTTAGGATGAAACAATTAGAACAACCGTTTAATCACATTATTTTTCGTTCGCATGTAACAACGAATCAAAGTCCGGTCTACAAAAAAAATCCTTCACTGCCACATCACGTGCTATACATAGGCCTAGTTCATTTTTCCTAGTTATTGCATATTTCTCCTGAGCAACGTCATCCATTAAGTTTTATTGTAAAGTTGCAGGAAATAATCTGCATCATTATATTAATAGGCCAGCTTATTCGTAGAATGAATAACCTTTAACAACTTCGCAATGGGCGAGAAGTAATAAAACAATGTTAGGAGCAGTAAGCAAATCTCTATACTATGTTATAGCTTCTAAAACATTCCTTACTGTATTCTTTTACTTAGTATATTTAAAATATTACATAGCCTGACTTCAGTTGTGAAATACAACATTAGGAAACACTCGTAAAATTTATATATATATATATATATATATATATATATATATATATATAAATAAATATATATATATATATATATATATATATATATATATATATATATATATAAAATTGTTATTATTATTATTTGCGTATAGACCCTGTTGGATCACGCAAAGCAGTCCGACTCATGTCTTGCTCCTTCTAATCCTCCACACCTCCCTCATTCCGTCCCCATGGATCCTCCTCCGCTCCTCCGTCCATTTTATTCCCACTCTTTTTGGGATTTCATTCTCTGGGATTTTCCACCTGAGCATCTTCCTCCTGTATGCGTTTATGTCTTCAATGTCTGTTGAGTCTATTTTTGCGTCATTTAGGTCTATTCTGACCTGTGTGATCCACGACGTTGTTGATTTGACTCTTTGTATGTACTTAAGGATTCTGTTGGCAAGTCTCGTTGTTGGAAGTCTACTGATGTGTCCATAGAATTGAAACCTCCTTCTTCTGATATCTGCTGCCAGGTTCGATATCTTCTCTGTGGTCTTCCGGGAGTGCAACCTGTATCCGTCTTCTGTTAATCTTAGGCCAAGGATCTTCCTCAAGATTTTGCGTTCTTCCTTCAAAATGTTTTCAATGTACCTTTTGTGTGGAGTGCTAGTGTCTCGCTTGCGTATAATGCCTCCAGTTTTATGACTGTGTCTGATTTTTGTGTGCATCAACATACATTATATATATATATATATATATATATATATATATATATATATATATATATATAACCCTGATCACCATCACTGCTAGTACAAGCAATGAGAAACAAAAGGACCTAAATAAGTCCATTGTTACAACTACAACTGATAAACAGTAAATATCCTTGCTATAGTGTGTCTATAGCCTATCGGATATTAACACACACTAAATAGTAAGCCCTAGTGAGAAATTGCAAATAGTAAATAGCTTATAACGTAATAAACGATAAATAATACAATTCGATGTTGCAAACTGTAAATAGGTATAAAAAGATGTTAAAATTTCGAAATTACAAACATTAATTGTTATATGCTATAAAAGGAATACTATAAAAGGTAAAGTTATAATACCATGTTATTTTCGATGTAGCTAGAGGCTTAATAACAATATGTTACAAACTGTAATACAGTTAAATTTCGAAGTTACAAACTGTAACAGTTACACTTCGATGCTGCAAAAGGTAAAGTTATAATACGATGTTATAATTTGTGTTGCAAGTTACAAACTGTAATAATTTTATTGCGGGGCTACAAAAGGTATAGATCTCATAGTATGACGTTACAAACAGTAAATACAGTAATTAAATTTCGAAGTTACGCACTATAATTTAGTATAATTCGATGCTGCAAAAGGTAAAATTACAATACGATGTTATAATTAAATTTGGAAATTACAAATTATAATAGATATAATAGTTGTAGTACGGCGTTACAAAATGAACATAATTGGATTTTACAAGCAGTAATAGTTACGCTGCAAACGTGCATTTGCAAAACGTAACACATGTTAAATTGTGATAGTAAATAACAATAACAACAATAAAGAATTTGTTTATAAATTAATTTGCGAGACAGAAGCATTCCATAGATAAACCAATTTTGTAGTAAGGAGGCACAAGAAACAAAGATTAACAACCAATCAGAAATTTGCGACTAATTTAGTGGACAAATCAGAATATCCAGAAATACGAAAGCTTCTAGAAAACAACGACTGGAAGTTCATGGAAGTTTCTACGAAAATGACGGGTTCGACTCAAAAATCAACGATCCAAATGTAGGAATAGATTTAAGGCAGTCTCTGATAGGATTTTTTTATAGTGTTTTTAGAGGTTAATTTTAGAGCACATTTCTTAGATTTTACTACATCAAAGAAATTTATTTTTAAGAACATAAATTCCAACAAAAAGGCAAGGTTGGACTGTACGATGTTACAACCGATAAATAGTTATAATTTGACGATGCAAACGGAAAACATCTGTTGTTACAATTCCAAGTTACAAACCGAATGTAACACCGATACAAACAGTATATAAAGTAGTCTTATTACAGTGTTACAAAGAACTAGCCTACCAAATGCCTTATTGCGGTATTTTAAATAGTACCGCATCTAATTACGATGTTACAAAATATAAACAGTTTCATTTCGATGATAATTATAGTAAACAGTCTTATGAATATTTTACAGACATAAATAGTTTTATTTATGCAGTATACACAGTTTAGATGTTATAGACAGCCTTTATCTTGACGGTATAAATCGTACTCTTAATAGCCTTATGTTATAGACAGCAGATAGTATTATTTGAATAGTATAAACTTAAAATAGTCTTATTCGTGGGTACAAAAGATTAACAATGTTAAAAACAATAAATAAGCTGAATCTTATTATAATGTATTGCTTTAGCCTACAAACAAACAGCCTCGTTGTTATGTACACACTGTGACGAATCAACTGACATCTACTGAATCCCTTTGTAGTCGCTTTCCTCTTCACGCAGCGCATATTTAAGCCTTGTTTAGAATGATTGCGACTTGGAAGGTTTTTGCATGACAGCTGCATTCCTCTGTTCTGAAGCTCTGTACAAGTTTAGGAAACTTAGATTTCTCTATTTCAAAATGAGCTAATGGAGTATGCATTATTTTAAAACCCAGAAATGAGCACTGATTTAACTTCTAGATCATTTTTTGAGGGGTCGTAAACATAAATATAGAATACAGAGCATATCGTACGTAATTATGTTTGTGTATATGCGTTTTAGTACTCTAACCAAAATTCCCTTCCGATTTTATTCAAACTACAAGTACGTTTCCATCAAAACCCGTTCAACAATATCAAAATGATAATATTTCCACAACATTTTAATAACTTTCTTATCCCACATTTTTTTGAAAATCTGACATCTACATGAATAACAACCGGTTTCCATAACAATTATTTAATGCTACAATAGTAAATGGTAGACTAGCAAAATGTGTAATTAAATTCTGCATTATCTTTCTAGAAAGTATTTAATCAAAGATTACCTAATCTCCAGTTAACCTTTCAATAACTTTAAAGGAAGATTAATTAGAAAGAAAATGGTTGTTTTCAAACAAATAATCAGCCTATATTGTAATTTTTAGGTTATGTTGATTTTTTACTTTTTCCCACTGTGGGCTATTAATTACACGAGAAAAGCGGCACACTGCTAACAGTAGCGTATGACAAATACTTTGAAATTACACTTAAAATGTAAACACCGCCCTTCTGCACTGAACATTAATCAAGAATTCTTCTTTCGTAAAATAATTAAATGAAATTAAAATTTCTAATACTTAACTAATATCTAACTACTTTTGTTAATTCTTCATCTGAACTACTATTATCATAATTGTTGATACTCATGAAAGCATTGCAAATAAAGCCTAAAACCAATTTATTATCAACGAATAATTTTGAGAAAAAATTCGTGAACACTAAGATTATAATGACACAAATTTTGAAATTGTATCATAATTAAAATTTTACAAATGAAATTTTGACATTTAAATTTTGTAGAATGGAACAGTAATTAATTAATGTACAACTAAAATATTTAATTGATTCATTTTGGTGTATTTAATAAAAAGAGTTTAATCTTCGATTATCAGTTATAGGTTGTTCTAGAAACTATAATTGATGATTTACTTAAAGATTAAGTATAACGATGGATTAGATAAGTTAATGACTGTTCTAGAAACCGGCAATAAATATTTACAATTTTTAAATTCAACTGGAAATTTGTAAATGAATCCGACAGCGTCTACCTTATGAACAAAATTCTAATTTAATCAGACTTCAACATAAAATATGATGAGGAAATCCGATTTTCAAACAATTTTAATATAAACAAATTTTTCGTTATTATTTTTTTTAGAAAATCGCTTTCATTGCGCCAGCGAAACAGCTGCGTGCAGCAATAATTAAAAAATACGTACAAATTTTTTCAATCGTATAAAAACACTCATGAAAAATAATAAGATAACGAGATTTAAGAACTCATCTATACTTCATTGTTGAAGCCCCGCAGGGAGGGTTGCAGACTAGCTGCACCTATTGAGAGGATTTAGACGTCCCTCGCGATACCCGAGTCTAACACACACTTACACTTATGACTTTAACACTTTACACTCATACTTACATTTAGGGAGGCGATAATAGCCTCAATGAGCTTTACGCCTTAAAAAAAATCATTGTTAAATTAAAAATTGTAATATTTTGAAAAAATGTCAAACTATTCGTATCAACATAAGCAGGCATACTCGTAATAAAAACGTACTTACTGTCTTGTACAATTAAACGACTTACGCCTTGCGTCTGAAGCAACGCAACCCTAGATACAGCTCTAACTCATTTAACGTATAGGTTATGTGTGTGAAGAGGCGTGTTATTGTTTAATAAATTTTAATATTCTTAACAAATACAAACGTCAGATTTGTGATGATTTTTTAAAGACGAATCTTTGAATATCGGCCTAAACACTTCATTAAAGAATAAATGAATATTTATAAACGTATTTTAATTGTTCGGTTGTTATGGGATACCGTTTGAATTATTTTATGCTCATAAATTTTAACGAGATCGAGTCGATTGGGAAGTGAAAAAGGTCAAAACATGTATTTTCTGCGGACGAACTTGTTTCATGTTTTAATAATCCTCGCACCTGTCTAAATTTACATATTTAGTTATAGTTTGTCACTGTATTGATTCTATTTATTGTAAACCGGTGAAACAAGGAAAGGTTTGACTGCCAGAACTATTTACTGAAAAAAACATTACAACAGGCTTTGTAGGCTATACGTACTTTTGCTAATATTTTCAACAATTTTAATATTTTTTGCAATTACGCTCACAACTGCGCTTTCATGTAACTTATAAACATATCCCTAACTGAACTAATTTATGTTAAACATACAACACATATTTTTAGTAAACTGAAAGAAATTATTCTAATATATTAGAAAAACAATGTAACCAAAGACAATTTTAATTATTGTAAATTTTGCTCAAATTTTGACCACTTTGTATACGTGGTTTTTTAGACCCTATAGCTTGTTACGTCACAATATAGGCCTATAGGTGCAGGGAGTTTATGGTAAACATTAAATAAAGTAGGTAACTTTTAGGAATACATCTAAAAAAATATTTTTGTAAAACAGTTACTTTAAATAAGCATCTAATATCTAATACTTGAAAGTTAATTTAGCAAGTAAAATGGATCTTTGGTCTTTGTACTCCCGATCACTTGTAATCATAGGAGCACAAATACAGATGTAACTATAATCAATCTGTACGTGAAAGTAATCGCTTGGAACACGTCGGCGAATAAAACTGAGGGCGGAAGGCCGGTAAGAAGATTGCGAGGACAGTAACTCAACCTTTAGGGAAAACGACGAACTACTGCGAACAAAAAAACAAAAAACTGTTCATCTAGACCATGCTGAAAGTCGTGTCAAAGGAGTTGGTACAATCTAAATAACCGAATGTTTTTAAATTCTAATGTTGGTTTTTTAAAACATTTTTTGCCGTGTTAAATGGGAAAATAGTAATTTTAAATTAGAGATTAAATAATAAGGTTAACATTTTCTGATTTTCTTTCGGCCACATTGTACATAATACAAATATATTTGGGCAAAAATTATTAGAAAAACGTTTTCCTTTTTATGTTGTGAAATATAGATCAGTCGCTTAGAAAGCGGCCTACTAAGAACATCGGTGTGACCGAGAGAAAAAATGTGCGAGTGAGAGGTCGAGTCTCCACTTTCTCACCACAGCTTCTTCCTTCACTATCGCTGAGTAGTAACAGTTTATAGACACAGACTGTGTGTCACTGGACTGTTAGAGGGGAGAAAGTCTCGCGCAGGCCGTTTACTAAGTGGCTGGACTATAGGTGTGCGCTACAGCAGCAATCGTACGGCTCGGCTTATCCGGCAGGCACTTATGTTAAGTCTGTGATGCAGTGCGCGAACACGATGCGTGTAAACAAGAGCTTTAGTTTTCGCACACATAATGCATTAACGGTGACATTCCTTCCGTTATCGTAAATTGTAGGCCTTATGTATGGATTATGCTTTAGAATTAACCATTTTCACCATTTGTTTATATCGTAAGAATATAATGATTCGGATATTTTTTGTCCATTTTTTTACATTTCAGCAAATTTAATCAAAATTGTTGAAGTTTTAAAATAAAGCTCGTCATATTGTAAGCTACTTTTAGGTACTTGTATGTGAAAAACTATGTGCAATTTTTTTTCAACCATTTACCAGACCCATAGATAAAACTGTGAACTGAAGATGCCAGCAGAATGAAATAAAAACAAAGTGTACAGGCGTAACACATAAATATAATTAGCCACGATTATGGAAAATTTAAACAAAAGATAACAGAAAATTGACAAAATAAAGGTCAACAAAGATATATTCGAGTAGGCTGGTGGTATTTGTGATAGCTTTTGTTGTTGTTAGTTTTAAATAAAACCAAATCGTAAATCAATGTGTATTTATAAGCAAGTGGTGTTTCTAAAAATTAAACAATTCATCAAGTTCTTATCGAAATACAATTGCCTGCTTTTTCAGTTCGTTACGATTTGTTCCAAACTATTTACCAATGTTGTATGTACAAGCAACGCTTTTATCTTGACAGGTATAATCCACTGAATATCCCTCCTTACGTAAGAAAACTCAGATATTAAATAAGGAAAAAGTACACGTGTGGAACTCGGGGAGTTACCGACAGAAGTTACGCTTTTGCTGAATATATAATTAGTTTGAGGATATATTTACAAATATTTTGCTTTGTTTAAATATGATTATTTAAATATGTTTCGTTAAACATTTATGATAAGTGTATGTTTTGTACATGAACCTAGATTAGATATTATTTACTGTAGTTATAGTAAAAGACCAGTTTTACATTAATTCTTAACGATCAGCTGATTTCATTGAACAGTTAATAGGCTATAATAAGTTTCTGGTTATGTTGGTAGAAACTAGCAATATATTAACAACAATTATTATAAACGTGTATATTAATTTCGAATTTATTATAAACGATTACAACGTGCACGTATTCTTCAACTATGGAAAAATACCAAAACTAAAGCAACACAACGTTTTCATATAATTTTGTGTACTGTTTTTCAAAAGGTGAAAGAAGAAGAAACAGAAATAGAGAGACGAAATTCGCTTACTCGTTTGTTCCATATTTCCCTTACTCGGCATACTTTTTTCTGTTCACTTTTCTCGTCAATGCTAATATTAAAAGCACCGCTTCAAAAAATGTTTTTCTATAAATTATGTATGAAACTTAATTTTATTTTCTTGATAAATAACAGTTCGAAACAAAACATAAGAAAGCATTTGTATATTTTACTTAAAATTTTCTGAATATAAAAAAAACAGACCTGTTTCCTTTAATTTTTCGCCAAACAAGAAATCATGTAACTGTTCTTTCAACACATAAATTTTTATTGTGCTACTTTCAAATATTTTTTTATAACAGTAGAGAATATTTTCTATAGGTTACTCTATAGGCCCTACTGTTAACGGTAAGTGTCGTGCAGACAGACAGAGCTAGTTTTCGAAAACACATGGGTTCATACGTAATAATTTCCAAAATGAAAGGTCAAGCCAGTAATACTAATAATAAGTTTTTACCAAAAAGCTTATTTTGTTAAACAGCTGTTTCCTTATAATGTTAATTTTGAGGTTAGTTTCAGTGCGTAACTCGGGAGAAGTTCATTATAAAATTGGATCATTACCGTAACCTTCGTAATATCCCAATACTCTGGCACGTTAATAATTAAGCCAGGAAGGAATCTGCTGGTTAGTGCACTCAAGCAAACAATACCGACAAAAGGTAGGCCTATAAGCCCTGGATGCTAAGCACATAAACCTATTAACAGAATAGCCTATTACTTTTATTTTCGTAGTCCGCATGCCTGTAAGAAAGTAAAACGACTTACTGGGGAAATCGTTGCAGCAATCCGAACTCAACTCGGTGAAAGTAAAGGTTTATTTCGAATTAACTTACTTTGCTAGTCAAGCAAAGGCCGTAAGCAATTAAAGGACTGTACTACAAATCCTGTCTAATTAAATGCTTACACTTCCTCTAAATAACTTTACTACTATTATTTGTAAATATAACCTTGAGCAAACTTGTACTTTACTGTTCACTGCACTGGTTAATAGGTATAGGAAAAAACATCAAGATTGCAGTGCTGTTTGTGAAATAGCCTACACAACTAACGGTACTGAACCCGTTCTAATGTGAAAAATGTCGACATATTTTTACTGAAACTGAATGTGCACATTTTCCCATGGTACATACAGTCAGAGAATGGTACATTTTGGAATGGCCCGAGTGCGAAAATGATTTCAAAACTGAACCCATAATACATACGTAAATAATTTAAAAATAAATAAATTAATTAATTAAAACGGATAACTAAATATATAAAATACATATGGAGTAACTACTACAATAGACTGCATTAAGCCAAACTGCATTTTGTGCCTCGGTTTAACTATAGCATATACAATATTGGGGTTTTTTGCCAATACAAGATTTCTCACTAATTAAGCTCAAATTTAAAACATCGTAATAAACGGGAGATACGTAATTATTAATAAAATCTTTTTATTTCTGCTAGCAATATTACTTTCCTTATTATTAGTTGTAAATAAAATTATTATTTGTCCATATTTAGGAAAGACAGATGAAAGCAGTCAACAAAATAAGAAGCTTTTTCATTATTAAAAAAATAACACTTTGCCTTTTTGTATCCTCAGCCCCAACTCTCCCGGTTAAATTAACATTTAGGCCTATATACGACCATTACTACCACGAGCTGTATACAGTATAAATTTCATAAAAACATGTTAATTAAAAGGAGAATTTGCGTTTATAGAAAACTGAACAGACAGACGGATACGGGACCAAAAATTAGTCGCAAAACAAATTTTAAAATCTTTTTTATTTCAAAAATATTGTTTAACTTAAAAATAATTACAACTTAAGAAATAAACACAAAACCAACTCTAACCGCAGCGGGATTGTTTTGTTCGATTTTCTCTAAAACCGCACATTTCTTTTACTTCAAATTTGTTAACCAGATATTGTATAATTTCTAATATGACCCAATTTTAGTAAAATCTGATGAATAGACTTTCAGGAAATGTAACTGAATATAAGTCATTGCAATGTTTACGCACCATTTAGTCTATTAAATTTACGTCAGGAGTGCCAACATTGTTTTCCCATGTATGGCACTAAATGCGGCATTTTTCTTGAATTACCTGCCTTTTCCGGCTTGAACTGTTTTCCTATTTCAAGTGCACCAGTTATTCAAGTGCAAAAACAGAATAACTGGTTTATTGGCGGCCCTCCCCGGGACCGAACCAAGCAACAGCGGCAACTACTAGACAAGACGAAATAAACAGTTTAGTTCTCTTTAGATGAAGGTCATTTTGGTCATCAAAAGTCACACTAAATACAAATACACCTACTGATACTTACACATTACATACTATGTAATACACTGACTTACAAAAACGAGAAATTTTAAATCTATTACTAACGCGTTAAAATCTCAAGATCTTTGGACAACTCCTAAGTCTTCTTAAAGCCTTTCAAGAAGTTGTTAAGTGACAATCAGTGTAGGCCATATATGCAACAGGTTTGATGAAGTAGCGGCTTGAAGCCCGCTAACATTACAAGTCATGCAATACTGTATACGTTACATAGTCACAGATAATTGCTAATTGTAATTTTAACCAATAACTGTTTCTAATAACATGTCTAAATTATTTAGTGTTTTTTGTGT
The DNA here is from genome assembly GCA_022606455.1 of Callitettix versicolor. Taxonomy (NCBI): domain Eukaryota; kingdom Metazoa; phylum Arthropoda; class Insecta; order Hemiptera; family Cercopidae; genus Callitettix; species Callitettix versicolor. The sequence goes on from CM040189.1 coordinate 90,697,225, forward strand.
CAAAGTTAAACACTAAAACCATGTTTTTACAATACCTACGCAAGATACGTTGTGACCGAATGCTTGCGTTCGAGAGATACCCACTAAAAGCGGCAAGAAGAATAAGAAGAAGAAAAATCGGTTGATCAAATTTTGTTTACACAGATTCATAATTCAAAAAAGTGTTTCACATTTTAAATAAACGAAATTTAAAATACGAAGAAAATCTCAACAGCGGTCAAGTTTTTTTCCCGAAGTGTAATTTTTGTTTATTACAAATTTAGCAGAGTACACGTTTAGTCGTCAATACGATCGAAATTAGAGCAATCTCTGATTTTGAGAAAGCTCCTGACAGAAAAACGGACCAATCATAATATTGGGGTGGTTAAAGAATTCTTAAAATACGCTCGGTCTTTGTTTCAAATCGACCTTTCATCATTTGGTTTGCATGCAGCGCATTAACAGATTGTTTTGAAATTTGGTACCTTGTGTAAAACCCGAAAGACGTATTTGTAATATTTTTCCCATTCACTTCCGTTTCAAGATGGCGGGCTCTTATTCAAAGTTCACAATGTAGTTGTTCGTTATTGCCTGTAATACTGGCTGAACGGCAAAACCTATTATAATTTTGACCGCTTAATGGAGAAAGAGCATAAGATTTTCAATAAAGTTGGCCCAGTAATATTTTTTGTAAACATTAACGCCAGTTAAATTGGCGGAAAATATTACGAGCGCTGTCATGGAGCGCTCTGTATATTAATTAAGAATATACTGCGAGGTCTGCTGTTCTTTGATCTGCTAGTTTCATTCGTAACGTTTAAGTCGATTCTGAAAAAAATCATAGTTTTGATCTTTTCAAACATATTTGGGATAAAATATTTAGTATCATTTAATTTTTGTCTCTAACTTTGTGAAAACACACACGCGTGCGCGCGCGCTCTCGTATTCAGCGAAACCAACTGTTTTAGATCTAAGGCGCCTAAAAAACGGATACCGTATATCCAGTACAGTATTAAAATCGATTTTTTGACGACTAACACTCAGAAAGTAATAATAAATTGAGCGTTCCTTAGAATTGATATTTTCCAAAAAAAAAGGCCTGGAAAGAAATCGTAAACTGTAAAAACCTAGGATATTGTAAATCAGAAATTCCTAAAAATATTAAAACCATTAATATGAACGCATTTTCATAAAGAATTATTGACGAGACAGCTGCGTGCAGTAATTATTTACACTACGTTTTAAAAACACCTTTATAACTTCAATTTGAATACAGCTCTACTATTCTAAACCGCTAAATGGATTTAAGGCTTCGGCAATTATTTCCCATCATCGTGCAGTCCGCATCTTGGCTCGTTGCCTACTCTGAATAGTTTCCACGTACGCTGGCTATATTTTGTTCGTTTAGAGAAGTTGGATGGAATGCAGACAATCTACTACGTCCGTTTCTACACGCTCGGCTCGTGGGTTTTATGCTTGATTCTCAATAGGCAAGTTATTGTTTTCACGTGACTGTTGGTCTTGAACGCGGTATTTTATACTTTTATAAATAATAGATGCAAACCTGATTCACATTCGATTCAGTTATTTAAAATGTGTTTAAATTAAACCATTACCCAAACAAAACGTAGCCGTTTTTCCAGTGTTATACAAATGCATGGCTGAATCTGATGATACTTGTGAGAAATTACGCAAATTTTAGGCAAAAATAAAAAAAGTTTTTTTAGGAAATAATTTTATTCTCACCGTACGAAGCCTAAGTGAAATAAATCAATCTTACACAATGTATAAATGATTTCAAGTCTTCTGATCATAAAAAAAGTTTTCATTTCCGATCGAATCGCTGGAGATTAAAATTAGTGTCCACTTCGATGAAATCTGGCCTGAAGAGCCTAGATGTGGTTTACTCAAACCTATAGAGCATTTTTTAAAGCAAATGTTAATTTTTTTTAATCGGGTTTTCTCAAAATAAGTCCTAATGATTTCTGCAACACACTTTCTTAACCGGTTTTACTCCGTGTACTATTCAGATGGTTTGTGCTTGCTTATCAGTCACGCTTCAGCACCCTCTCCAGTGTCCAGTACGCTAAGTACTTCTTCAACAGTTCCGCCATTTTTTATACAATTAGGAAGAACCGAGACCGTGGCTAATGCCCACTAAAACAACAACATAGATCCCGGTCATAGTAAACACACCGTGATGTGATCCCACATTACAACTGACCTTGAATAATTCCACGCTGAAGGGCCGAACAAGAATAAAAATAGAATTAAAAAATAAAAAAATGGGTAAAACAAAATTAGCGAAAGTATCGCCATAGCCGAATATTGTGCGATTGTGAAACATAGTTTTGTACTTCGATGTTTTTATTTATTTCGGATATTTACAATTGCATACAGGAGGAAATAATTTTAACGTATTAAGTAAGGTTTACTGTTGTTACCTGTTACCTAAGTATATTGAAAGTGATGTTACAAATAACTTCTAAAAACAAATTTAAAATAGTTTATTATCACAATATTCAAGCTAGTTTTTAAGAGTTTATCGTAACTTTTTTTTAAAGAGTATGTAACAGAAAACATAACCTTTAGGAATTCTTTTAATGATTCCCAACCAATTATAAGTTAAAAAAAATAAACAGAATTCGAAACGAAATGCACGTTTTCGCTGTTTTACGGAAAATTTAGAAGGCTGAGGTTAAAAAATGTTAATTGCAAGAATAGATTAGGATGGTCCAGGCCTCGCCGTGCCAGCGTTATACGACACTGCTGCTATCTGACGTGAGGCCACTAGTTAAATCTCGGCTTACCGTAGTCACTATGCAGAGTACAGAGTTGCGTATGCGCAGGACAAAGTTCAGGACTTCCTTGTCCAGGATAATGTTGGTATTCCTGAGTGGTTTGGTAGTAGTCGTAATACATAGTATCATTATTGTTATACTGTTCCAACAGCTGATGTTGCCCTCCTGCTACCATGGCCTTTAGCATCACTTCACTAAACCTTCACCGCTACGTCACTTCCAAGTCATAGCCACGCCGCCGGCTTTAAAATCTGCAAAAATAAAATATCTCAATACTGTACCGAACTTTCAGTTAAAAAGCAATATGAACTTATCTGCAGCGGCTGAGGTCCTGTCAAATCTTCAAGTCTTTTTGTTTTCATAACTTTTGATAACAGATCGGAGGGGATTATATATATATATATATATATATATATATATATATATATATATATATATATATATATATATATAAATCAAACTGCTAATCGTGTTGTAACTAACTATATAGTAAAAATAAATTAAAATATATGTAAATATCTATAATTTAATCAACAAATTTTGAAATTAGAAAAAACGCGAATATCCACTTAAGATAATTCTTTACTCAAACTTTTTATTCATAAAAATTCATTCCGAGAGTTGCAAATACCAAAAGACTGTTTGATCGACTGACAGAAATAGTTGTTGCACACGTAAAACAATTAAAATTAAAATTAAAATTACTTAATAAAACAATATAAACTAAAATGAAAGCAACTTAAAAGTAAAATAATTACACAACATGAAAGAATATTAACACATAAAGCTTCATGAGCAAATAAAAGTATGAAGTCGACGTTTTGATTCGGGAGTACCGAGTCTGCCAGCACCTAGAGGAAGTTATGCGGCATAAAAACATAATTACAAGATAGTTAAAGCCGAGCTAGTAAGCATAACAATGCAGGTTTGTGCAAAACAAAAAGCCGTTAGAAGCCGCATTCCTCGAGCTGAGCGACAACGAAGTTCGTTCTGCGCATGCTTAGGTTCTGTTCTGGTCGTTGCTATGGCAACAACTTCCTTGAATCATTTCGTTAGGGTTAGGTTAGGTTGAAACTCCTTCCTATACACGAAATAGTTCAATTGACCTGGTTTTCCGTTAAATAGGCTACAGTATTACATTTTTAGTCGAGTTCATTTCAGTATACGTACGTGAACTGAAATAATTTTTTTGGGATACGTGTTATACGTTCATAAATATAATTCAGATAGCATTAATTTCTACATAACACTAGACTGGCACTTTGGTGCATTGAGAGCACCGCGGTGTATAGGCCTACATATACAATAGTTAACAGTATAGGGCTCTATAAGGACCAGTCACCTCCGTACATAGGAGTAGAAAAACTCTTTTGGATAAAAGTTTTAAAATTGTTACTAAACATTTTAAATTGAAAAGTTTTTAAATACCATACATTTTGTTACTTAACAAAAGTAATGAAATATACTGACAATTATTGGTGAAACATTATTGAAAAGAAAAGACATCTAGTAGGCCTGACCGAATATCTTTTAATAACATGAATTTTCAAAACAAAAATCTCCAGAACATTAAAAGATGATGATTTTAAAATATTAGAATAATGATAAAATAAAAGTAGTTGACGAGAAAATGCAGTTAAAGTTACATTAACTGTAACAAATTTAATATTTTCCAAAAAATGTCAAATTTGTTAAAATAATTTAAACAGGAAAATATAGAGGACAGAGCCGTTATCCAACTGCAGTGTTATACTTGTTACTTTCTTGGTTACGGTTTCGGTTTTATAGCATCATCTAGACTAGGAATCGCATATTTTCATAGAAAGACGCCCTATTATTCCTGGAAAATATAGAGGACAGAGCCGTTATCCAACTGCAGTGTTATACTTGTTACTTTCTTGGTTACGGTTTCGGTTTTATAGCATCATCTAGACTAGGAATCGCATATTTTCATAGAAAGACGCCCTATTATTCCTGGAAAATATAGAGGACAGAGCCGTTATCCAACTGCAGTGTTATACTTGTTACTTTCTTGGTTACGGTTTCGGTTTTATAGCATCATCTAGACTAGGAATCGCATATTTTCATAGAAAGACGCCCTATTATTCCTGGAAAATATAGAGGACAGAGCCGTTATCCAACTGCAGTGTTATACTTGTTACTTTCTTGGTTACGGTTTCGGTTTTATAGCATCATCTAGACTAGGAATCGCATATTTTCATAGAAAGACGCCCTATTATTCCTGGAAAATATAGAGGACAGAGCCGTTATCCAACTGCAGTGTTATACTTGTTACTTTCTTGGTTACGGTTTCGGTTTTATAGCATCATCTAGACTAGGAATCGCATATTTTCATAGAAAGACGTCCTATTATTCCTGGAAAATATAGAGGACAGAGCCGTTATCCAACAGCAGTGTTATACTTGTTACTTTCTTGGTTACGGTTTCGGTTTTATAGCATCATCTAGACTAGGAATCGCATATTTTCATAGAAAGACGCCCTATTATTCCTGGAAAATATAGAGGACAGAGCCGTTATCCAACTGCAGTGTTATACTTGTTACTTTCTTGGTTACGGTTTCGGTTTTATAGCATCATCTAGACTAGGAATCGCATATTTTCATAGAAAGACGCCCTATTATTCCTGGAAAATATAGAGGACAGAGCCGTTATCCAACTGCAGTGTTATACTTGTTACTTTCTTGGTTACGGTTTCGGTTTTATAGCATCATCTAGACTAGGAATCGCATATTTTCATAGAAAGACGCCCTATTATTCCTGGAAAATATAGAGGACAGAGCCGTTATCCAACTGCAGTGTTATACTTGTTACTTTCTTGGTTACGGTTTCGGTTTTATAGCATCATCTAGACTAGGAATCGCATATTTTCATAGAAAGACGTCCTATTATTCCTGGAAAATATAGAGGACAGAGCCGTTATCCAACTGCAGTGTTATACTTGTTACTTTCTTGGTTACGGTTTCGGTTTTATAGCATCATCTAGACTAGGAATCGCATATTTTCATAGAAAGACGCCCTATTATTCCTGGAAAATATAGAGGACAGAGCCGTTATCCAACTGCAGTGTTATACTTGTTACTTTCTTGGTTACGGTTTCGGTTTTATAGCATCATCTAGACTAGGAATCGCATATTTTCATAGAAAGACGCCCTATTATTCCTGGAAAATATAGAGGACAGAGCCGTTATCCAACTGCAGTGTTATACTTGTTACTTTCTTGGTTACGGTTTCGGTTTTATAGCATCATCTAGACTAGGAATCGCATATTTTCATAGAAAGACGCCCTATTATTCCTGGAAAATATAGAGGACAGAGCCGTTATCCAACTGCAGTGTTATACTTGTTACTTTCTTGGTTACGGTTTCGGTTTTATAGCATCATCTAGACTAGGAATCGCATATTTTCATAGAAAGACGCCCTATTATTCCTGGAAAATATAGAGGACAGAGCCGTTATCCAACTGCAGTGTTATACTTGTTACTTTCTTGGTTACGGTTTCGGTTTTATAGCATCATCTAGACTAGGAATCGCATATTTTCATAGAAAGACGCCCTATTATTCCTGGAAAATATAGAGGACAGAGCCGTTATCCAACTGCAGTGTTATACTTGTTACTTTCTTGGTTACGGTTTCGGTTTTATAGCATCATCTAGACTAGGAATCGCATATTTTCATAGAAAGACGCCCTATTATTCCTGGAAAATATAGAGGACAGAGCCGTTATCCAACTGCAGTGTTATACTTGTTACTTTCTTGGTTACGGTTTCGGTTTTATAGCATCATCTAGACTAGGAATCGCATATTTTCATAGAAAGACGCCCTATTATTCTTGGAAAATATAGAGGACAGAGCCGTTATCCAACTGCAGTGTTATACTTGTTACTTTCTTGGTTACGGTTTCGGTTTTATAGCATCATCTAGACTAGGAATCGCATATTTTCATAGAAAGACGCCCTATTATTCCTGGAAAATATACGTTTTCTTTCCCATTGTCGTATTTGTTACTTTTGTTATGTAATTAGTCTAAATGTTGTATATGTGTGAAAAAACCTAATATTAAAAACCCCTAATATGGTTAAAAGAGTTAAAATTTTCCCTTTTTTTATTAAGGGCAATTAATGGAAAACAATGTTTTTTTTTTGTATAATTCCATAAAACGAAAACATAATTTATACTGTTCTGTAGATTTTCTAAAAACTTTAAAACACTGAACTAATTAAAATTACTTAAAAATTAAAACACTATTTGAAAATTATTTAATATTATTAATATAATACAAGAGCTAAAAAGTATATTTTTAGTAGAAACTTCTAATTTCACTTGTTTGATTGATCAGGCCTATAACGCAGCATGAAAAAGTTCGTTAACTAAACAAAATTCCTCTGAACAATTTAAAAATATCGGCCATTTCAAACCTTTAAAAATTCATAACTTTTGTCTTAAACTTTTAAAAAAATCTGATTTCATCATCGTAATTAGCATTAAAAACCACATAAATTAGCATTTCGGATTTTCGAAATCCGTTAAAATTAAGAATTTTTGACAGCGCTCAAGGGTATTTTTTCGTATTTTCAATGCAATCTGAAAATTTAATATCTGCAGATTTTAATGCTAATAATAATGAACTAAGAAAATCAAAATAAGGCTAAGTAAAAACTTATGGAAATTCACTCCTATCACGTCAGCGAGCCGACATCTTTTATCGGAACTATCAAAGTGAAAGCAAAGGAAAGGTTCCTTAAACAGAAATGTCCGAAATCGTTTTTTGTCATTTCATATTATCCTAAACAAGCCAAATATATTTTTCAAAAAATAATTTGTTACATTACAAAAGCTACTATAATTGCGTGATATTGTTTAGCAGGTGAGCAGTAGGCAAGCACACTGGGACCTGGTATACGGAACAGTGTTTAGAGTAAAAAGTAGGACAAGAGAAGATCGATGACGTCTAGCCGAAGCCTGGGCGGGGGAGAGCACTCCACCCTCCACCCGGACCTAGGGCAAGCCAGACGCCGCGACGCGACGTAGTACAACCCCATGCGTACAACCACCCCATACCACAAGCCTGCTAACTTTGCCGCCCTTTGCTTTATGCCTCTTAGACGCGAATTTGGAGAAATTATAACAGTCTACGCACTACGATAATAATCAAAATGTTTCGTTACGTCCAATTAACTACGAAATTGCCGTTTTTATAAAATTTTTGTATATATAGGCGATAATGGCCTTAATGTACTTTTCGTCTGAAGCCTTAATTAAAAATCGTGTGTGTGTGTGTGTGTGTGTGTGTTTTTCCGACGTATCGCCAGAATCGTGTCTGGCATCTTCGAGGTTCTTCTCGCTCCAAGTGTGAAGTGGACGTCAGAATCTCGAAGGTATCAGATACGATTTTGGCAAAACGCAGTTACAAAGTTTCTTCCAGAAACAATTGTTTCGAACGGATGTACACCGGTTTTCTATGTGACGCACATTTTTCCAGTTTGCAAACACTGTTTCTCGCTATACGAGATAAGAAGAGTTTATATTTATCCTAAAATAATCGATTTTGATGATTACCCGTTTTCAGATCTCCGGAGTCCACAAAGTATAGGCCTAAGTGGTTTTGAATTGGATGGCTGTCCCTCTGGGGACTAAACGGTTTACAGACTTCGATTACATTTGACATGCAAGTCTTCTTGCCCATTATTTTATATTGGATTAGAGGAAGGTATAGTACAACCCCAGGCACTGTGATCGACTGACCTATTGTGCAACTAAACCTCTTAAAAATACCTAGTTCAGCAGATAAGCCCTTAATAAGTTCCAGCAACCCACTGACTAGCTCACTGAGCTGAAGATCCCTAGGGTCTTGGAAACCAAAAACCCCTAGCCTCCTACTAGCAAGAGCCTCACAATCATGAATTATGTGACCTGCAGTTTCCTCTTCCTTCTTGCACATACCTCAGGGATATTGTTATGATTTCTAAAAAAAAGCTTTGAAAACTGTTTTTCTTAAATCGGCTCAAAATAAATTAAATAAATTTTGCTCAAATGTCGTCAATGAGCAACCTATACCACTCATGCATCTACCTAGCTATATCCCTGTTTGGGAACTATCAACTGAACTGAGAAATGAGCCTAATTTATCATTTTCGATTCTACTGATTTTGCTCAAGTTGTAGTGAATGAATTTTATACGATAACCATACATAAGTCAGTGTGGCAAATTAGAAATTTAAAAAAATACATTTTGGGAGTAAATAAAATAAAAGAAAATAAAGCCTAACCGCCATTTGGTTTTGTTTCAAATTCACTTGAGTGAATCAATCACTGAATGTAGGGATGACCAAAATTTTAGAAAAATCGTATAACCGATTTTAAGAAAATAGGCTGGATTTTCATGAGTTTTTGTTGTTGTTGTTAATAGCATCTGCACCTGATTTTTTTTTAATTAAGGGGCTCAGTGGTCGAAGTGGCTAAAGCATAGGTCAGTCTATTGCGTCACCCAACTGTCGCCAACCTAATATTAAAAACCCCTAATATGGTTAAAAGAGTTAAAATTTTTTCTTAGTTCGGCCGCAGTTGCTCCCGTTGCTTTTTCCTTACAATTGTATAATGTGTTTGCACAATTTAAAAAAAGAACGGCGGACCATTCCCAAAGTAGAGATGAAGCCGATTGGTATATTTTACTAACAACAAAATTCGAAATATAGGCAGAGAACGTTGTCAAATATTTTCCACTTTAAGCAACCAAAAACCTGAAAACAATATTTTGGAAGAATAAACATTTCGAAAATTTAAAGCTAAATGGTTTGAAAGAATGTTTACTAACAAATATTGCACTGCATATTCATTGGGAGGTATTAAATCCAGGGCTACCACTCGCACAAAGGAAAAAACACCCAATTTTGGTTTGTAAAACTGAAATTTAACCCGCAGCAACTATTTTGTATAGTATTTTTGACCAAAAACTCGAAACAGAGCTTCAAAAGTGTTTTTATTAAAAAAATAAGATGGTAAGCCTAGGCTACATACAACAAAGGGGGGGATTTGGTTATGGGACTAACAATAATAGGCTATGCCTATCATTCACTAGATTAATGTCCTTAGACAAAACTTAAACTAACTACCATTTCTATCCTTTGTCCTAAAATTATGACATTTCACTTTAAAACTGTGACCAATAAACAACCGAATACACTACAAGTTTTTCCTACGATTAAAAAGAAATATAAATTATAAGTGTACATCAAAATTTAAAGGAGAACATGGGTTTATTCTTACACTGAATTAATGCAATGGTTGATAGATATACACGAACTTGTTGAATGTAGTGAACCCCAACAAAGTGCGTGGGATCAGACCCACACATGTACAAATTGCTATGAATCATACAAGGCAAGGCATGGCACGGAGTACGTCATCCACAGCGCCCTATATTGCTTTGCTATTTCCATCCATATTGATACAGTGCATGTATACGCTACATAGGCTCGGAGGAATGCTTTTACGCTAATAATATCTCCGTAGAGCCGCAGAATACAGGAAGCATGCATACAGTGTGTGTTGCGTTTATTTGCGAACTTCCACTGCAGAATGAGCTGAGCGCTGTACCTGACGTACAGATCACAAAGGGGTCGTTAAAACGTAGTTTGGACAAGTTGGTTCACCACTAAAATCATTTTGAATGTTAAAAGTTTTTTGTCCCCAACGTTACCAGCGTTAAATAAGCAAAATTTAAAATTTCATTGAAAATACTCAAATTTTCTATAAAACAATGTAGGCCTAAAATTTTTTTGAAAGACTTTAAAAGTGATTTTGATGGTGAAATCAGATTTCTAAATATGAGTGAGATTTAAAAAAAATGATTGCTAGTGATGTTACTTTTTCAAAATCCACTTCTATCACACCAGCGAGACTGTTAAGTGCTGCTTTCATCCTCAGAGTAATTTTACTAGTTACACGTTAATTTTTCCAAAAATCCGTTAATCGATAAAAATAATTGGCAGATAATTGGCCTAATTTTTCGAAAGTCAGAGTATTATATGAAATGTCGTATTTGTTATCAAATAGCCTAAGTTGGGGAGACATCTACGATATGATTATATTTTTAAACAAATCAATATTGGTAGCTACAGAGCCTCGATATGTCAAATTTGAATACCAAATTATCACAAATTCCGAGAACAAGCTACGACGTAATTCGTATAAAAGTGAGAAACTATTTTGGGGCTTATCAAAATATCAGTTGGCAACGTACAATATTTCATTTTACTTTTTCGTTTTTCGTCAAAAACTTATTAAAAATTACAAATATTCGTTTTTCTAATGTGTAAACGTTTTGCTGAAATGTATTAAGGTACGGCCGAAGACCTTAAAAAAACTTTTATTTTCGTTTTGTTTTACTTACTTCCGAACATTATGTTTTCCAAATTCTGTATTAATCTTACATGTATGTGTATAATGTGAGATATATCACATTACAAATTACAAAATGACTGTGAGACCAAATTAAAAACTGACGCACTCGCGATTTAAAGTCTGCCACACTAATGAGTTACGAGTTTTCATAGATTAAAATAAAGAACCGATTTTACGACTTTTTCGACAGCTTCGAAACAAATTTTCGGTAAAAACCGCAACACGTAAAGAAATGTATGCACAGTTTTTGTAGCAGTTTATTAAAATCGTAAAGTAAACTATAACACTTGATTATACGCGGCTTAGGACCACGCTAAATGTCACGGCGTATTAGATACAGCGGTCGAGACAGAAAATCATAAAAAAACTACTATCATGTTATAATTTGTTGACCTTTTAACCTAATTAAGTAAACATATGTAAAGCTGGAGCGATGACAGCTGAGACCAAGGGGCATGTTTACAAATCGAAATTTCAGGATAACACGTGTGGCGAAGTCAAGGCCGCGGGCGGATAGTCGGGGGCACATAACAATAGACACGTAACTGTTCAAATTGTACGCAATACACCAAAGTAATGTATACCAACAGTATTCCAGAAAGTACGTTTTTTTATTAAATAAACACAGTTAAACACCTTTAATAATTTTTGCATCTTATCTAACCTAATTTTTCACTTACTAACCTAATATATTTTGCATTTATTGCTAATCACTGACCAGTACACACAACGGCGTTCAGTCATTTTTGTATTTTCGATAAATTTGTTAATACAGATTTTTAACGCAAATTAAAATGTTGAAATTAGACTTTCAAAAATAAACGTCAACGAAGCAGTTGTGTACTGCGGTTTTTTAAAAAATATTTCGAAAAAAACGTAAAACTGTAATACCTTTGTAAAACTTTGTTTACGTGAGAGTTAAAAAAGAATGTTACACACCTTCTATGAATGTGGAGCTTCGAGCGAGAGCTGTTTACAACGACCTACTGAATAAAAGACGTGGGACTGTTCCACGGATTGGCACAGGAAATTGGGCACTTCCGTCTCGATAAGACAGCGGGCAAGCTGTTACAGTGGCCAGTTGTGTACTGGACCGAGTGTACCACCTACACTTCCCGTTTTCATTCCATTCTGTAACATTTTCTTCTTTCCCGACTCGCAGTTCGCACAACTCAACCTACGCTTTCCTTACACTAATTACCTAACTGTTATTACTTCTACGTCAGCTGTTGCATTCCGTTCTGTAACTGCAACAGCTGATTACAATGCACTGTGTGGGGGAGGGGGTTCAACAAGTTACGAGCTCCCGTAAACACAGACCTGTTCTGTTTGTGGTACGTTTGGTGTATTGTACTAGAAGTAAATAATTAACTGCAAGTTACAGCAAACCGCCCTAACTTTCTCTTCAGTCTGTAACTCTGCCAAAAGTTTCAAGTTCCTAAAAATTAGTCTACGGCTCGGAAAGTATCCAACAAGCGAAATTAAGTACACAAAAATTGCGGTGGAAAAACAAAATCGATTTTGAGATACTGACTGACGTATCGAGTTATTTTTTAATTAAAAGGAATGATGCAAAAACATTAAATAAACTTTTTCCAAATTCAATTATTTACTCAAACATCCGATCAGCTACTGATAAATCAAACAAAATTGATTCTGTTTTTTAAAAAGTGCAAAATTCATATTATTATTATTATTATAGTTTATTCCGACATTTTCCATCACGTGTGCGTACAGAAACAATACACGTATTCACGAGTAGTTTTCCCATATCTCACATAAAACAAAAATAAAAGTTTTGTTTTTAACCTATTTATTAAATAAATGCAATTGAGATTAGTAAGAACAGAATTTTCTCAAAACGTATTCTAACAATTTTTATCAAATTAAGTTCAACTTTATTTGGATTTATCCACTACAAAATTAAACATCGGCTCATTAAATTTTGTACATTCATTAATACACTTGTTTATGACTTAAATAAGTTTACCAAATTCGAAATAAATACAGTTCAAAAGTAAAACGGAAAACAAGAAAAGAAACAATGACTGCCCTAACTTTCTCTTCAGTCTGTAACTCTGCCAAAAGTTTCAAGTTCCTAAAAATTAGTCTACGGCTCGGAAAGTATCCAACAAGCGAAATTAAGTACACAAAAAATTGCGGTGGAAAAACAAAATCGATTTTGAGATACTGACTGACGTATCGAGTTATTTTTTAATTAAAAGGAATGATGCAAAAACATTAAATAAACTTTTTCCAAATTCAATTATTTACTCAAACATCCGATCAGCTACTGATAAATCAAACAAAATTGATTCTGTTTTTTAAAAAGTGCAAAATTCATATTATTATTATTATTATAGTTTATTCCGACATTTTCCATCACGTGTGCGTACAGAAACAATACACGTATTCACGAGTAGTTTTCCCAT